>SJYO01018169.1:38615542-38726345 GCA_006410555.1 Capra ibex | reverse complement strand
TCAATCTTGACCTGTACCTTGTTGTCTGACCAAGGTTTATCCTTTTCCTCATGCAGTTCCGACATATAACAGTGGGACGAATAAATTGAATATACGTCTCATGTAGTACTCTTTGCGACCCGACCTTCTTTGTGTTCGACCTTAGTTCTAACGACCCTCTTTATAGTTATTGGAGTCTATACGTCTACTGTGGTGGGAATACCGTCTTTCACTTCTCCTCGATTTTTTTGGAGAACTACTTTCACTTTCTCCTCTCACTTTTTCGACCGAATTTCGAGTTGTAAGTCTTTTGATTCTAGTACCGTAGGCCAGAGTAGTGAAGTACCCTTTGTCTACCCCTTTGTCACCTTTGTCACAGTCTGAGATACAAATCCCCGAGGTTTTAGTGACGTCTACCACTGACGTCGGTACTTTAATTTTCTGCGAATGAGGAACCTTCTTTTCAAGAACGGCCCCAGGTCGGGACCATCTAAATCCCACTAAGCTTCCACCCCCCTGCCGCAGTCGCAGAAACCTTTTTATGTATAAATTAATGTCTATGTCTCTCTCTAATCTTTACCTATCACATCATCCTCTATCACATCACCTCTTTTCCTCCGACTTAGGTCTACCCTTAAGTCGGTCTGTTTGCCCTCGTTCTTTCTTCGCTGTACCCCTTAGTCAGAAAGGCCTTTGACTAGACTAAAGAAATAAAAACCCAAACGAATATATGCAAAACAATGTGTATCCCTACTTATGTCTCAGTGCACCCCCAGTCGTCAGGACTGAAAATAGTTTTAGTCCACGAAGTGTATTTACATATTTTTTTCCAGAATCCTTATAATGTAGTAGAAGACCGGTACTCTGGGCGACTGTATAATACTAGGAAAGAAAGACTATTGGTTTTATGAATAAAAAAGGTTCCCACAAAAAAGAATTTGGTCCGTGGTGGGAGGTTTATTTCAATGTAAGGATATCCCACTCCCACATCACTCAATGTTAGTTCTTTCCTTAAATAAATTGGGTTCCAATTGTACTAATTAGAATTTCCAATTATGAATAAAGAGGATATACGAATTTCCAATTACGAATAAAGAGGATATACGATCAATATAAGTAATATTCCCGTCCCTTGTACCTCTAAATCGTCGTTTATAGTCGGGTTGTTTACTTTTAGGAAAGTGGTTACAAGGGGAATTCTAGATAAATCAGAATTCTATCGCTAGTTCAATGTAAAAATGTATCGTTCCTGTGTTACTAAATATTGTTTCATATCACTAGATAATGTTTTCTCTTTTAAGTAATTGAGTTTTTCAGATCATAACGATTGGAATTTTTGATGACATAAAGGAAAAGATATCAGGTTTATGTAACTAATTATATAAGGGTCCACGGATTCCTATACCTCCGGACCACCGTTAGTAACTGAGTTGTTCTTCTTTTCGGGATACGATTAATTCTGAGAGTTTTATGAGGTTTTGAGAGACACGACAAATATCAATTCTACATCATTTGTTAGTACACCGTCCTCATACCTATTAGGACAGTGTGTTCGATCAGACAGTCGTCTCTCCAAACTGGACTCTGTAAGAACAGGGTGGGTCTCGTCCCTTAATCGTCGTTAATAACTGTGTTGTTTACTTTTTGGGAAGTGGTTATATTAAGGATTGGTTGGGTGATATGATTATTAAAGNACACTTCTCAAGTGAGTAACCTTTTCTGAGACTACGACCCTCCCTAACCCCCGTCCTCCTCTTCCCCTGCTGTCTCCTACTCTACCGACCTACCGTAGTGCCTGAACTACCTGCACTCAGACTCACTTGAGGCCCTCTACCACTACTTGTCCCTCCGGACCGCACGACGCTAAGTACCCCAGCGTTTCTCAGTCCGTGCTGACTCGTTGACTTGACTTGACGTGGGGGGATGGGTAGAGTCACACCGGAAAAGAAAGAGGGAATCAACATCTTTTAAAAAAGTCGTCCTCTTTTTCCTTACTACATTTGCAAAGTAATATATTCTTTTAGAACAAGTACATGAAAATTATTCTAATATATCGTAATTTAGTGATACTAACAAATCTAGGGTAGTCTCTATAAATTTTCTTATCAAATTGGTAAAACAATTTTTTGCATTCCGACATTAAAAACGGTCTTGACATATAAGACTTCAATAAATTTATGTATTATTTTCTATATCACTTGTAATTTTCATACTGTTTATACTATAAAAAGAATTAAGAAAAGTCACTATATACTCGTTATGTATCAACTTCTGGTCATTTAATTTTTTAAATTTCTCTCAGTTCTCTAATGTTAAATTATTGATTACTTTATTTACACCAAAAAAAAATTCTATTATAAACCCGTCGACCTTCAAGAAACGATTTAATTATCACGTTAAGACTCCTTGATCTACCGTCTTTTTGGACAACCGAGTAAATGATAGGACCTTCAAATGATTTTTCCACAGGTTTCTTTAGAATTATAATGACTATACAACTTTAAAATCTCTTTTCATTGAAGGACTATCTTGATCCGGCAAATTAATTTAGTAACTTTTAACACTCTCCAAACTTTAACGAAGTTTTAAGTAACTCCTAACCTGTGGTACTATCGTCAACTTTACCGTCAACTTTTTTACATTCCATTAACGGGTAACAGTCTTTTACAGACTAAGACTGACCTTTATCTCAGGGAACCTTTTATACGTGATTGGGTACGAGACTAAATTCACCAAAAAACTTTTACAATCGTAAGAATCATTTCTCATAGGAAAAAAGATCGAGATTACTCCCAAATCGTGTCAGTCCATATGATGTACATTGAGATAACAAATATTTATAAAAAAAAAGAGGTAAGGAACAAAAAGAGAGAGGAAAATCATTAGTAAGACCTTACAATTTTTGATCCAACTGTGATTTACGTAAAAGTACAGGACTCCTTCGAATATGAGTCTCTCCTTACGATCTTACACAACAATTTTTTTTTTTTTTTTTTTTTTTTTTCGGATCTCCTTTTGTTTTCTTAATAACGGAATAATCTTGTGTACGAGCTTACTCTCACCCTGTCCTTATTGAGAAAAATTTTGAAAATAACATGTAAGGAGTCGCAGTAGTCAGTGGTAAACGACTAGGGAGACCCTAGTCTTTGATAAGGTTAGTAAAACTTACGATGAGTCTCCATGGTTTTTATTTTGTCGTCGAATTACTTTCGAAAACTATTAATAGTAATAATTTATTGAGTTTTGGTGAGGTAAAAGTAACTTGGATCTATATGATCCTGGACTAAAACAAAATACAAAATCAAACTTAGAATCTCTTTTAATAAACAGTACAGTCTTCAAAAGTAAAAAGGTACAAGTAAGTAAGTACGTTGTTATAAATGACTTAAATAACTTGTGATAGACAGTTGAATATACGTCTGTCTACTAATAATTTTTATTTTTATTTGACCAAGACGGGAGGTTGTACTTGTATATTAACATTCAACACCATTCATGTTCGTTTAACATCGACACTTCGTTGGTGTGTCATTCTCCTGGATAGGTCGATGTCCTTCTTTAAATTCTCACGGTACATTCGGGTCTGGACTAACTGGTCTTCGTCGGTCTTTCACTGACTAACTAATTTCTCGTCATACCGGTCTTGAACTAGTAATCTCCCTTTCGCACTTCCACCTTAAACCTCTTCCATATCCTGTCGAAAACGTACCGGTTAATTTCTTCATACCCAAAATAAATTTCTCATAACTTCATAGAAATATTTTAAATATTTTTCTCGTTTTATAAGTCTTAATGTAAAACTTTTATACAGGATCGACTTTTAAAGTCTTACGTCTTTTATACAGGATCGACTTTTAAAGTCTTATGGGGATCGAGAACGAACCCCATCGTCTCAAGTATTTTATGGTCTACATGAGTTCATCATTCTTTATACCTGTTTCGCATAAAATTACGTAAGACTCGAGTATCTTTTCATCATCTTTAGAATTCCTAATTTTTTACTTTTCTTTTTCTCATCTCTTATCTTTTACTTTATCTTTTGGTTACAGTGTTCCTCTAAATTTGACTTATTCGGTCCTCATGGAAGTTTTTACCCTCCTAAAGTGTATAGTGTAAACGAATAGGGTTTACCTCCAATTCTACTAATCTCGTTAAGACCCAACCATTGTATCGGAACGGTGACAACAAGTCAGTGAGTCAACACAGGTTGAGAAACACTGGGGTACCTTACGTCGTGTGGTACGAAGGGACAGGAAGTGATAGAGGGTCTTATACGAGTTTGAGTGTACGTAACTTAGTCACTACGGTAGGTTAGTATAGTAGGAGACAGCAGGGGAAGAGGAGGACGGGAGTTAGAAAGGGTCGTAACCCCAGAGAAGGTCACTCAGTCGTGAAGTATAATCCCCCGGTTTCATAGTCTCGAAGTCGAAGTCGTAGTCAGAGGAAGGTTACTCATAAGTCCCAGCTAGATGAAATCCTAACTGACCAAACTGGAGGAACGACAGGTTCCATAAGAGTTCTCAGAAGAAGTCGTGGCTTCAAGTTTTCGTAGTTAAGAAACTGCGAGTCAGAATAAATAAAAGGTTGAGAGTGTAGACATGTACTGATGACCTTTTTGGTGTCGAAACTGATATACCTGGAAACAGTCTTTTCACTACAGAAACGAAAAATTATTAGACAGATCCGAAAAGTATCGAAAAGAAGGTTCCTCGTTCCATTGTGTCGGAGACCGAAGGGACTACCGAGTCTACCATTTCGCAGACGGACGTTACACCCTCTGAGTCCAAGTCAGGGACCCAACCCTTCTAGGGGACCTCTTCCTTTACCGTTGGGTGAGATCATGAGAACGGACCTTTTAAGGTACCTGACTCCTCGGACCATCCGGTGTCAGGTACCCCAACGTTTCTCAACCTGTGACTCACTGGTGGGTCGTTTCTTTTCCTTTGTTTTAGTAGAGACCTCATTCGTAAAGTTTAGTTTAAGAGAACAGAAACTCAGATTTCAAATTTTTTATATTTAATACTTTAAGTATGAAGGGTTAAAAATTAAAACGAGTAAGAGACTGTCTCTCCAGAACTACGGATGTATCTCGACTCGAAGGTACTCTTACCTCCTTCTGGAGTCTTCAGTTCAATCAAGTCTCGGTTCTGAGGGAACTCTGATTATAAACTTCTTCGACTCTTGATTACCTTAGGGTTTCGGTGGTTTCTTCCGTTCGTTCGGTAATACGTTCAGGAACCTCTCAATAAGGTCTACTATACTGTAAGGACTAGGGTCACGAATCATATCAGTTCTCTTTCCCCCACCCCCTCTTCTTTCTGTCACTCTTCTTCTTCTCTCTCCTATTGGTCTTCAGATTTAAATAGGTATAAGTAAAATCACATGGTTTTAAAATAAAGGTCAAATAAAGAATTCTAAGGATCGAGGTACAAGATCTCATCATCAGTCGTTTGTCGAAAAAAAGACAATTCCTACTCTAACATTTATAAAATCCAAAACGTTCAGTGTATGTGAGAAATTACGTATAAGTAGACAAAAACATGTCGGAAATTATTTGATTTGGTCCAATACCGGTTTGAATTCGGACCCAGTCAAAAGGTTAGGAATAAGATCTACAACTCCGGAAAGTCCAGTGTCGGTGTTTAGATTTCGGAAAGTTTTGAGGAATTCCTAGTTAAACACTAGGTCTTGTCCTCCTTTTTGTAAACATTTTAATTACCCTTCCTTCACTAGATAACTCTCTTATAAAAAATCTATCTGCCATAAAATTCTCCCTTCTTCCTCTACTTTGTCATTTTCCTAACACCCAACAGGGGTACCCCCGTCCTGGCCCCAAGATTTTTGAATGCCGTAAACGTGAACGAACCGTCTCAGTTCCGGTGAAGACTTCCCTCTTGTTTTCATACCGCCAAGTGATACGTACTACGAGACTGTTAGTGAAGACTGTCTTCCATCTTTCTGTCATCCTTGACGTATTGTCTTTTTTTAAATCCTGACTTCTTCGGGAAGGGGCAAAATTTTACTATGAGACATCTTCAATCGATGACTGACTTAAGGAAGCAACAAGGAAGTGTCTTTAAGACTTAAAGTTGATAAAATAAAAGGACAAAGTAAACAGACAGAGGGGAAATCTTTTACTCAAAGATTCCCTCTCCTACTACAGGTTGAATGAGTAATAATAAAAGGTTCTGAAACTCTAAAAACGTGATATTGTTCGTGTGACATTTCGACGTTCTATTCCTTTTCACCCCCTGTCTTGTCTACAATCCCACCACCATACCCCCTCTGTAGTTCTTAAATAAAAACCTATATAATGTAAAATTTATGGACCTTATGTGGGCGTACACTACTGTAGTTCATCTATTTGTCTGTGTCAAAACCTTAGTTCTCCTTCCAAAGTCAATTTGAGTATTTAAGTTCTCAGTAATTGTAATTCCACTCAAATGACCGTTTTATACGTGTCTGGACCATGATGGATCTACTTGACATGTTACAAATTCATAGACTACTCTCTTCCTCTAACCCCTATTTCTCAGTCTTTCCACCATCCTTTTAGTTCCGTTAGACTACATCTCCTTTGGTTCTCTCCCTCGCTTCACAAGGTTTAACCTACACAAGGTTTAACACGACTTAGACGCCTCTCCAGTCTATCCTACTCTTGTATTATGTTTAGTAAACTAAATCGTTGTGTGTCCAGTAACCGTCCCGTAAAACGACCTTTTCCCCTCCCTCGAATATACACTTACATCAAACTACTGAACCTTTATACCTCGAGAAATCATCTAGTCGAAAACACTCATATTTTATTTGTCCGTTCTCTCTTCTACCTCTTTCATTAGACAAATAATTGAATCCGTTTTAGTATAAATGGAACGTAAATCAAAGTCGTCCCCTGTGAAAGGACCACCGAGTCACGTTGCTTAAGTGGACGTTACGTCCTCTGAACCCAAACTAGGGACCCAGTCCTTCTAGGGGATCTTTTCTCTTACCAATGGATGAGGTCATAAAAACGGACCCTTTAGGGTACCTGTCTCCTAAGATCACCCGATGTCAGTTTTGCCACCGTTCTCAAGTATACTGAATCGTTGATTTGGTGGTGGTGGTGGTTCAAAGTCCTTGAAAAACTTTAAAGTGACTCTTAAATAGTCACGAAAAAAGAAAACATATCAAGATACGAGTTAAAAACTCCTTCGTCGTCATCGATTCACAGTGTAGAGTCAAGTATTTTAACATTTCATACGTTACAGTAGAACGTTTCCTGTTTTTGACAGTTACTTTAAACGACATTGATCTCCCATTCAGGTTAAGATCTCGACGTACAAATGTTTCCGGACCAACTAAAACACTCGTGACTGTTGACATAATCCTTACCTTTGAGTCTATTATTCTCGTTAGTTTGTAGTACGAAGTCCCGTATTTTACTAACGGACGTCCCGAGTCCTCCTTTAAAAGAGAGACAGGAACGGGATACATATCGTGATATATATTATGAACCCATCTGTATAGTCTTCCCGACTCACTTCTTCGTTTTTCTAAGTGTTCAGAGACTTTACACTCCGAACCAGTAATGTCTTCAGTTCTACGACTTGGTAGACAAAAAAAAATATTTTCTCAACACTAAAGATTATACGCTTGAGTAGACGACTTTATACGTCGTGATTTAGAGGTTTGTTTAGTTTGTATATTGTGACTTGTTAGTAAAATCTTTAAAGGTCTGATTATTTATTTTTGAATTTTCGTTGTACTTAAGACTTTTAGTTATTAAGGAAGGTGATACCAACTAAAAATCGATGTTTATAAAGTCACTCCGATGTCAAAGAATCAAAATTCATTTGTAACTCCGACATACAGTTGATTGTCAGTTGATTAATTTAGTTCAATTATCTTTACTTTTGTTTTCAACTTAAACCGTATACAAGTGTGTCCGTGAACTTTACCTATATCTAAGAAAAGGGGATTTTAAGAATAAAGAAGAGACTCATTAATGTAATTACTATTACCTAATACCTTCGTAATTAGTGACGGGATTTAGGATAATTATACCGATGATAAACTTCCAATATACTTTATAAAAGAGCATTGAAAAATAATCTGACAGTTATAAGTTGTGGGCATTGATGACGTAACGAAATTGGATAGATAAAAGGGTCACACTTTTTGTATAAACGGACACACATGTATAAGGACTGGAAATCAACTTACTTTGTTCTGACTGGTTTATGAACTCCATAACTTTGACGGCAAGTTGGTTAATTCGACACGAAAGGTAAACATTCCAGTCTTTACTTTAGAATAACTGTGACACACCCACCTTTTTGTCTAATATCATCAATCTACGAATATTTATTCGGTGCGTGATACTGTGTGTTTTTTCTTTGTACTTATTATTAGAAATTAATTGACTGTTTATTAGTAGTATCATTAGACTTTTTCATTATTATATTTTATGTATTCTTGTATAAAGGAATACATAAGGAGGAAGGACTAGTCGTGAAAGGAATTATTTACTGGTAGTAAACTTTGGTTTACTTAGGTCCCCAAACACTCTCTCTACTATTAATTTATTTACTTTAAATTTTGATAAAGATTATGATAAAAGGTAATTATTCACGTCCATATCCAAAAATAGAGTTTAAAAAGAAGGTGATTTTAATATTACACACATACTCTTTCTTACTCTCTAAAATACTAAAAAACTGTTCTGTTTCAGAGGTTTATTTCAATTCTTGGTTATGAAAGGTTAAGTTTACGTGACTTACAACTCTGTAGTCTACCAAAGTTTACTTATTGTTCCCTTTGTATAATGTTTAATACACTTAGGTAGTTATTATTAATTAATATTGTGTTAGTATATAGTTGGTGATATAAATGATCTTTATTACTTTTCATCTTTTAAAATTCTTACTAATTTACGAATTACTTTGGTCTCAAATATACACAAACACATACACGCACACTCTCACTTATAATGAGATTACATTAGTTTGTTTTATCGTTCAAATGACAACCCACACTACTTTTATAACCATCGTACCTTAATCCGTTCATCTTAAGTTTGGTATAGAAATCTTGTCTACAGATTCTTGACACGGTAGAACCTTTTTATAAATTTGCAGGAGTTGATATATATCTCCATTTTGTTTTGGCTGGAATTTCCCAACGACACTCGTAGGTTTCTATACACACTCTGTAGTGAACCGTGTTAAAGACGGTGTACCCTCCACTGTCTATACAGTCAGTTCAAAGAGAAGGGTCCTTCAAAGGAGAAAAGGTGGGGAAGTGAGGAATGATGAACGTCAACGAGGAGAGACCAGGAGCCTACGGGTTCCACTCAGATCGAGTTGTTAGACAGGGAGAGAACTGTCCTTTATATAATGGCGTTTTCCTCGGCTAGTTCCTGGTCCAGGAGGAACTATGACTACCAAATATAAACACCACGTCTCAAGGACGGACGTAAAAATTGTACAAGGATAGGTAAAGGATCGTAGGGAACCACCGCTGACAGAGTGACCTAAGGGTATACGACAACGAGATCTAGTGGTTAATGATTGCCGTCGACATATTTAACGAACACTTTTCGGAAGGACTTTCCTTCAAGAAAAAATATCGTACAAAATTAGTCCAAAGAATAAACGTTTCTTATTTTTCATCGAGACTAACTAAATCGTCTTCTTATTAAACGGTTTTCACACAGCAGAAAAGGAAATGGAGAAAGGAAGGAAAGGGGAAGAAAAAGAAGGGTCTGTTAAGTCTGGTTTTCGGTAACAATTACGACTCGGTCCCCGGACCCATATTCCCCATCCCACCTGTAACCAGGTCATCTCTCCATTGGACTTGTTCCCACTCCTCTGACAGTCACACCTCCTCCTCACCCCAACACCGTACTCGTCTCATTCCTCCCACCTTACATGGTTTGACACTCACTGTTCTCTCCTCTTAGGTACTTCTTCACCATCTACCGTACTCTTAGTTGGGTTACATCCCGAATCTCGAATTCATTTCTCTTCTCCCTCAGGTACAGACCCGTCCACAGGGTCATGTACCAAACCTCTGAATTCATATCTCCCGTAGATATGTTCTTCTGTCGAGTCCCACTCGACCTTAGGTTTGTGTCATTCCTCTAAGGTGTGAGACCGGTCCTTGACTCTACACACACCAGGGTCACTGTCCTCCGACCATTTTTATATACCTCTGACTAAAGTTTTTGACTATATACCTCTTATTACCCTCGGTCTAAAGAGTGATGGACAATCGTCGTTTTACCGTTGCCGTAACTTGTGTAGATCAAGGGTTCATAACCGCAGATTTGTAGTGAGAGTGATTTCCCTTACTCTCAAGTGACCTCTTTCCCTATTAAGGTTCCAACCTAGTCCCTTTCATAGACTGCTCGGACTTTATGAGAGAATACGGTCCTTCCTTTCTTTCGAATTTATTATTCCCTTAGTATATGGTAGTAATAATTTTCCGAGGGTGACCAGTTTAGTCTCTGTTGAATTCACAGTTTCACTTATTATGATTTCTGAATTTTGAGTTAGTTTATTTCAATTTTAGATGTATATGTGTAATTTAAATTCTATTTATTTACTTTTTTTTTTGAGACTTCCCTATATGTTTCAGAGTTCTATGATACCGTGCTCGTGAATAAATAAAGTTTTACATTTTGTCTTTCAAGTATTACGGCCCGTCTGTAGTGGAATGAGTGCACTTGTTTCAAGTGGAGTTGTCACTGTCTTGTACAACTTTAACATGTGGTCGTTGATCCTTTGTTCTCTTTTCGTGACGAGACACTAAAGGACTCTTTATCTGTGTTGGACTTAGATTATTACTCCTTTATTATTCCCTTACAGTCTGTTTAGTTTAAGTCTTTGTAAAGATGTTTTATTGATCAACTAACTTTTCACACCTTCAGTGTTTTGAGTTCTTTTCCGACTCCTGGACAAGGTCTGACTTCCGTTCTGAAGAGAAATTCGTTCAATAAGTGAATATTCTAGTATGTCGTACGCTAAAAAGACTTAATTCTTTTTCTCTTGTATTTTTTCTGGAGTTTTAACTAATCCAACGATAATACTTTTTACGTGACCGTGTTGTAGAAACCTCTCATTACCAGACCTCAAGTACAGTATTACCCTATATTGTAACTTTACAACCGACAATGTCATTTTGCCAGTTTCGAAAAGTAACTTTCAAAAGGATAAATAAAAACGGAGAGATAGTAAATAGAACAGTTTCAAATAAAGAATACCTTTATTTGGTTACCTAAGTAGTAACAACGAAGAAACGTAAAGTTTCAAGTTTAAGGTACTCCGATTCATTAACTACTACACTCTAAAATTATTGAGGTCCTTTAAAAAAAGATGTTATACGAAAATGGGTTAGAATTAGAAGACTCTTTAAAATAAATCATAGTTATCAGGAAAACAATAAATAGTTGGTAGAAAAAAAAACTATGGGTAAGGGATGGAGATCAATTTTGTTAAGAAAGATCTGACATTGTAGAGTTGAAATTAATCAGATTTTTAGTGGATCCTTTAAATATTTTTAAGTCCGAGATTAAATCCTCCAATATATTCCCCGGACTCTAAGACGTAAAGATTTTTTAAGTACCTACAACGACTAGGTACCTTATGTAAAACTTACAGTTCCAACACCGACATTCATCCCTTTCTACTCTCGACTTAAACAACATAAAAGTCTCATTGTTTAATGGGGGTTTAAATTGTCGAATTTCGTTGTTTGTAAATATTGGGGTGTCAAAAAAACCGAGTCTTTAGGTCCTTACCAAATCGATTCATGGATTTTCAGACTCAGAGGAGTGACGATGTTAATTTCAAACCTACCTCGAGGTCAATAGAGTACTGAGGTGACCTTCTTCTAGAGTGAAAGTTTGAGTGAATTCTCTGGTCTCCCGTGGGTTTCGGTCACGAGACCCTGTTGGGTCTCCTTAGCTCACCCCTCCGTTCACTTTCCCCTCAACTCCTACACCTCTTTGTACACATGGGTACCGACTAAGTACAGTCACTTACCGTTTTTGGTAGTGTTATAACATTTCATTAATAGGAGGTTAATTTTATTTAATTAATTAAAAATTCTTTCTTTGGTTGTAATCGACAACCGACCTCGGTAGTCAAGGAGTGGTTCCCGAGAGGGATTCCGAACGGTGTCGTATGTCTAATAAGGGAGAATTCACTCCTTAGAACACTCCCTCTTTCTCACGGGTTCTACGATGACTAAAAAATACTGGACTAAGTCAAATCAAGTCAGCGAGTCAGTACAGGTTGAGAAACACTGGTGTACTTGGTGTCGTACGGTCCGGAAGGACAGGTAGTGGTTAAGGACCTCAGGAGGGTTTGGGTACAGGTAGCTCAGTCACTGTGGTAGGTTGGTAGAGTAGCAAACAGTAAGGGGGAGAGGAGGACGGGACTTAGAAAGGGTCGTAGTCCCAGAAAAGTTTACTCAGAGAAGTGTAGTCCACCGGTTCCATCACCTCAAAGTCGAAGTTGTAGTCAGGAAGGTTACTTGTGGGTCCTGACTAGAGGAAATCCTACCTGACTGACCTAGAGGGTTTCCCGAGAGTTCCCAGAAGAGGTTGTGGTGTCAAGTTTTCGTAGTTAAGAAACCGCGAGTTGAAAGAAATATCAGGTTGAGAGTGTAGGTATGTACTGGTGACCCTTTTGGTATCGGAATTAATCTACTTGGAAACAACCGTTTCATTACAGAGACGAAAAATTATAAGACAGATCCAACCAGTATTGAAAGAAAGGTTCCTCATTCGTAGAAAATTAAAGTACAGACGTTAGTGGTAGACGTCACTAAAACCTCGAGTTTTTTTATTTCAGACTGTGACAAAGGTGACAAAGGGGTAGATAAAGGGTACTTCACTACCCTGGTCTACGGTACTAGAAGTAAAAGACTTACAACTCGAAATTCGGTTGAAAAAGTGAGAGAAGAAAGTGAAAGTAGTTCTCCGAAAAATCGAGGAGAAGTGAAAGACGGTATTCCCACCACAGTAGACGTATAGACTCCAATAACTATAAAGAGGGTCGTTAGAACTAAGGTCGAACACGAAGGAGGTCGGGTCGTAAAGAGTACTACATGAGACGTATATTCAATTTATTCGTCCCACTGTTATTTGTCGGAACTGTATGATGAAAAGGATAAACCTTGGTTAGACAACAAGGTATAGGTCAAAATTGACAACGAAGGATAATATGGTTATTAATGAAATTTACATTTACCTAATTCACGAGGTTTTGGTTTTCTGTGTCTGATCGATTTACCCATGTTTTTGTTCTAGGTACATATATGATAGATGTTCTTTGGGTGAAGTCTGAAAGTCTGTGTATATCTGGCTTTCACTCTCCTATCTTTGTCATTTCGCAGATGGATGTTACGTCCTCTGGACCCAAGTCAGGGACACAGACCTTCTAGGGGACCTCTTCCTTTACTATTGGGTAAGGTCATGAGAACGAACCTTTTAGGGTACCTGTTTCCTCTGACCATCCGATGTCAGGTGTCCCAGCGATGTTCAGTCTGTACTGACTCAATGAAGTGAAGTGAAGTGAAGTGAAATACGTTTACCCTTCGTTTTCTTTCGACCTCATCGTTAGGAGTATAGTCTGTTTTATATTGAATCTCTTCTAATGTTCTCTATTCCTTTCTGTGATGTATTACTAGTTTCATAGTTAGGTTCTCCTTCTGTATTGTTTTAACATTTATAGATACATCGGTTGTATCCTCGTGGAGTTGTGTATTCTGTTTCTGATTGTCTGTATTTTCCTCTTTAACTGTCATTGTGTTATTATCATCCTCTGTGGGGTGAGTGTGGTTATCTGTCTAGTAGTTTTGTCTTTTAATTATTCCTTTGTGTTCAGAATTTATTATGTAATATACTCTACCTAGAGTAACTATAGAAGTCCTGTAAGGTGGGTTTACGTCTTCTTATGTGAAAGAAAAGTTCACGTGTACCTTGTAAGAGGTCCCATCTGGTGTAGAACCGAGTGTTTAGTTTAGAGTCATTTAAATTCTTTTAAATTTAACATAGTTCGTAGTGGAGGTAGGTGTTGTGATACTCAGATCTATAGTTTATGTTCTTTTATTGACATTCTTTGTGTTTGTGTATCTCTAATTTATTATGTAAAGATTTATTGGTTCTCCAATGACTTCTTTAGTTTTCCCTTTAAATTTTTAAAGACCTTTGTTTACTGTTACTTTTGTGCTGGTGAGTTTTGGATACCCAGATCGTTTTCGTCAAGATTCTCCCTTCAAATTTTGTTATGTTAGGATGGAGTTCTTTGTTTTGTTTTGTTTTTTTGTAACTTATCTGTTGGATTTAAATGTGGATTTTGTTAATCTTTTTCTTGTTTTTCTTTTATTTTAAACATCTTCCTTTCTTTAGTATTTTAGAGACTCGTCTTTATTTACTTTTACTTTACTTTCTTTGTTATCATTTCTAATTATTTTGATTTTCGACCAAGAAACTCTTCTATATGGTTAACGGTTTGAAAGTCGATCTGAGTAGTACTTTTTTCTCTCTCTTCTTAGTTTAGTTGTTTTAATCTTTACTTTTTTCCTCTCCAATGTTGTCGCGTCTTTATGTTTCCTAATATTCTCTGATAAAACTTGTTGATATACCGTTATTTTACCTATTGGACCTCTTTTACCCGTCTAGGAATCTTTTTAAGTTAGAAAGTTCTGACTTGGTTCTTCTTTATCTTTAATACTTATTGGGTTAATGTTCGTGACTTTAACTTCGACACCAATTTTTAGAGGGTTTTTTGTTTTTGGTTACTGATCTGTCGAAGTGTCCTCTTTACATAGTTTGTAAATCTTTTCACGATTACGAATAGGAAGTTTTTAAGAAAGTTTTTCAAAGTCTCCTTCCTTGTGAAGGTTTGAGTAATATGTTCCAGTGGTAGTGGGACTATGGTTTTGGTCTTTTTCTTTCGTGTGTCTTTTCTTTTGATGTCCGGTTATAGTGACTACTTATATCTACGTTTTAAGGAGTTGTTTTAAAATCGTTTGTCTTAAGTCGTTGTATAGTTTTTCGAGTATGTGGTACTAGTTCAACCCAAATAAGGTCCCTACCTTCCTAAGAAGTTGTATGTGTTTAGTTAGTAACACTATGTGGTATTATTTTTGACTTTCTATTTTTGATATACTAGTAGAGTTATCTACGTCTATTTCGGAAACTGTTTTAAGTCGTTTGTAAATACTAATTTTGAGATTTTTCACCCGTATCTTTCTTGGATGGAGTTGTATTATTTCCGACATATGTTATTCAGATGTCGTTTGTAATAATAGTTACCACTTTTTGACTTTCGTAAGGGGGATTCTAGTCCTTGTTCTGATCCCACAGGTGAAAGTGGTGACAATAAGTTGTATCAAGACCTTCAGGATCGATCTCGTTAGTCTCTTCTTTTTATTTATTTTCCTTAGGTTCCTTTTCTTCATTTCGAGAGTGACAAACGTCTCCTGTACTATGACACGTATCTTTTGGGATTTCTATCATAGTCTTTTAATGATGTCGACTAGTCACATAAATCGTTTCAAAGTCCTGTGTTTTAGTTATGTGTCTTCAGTGAACCTAAAGATATATAATTGTTACTTTAAGTCTTTCTCTTTAATTCCTTAGTTAGGGTAAGCGGTGACGTTTTTTTTCCTTTAATTTATAGATCTTCTGTAATGAATGAATACCTCTGTTTTCTTGACATGTGTCTTTTTAAATTCTGTGATTACTTTCTTTACTTTCTACTGTATTTGTCTAACTCTTTATAAGGTACAAGGACCCATCCTTCTTAGTTATAACACTTTTAATGATATGATGGTGTACGTTAGATGTCTCACTTACGTTAGGCATAGTTTAATGGTTATCGTAAAAAATTTCTTGATCTTGTTTTTTAAAGTGTTAAGTATACCTTTGTGTTTTCTGGGGTCTATCGGTTTCGTCAGAACTCTTTCTTCTTACCTCGACCTCCTTAGTTGGAAGGACTGAACTCTAATATGATGATCAGTAGTTCTCTCATACCATGACCGTGTTTATGTCTTTATGTCTGGTTACCTTGTTCTATCTTTCGGGTCTTTATTTGGGTACGTGAATACCCATGGAATAAAAACTGTTTCCTCCGTTCTTATATGTCACCACGTTTCTATCGGAGAAGTTATTTACCACGACCCTTTTGTCCTGTCGATGTACATTTTCTTACTTTAATCTTGTGAAGGATTGTGGTATGTGTTTCTATTTGAGTTGTACCTAATTTCTGGATTTAAATTCTGGTCTTCGATATTTTGAGAATCTCCTTTTGTATCTGTCTTGTGAACTACTGTATTTAGTTTCGTTCTAGGAGATACTGGATCTTATTACCTTTACTTTTGTTTTCATTTGTTCACCCTGGACCAATTTGAATTTTCGAAAACGTGTTGTTTCCTTTGATATTCGTTCCACTTTTCTGTCAGGAGTCTTACCCTCTATTTTTATCGTTTACTTTGTTGGCTGTTTCCTAATTAAAAGTTTTATATATTCGTCAAGTATGTCGAGTTATGGTCTTTTTGTTTGTTAGGTTAGTTTTTCACTCTTTTTCTGAATTTGTCTGTAAAGTGGTTTCTTCTGTATGTCTACCGATTGTTTGAGTACTTTTCTACGAGTTGTAGGAGTAATAAGCTCTTTTCGTTTGGTTTTGATGTTACTCGATAGTGGAGTGTGGTCAGTCTTACCGGTAGTAGTTATTCAGATGTTTGTTATTTACGACCTCTCCCACACCTCTTTTCCCTTACAAGAACGTGACAACCGACCTTATATTTAACTACGTAGGTGATACCTTCTGCCATACCTCTAAAGAATATTTTGATCCTTATGTTGGTGGTATACTGGGTCGTTGGGGTGAGGATCCGTATATGGGACTCCTCTGGTTTTGACTTTTTCTGTATACATAGGGTAACAAGTGACATGGTGATAAATGTTATCGATCTTGTGCCTTCGTTGGATCTACAGGTAGTTGTTGGTGTACTTACCTATTTCTTCAACACCATGTATGTGTGTTACCTTATAATGAGTCGGTAGTTTTCCTTACGTAAACTCAGTCAAGATTACTTCACTCACTTGGATCTTGGACAATATGTCTCATTTCGTTCAGTCTCTTTCTATTTATTGGATAAGATTTCGTATATATACCTTAGATCTTTTTACCATGACTTCTTAAATAAATGTCCCGTCGTTACCTCTTTGTCTGTATCTCTTGTCTGAATGTCTGTACCCCTCTACCTTCTTCTCCCACTCTACATACCTTTCTCATTGTACCTTTGAATGTAATGGTATACATTTTATCTAATGGTTACCCTTAAACAACATACCGAGTCCTTTGAGTTTGTCGCCGAGACATAGTTGGATCTTCCCACCCTACCCCGTCCTCTACCCTCCCTCCAAGTTTTCCCTCCCCTATATACATATGGATGCCGACTAAGTACAACTCCAAACTGTCTTTTGTCGTTTTAAGACATTAATAGGGAGTTATTTTTTTAATTGATTAACATTTTTTTCTGGATAGAGTAGAAAGGGTGGGGTGGGGGCGGTGAGGTTCGAGAAGTGATTGCTTCGTTCTCCTTGATGTTTGATGTTTGATAAAAGACGAATTATAAATATGACGAACGAATTTAAACATCGATTCGACCAATAATGAAGTCAGAACAAAAGGTATAGTATAACTGAGTTACCTGTACTCAGACTCACTTGAAGTCCTCAACCACTACCTGTCCCTCCGGACCGTACGACGTTAAGTACCCCAGCGTTTTTCAGCCTGTGCTGACTCGCTGACTTGACTTGACTTGACTTGACTAACCTGAGGAGTCAATGGTGACGGATGCGTCACCACTAAGATCACGTTGAATTTACTTTCGTTCCTAGTTAGACCTACCATTATTGGAACCTCTAAAATATCAGGAGACGTCGGTAGACGTTTTGTCTGTTACGATGTGGAGTCAGATAGAGTTTTCAGTTGTAAAAAATACTTCTGTATACACAAGGTTCTTTGGGCAAAGAGGAGTTGTCGGAAAGTCTCATAATAGGTTAAAGTCGGGAAAGGCTTTTGTGTAATTAGACATACTATCCGGTCCTTCCACTTCCTTTACAATGGTCCTCTCCTCCGTAAGTAGAAGAAGAACAAACGAGAACCGTAGGTTACCGTAGTAAAATTGGTAATTATTTACCGGAATTGACCTGTAAATCTTTTCATGTTCGGAGAGGGTGTAGGTTTATTTAAAATTAACGTTAAGTTTGTTAATGATGTTCAACTATTTCGTCTCGGAATATCTATACATAATAGGGTTCAGACGGGGTTTTGGTTTTGTCATTTTTCCGTAAACTCGGTCAGTAGTTCTCTTTCAAGTGTTGACGTCTGTCGGGTTCCAATATCTTGAATTATTATTGTCCAATATATTATCGGGATAGTTTTGGTTATCGTCACCTATTTCACCGTAAGTTTTCCGTCGTCCCTGGATGGTTTTTAGTTGAGGTAAAGAAGACTTAAATCGAAGTCCTGCAAAATCTTTAGGTCCGGTTCACAGTCAATCCCTGGAGTAGTTCGGTTTTTAACGAAGAGAAGGGAGAGAGGAGGTCCAGGGAATTCTTCTTTTCCATCTGGACGTACAGTGGTTCGGTTGTTACAATCAGCTTTAATGCCGAGTCGCACTAACAGAGATTACCTCCGTGTTCGTGTGTCCTGTCGTACCCAACCTAAAAATGGGACACACTGAGGTTTCTCATCAAGTTGGTGAGATCTCTTGTGAGGTGGATATTTTATTTCAACCCGTACACTTCGTACTTTATTTTAACTGTGATAAAATTGTCACGTAACCTCACTTTGCGTAGGTCACTCCAGAATAATCTTGTCTACTTACGTCCTCTTTTCAGTCTATAAAAGGATTTTACGTTAGAAAGATGGTAATATAAGTCAGACTCCTTTTGAACCCTATGTCAACTTTTTTAAAGTTTCTCAAAAATAAACCCCCAACTCTAGGACCATTAAGATTGTAATCCCATATTTTACTCCAGAAATACGTCTATAAACCTCAACTCTTTCTCAGTGTTTACTGTAGTAATTTCTACTAAAAATTTGATTTCGACTACTTAAAGAAGTGGAAACTCTTTCATCCTGAACGTGTCGATTAGATGGTGACTTATTCAAGGTTTGAGTCATACAAACTTTTCATGTTACTTACGTATGTGAGTGAATTCCTTTTACCTTTTTAATGTGAAACACTTATCCGTATTGACGTATTCGCGAGAGACACAAATACACACACGTATCCTATTTCTCACTTTATCTTCGGAATCACCAAAAATTCGAAATTCTGTTAAATAGACGTTAGGGTTGACGTGTACATGGAAAGAAAAAAGAAAGAGTATAAGAAAGGTTATCTGTAACGAACAAATGGGTAAAAGGTAAAAAGGAAGAGTTCTCTTTAGATGAAAGGACGTAAACTGGTACAAAAAGTTCCTTCTTTTCATGGTCGGGTTCGGACCTTACTTAACACCAACTACATTAAGTTGATACCAACAGGGTAGATGGAAGGAACCTTAACCAAATTGAAATTAGAGTAGTGTCACTTCGTTTCCAAACTCCAGTAAAATTTATTTCAGAATTACTTAAAATCCCAAAAGGGAATCTAAAGCGTGTGGGATTGTACTTACGGGTCAATACGTAAGATCAAACAGAAATTAAAGTTCTTCAGTTCTAGTCAAAATAAAATAGACTTACTAGTAAATTTACGTAAGTGATTCGGGGCTTGTAAAAGGGGTTTTTTATTTATATTTCCCTAACAAACTTCGAAGTGTTTAGGCGTCAGTAATTTTGTATGAAAATTGTAAATTTTATGTTGTATAATAAGTGTTTTAAACAAGTAGTATAAAAAATAAGATTTCAATGACTAAAACGTCTTTTTTTACAGACGTGAACCCGATTACAGTAGTAAATTGTTATGAAAATACTGAAACAATATATCGTATGAAAGTTTTACGAAAATTTAATATTATCAAAACGAAATTTTTGTCGTTTATCGTTTTTGTTAGTGTCTGTTGAACTACATGTACTTGTGTCAAACTTTTATAAAGACGGTACACCGTTTCCGTATTTGTGTCGAATGTCAAATGAGTCTTACGGTTGAAACTTTAAAACTTAAAATTTAAAAAAAGTTATTCTTTAAACTTCTTAAAGTAAAAAATGAATTTTAGTTTTATATAAGTATAAAATATAATATGAAACAATAAAGTTTAAATGGGCTAAATTAAAAATATTAAGTACTGATGTAGTTTTGGTTAAGTTACGAAACGTGATGATTTCTTAAAAAGAGCTCTGACTCGTATTACATTTTCTTGATACTACAATGTCTTTCTAACCTTCATACGAAGGGACCACGGACGTTACACCTCTGGACCCAGTCAAGAACCCAGCCCTTCTAAGGGACGTCCTCCTGTACCGTTGGGTGAGGTCATAAGAATGGACGTCTTAAGGTACCTGTCTCAGACCGTCCGATGTCAGGTACCTCAGGGTTTCTCAACGTGTCCTAACTCACTGATTATTAAAAGTATCGTAAATTTCAACTTTCTTCTATTTGAAAGGTGTTTCTAATAAAACCTTTTGTATAAAAATTATTATTTTTATTAAATTTTTTCTAATAAAAATTTCGACCAATTGTGAAACAAGGTAAAATAAAAAAGACTTCCAAGTATTTATATAGTACTAACTAAAGTATTTTGTCAATGGTTGAAGAACCAAAGTATACTGTGGTCTGTGGTCTTTTGTAAGTTGTCCCTTCGTGTAGAGTGACTTTGGGAGAGAATAATTAACGTAGATAAGTTCATTACTCTTCAACGGTTTATCTAGTTTTAATGTTTATAAGGGAAAATAAGACGTTTTAAGAGTACCATTAAAGAAGTATTAAGAGAGGGCACGTGTTGAGGTGATAAGAAAATCTTCGGACAATTGTCGAACTTGGTAGATTAATAAGTTATTTTTTATACAAAAAGTTGATACTCAAAAAACCCCCGAAAAATTTTATATTAAATGTATATGTATACATATATAAAAGGTGAAAGTCATTCAAGAGTATCATTTATTTGATTAGATACTAAAATCATGAATATAATCATTTTTTTTGGACATCAAGGACACTCCTTTCGTGTATATGTAAATATTTACATTCTTCATCTAATTTATAAAATTTTGAATTTTGGGAGTTTTTTTTATT
Organism: Capra ibex; assembly: GCA_006410555.1. Taxonomy (NCBI): domain Eukaryota; kingdom Metazoa; phylum Chordata; class Mammalia; order Artiodactyla; family Bovidae; genus Capra; species Capra ibex. The sequence goes on along the minus strand of SJYO01018169.1, from coordinate 38,705,129 downwards.
TTGTAAATTCTTAAAACGTCATCTTATACAACGTGTTTCGGAATAGTTATATGACGGTCTCCCGTAAAGAGTTCTTTAGTAGAGTAGATTTATAAAAGTTTTATTGCTAAAGTTTTTAGTCCAGTTTTAAAAGTTAAGTGGACAACATAAGATAATAAGTAAAAGGAATCCATTAGGAGGACATTAAAAGGTAATACCGGGAAAGAAGGATTAGACTTCTAATCACCATCCAAAGATCAGACATAATCTTAACTTCCGTAATAAAGGTACTTAATGTGACATCGTACGTTTTGGAAGAATTCTTAGACCAAATACACATTATACGGTTTTTGTCTAAACAACATTCTTGTCTACTTTGACGTGTCATACCTATGGGCCGAGGTGGATAGGGATAGAGACGGAGAGACGTGGTTCAATGTTTGTTTCCATAGTCCACCACTTTTATTTTATATAAGATAAATGACATCATGTCGACGGAAAAATGATAGTAAAACGGTATACAAAACACAATCCTTTGTTAATTAACATTACTAATTCTCTTACCTAAGAAGACATTAAGGTAACGAATAGCCAACATGTAGTAATGATTTAGAGAAGTTCGAGGTCAAAGAGTAGATATGTTCCTCTATTATAGTGATGGAGTATTTCAATGACACTTCTTATTTGTTCCGTTATAATTATGTCTCGAAGCTTCTTATTACCTATGTAATATTCGTAGGTCATTTAAGAAACCTTTTCAGTGCATTTCTTAAACTTTACATCGGTCAGAAAAGAAAAACCTTTCCAGTTCTACGAGAAGTTTTTTCGTCGTCAAAGACTCCGAGGAGCACAAGAAACCTCACGTTGATCTATCTATCTTCCTCTGGAGAGTCCCTTGTTATAGATACGAAAAGTGTGAATATAATAAGAATCTTAAGGACTGAATAGTTTTTTACATTCTTGTCTTATCGTACAGTGTCCAATTGTGTAGTAGACATTAAGACCGTAAACCTTACTATACATGTCCTCTTGAAAGAGAGTAAGAAATGATAAACTAAGGTGAAATTTAAAGGGAAAGACTGGTTTTTACATCGAGAAACTTATTTTTACGACTTGATATCCTTTATTTTTACTTTTCTATTAAACTTTCCGTTTGACCTCGATGGTCAGTTTGAAGATTTATCCCACAAATAAAGTCCGATGAACAACTAATGTCGTCCCCTCTTTTAGAGTTAAGGTCGTGTTAAAAACAAACTATATTTCTCGGACGGGATGAAACTGTAGAGTAACTTTCCATACACACACACCACCCCTGCCCCCTACTCCTCTGTCTGTACTAAGGAATTAAATTTAACGTGAATATCAGTCACCTTTCTTTAATCGTTATAAAGGAAAGTAAAACTAAAAACTACAGGGTAATAAGGGGACCAAACGTAAATTTTAGTCAGAAGAGTATCCGATCTATAACAGAAACGAAGGGACTGTCCAGACTGTCGTGAGTTAAGAATTTGGTCAGAATATACTTTCTACCTTTTTTTACATAAGACTTTGTTTTTCCGTGGTATAAAAGGTGTGACTTTGGAAATGAGTAAGAGGAAACCTTTGTTTTTCGAGATTGTACCTACCGTAGAGGTTGAAAATTTACATCGATTTGGTCTCTGGAAAGGAGTATCTTCAAGTACCTCCTTGACTCGTCGGATCCCTTTAAGTCACGGTGTCTCTTACGAAAGTGTCTGACAATTCACGGATATCATTAAATTATCGTTGTTCAAACCTTTTTATCCTTTCGTTATTGATCTTAAGAAGGACCCTTTCAAGTTAATTAAGTTAACCCGGAAGTCAACGTTTTAAAAATACTGTCGATCTCAGAGATTGGAATAAAGTTACTTTTATTCATCTTATGGTAATTAAGGAAAAACCGTCATGTAAACTAACACACTTCTCCGAAAGTACGAAGTCGAACATTGGATAAAGGGAACTATATACTTGTAATAAAAGGAGAATAAAATTACGTCTTCGAGTTCCGATTCCACAGTTTTAACAGAATATAAAGGATAAAAAAAAGAATATGAAGTGGTTCACTTATGGTATTAGTTTTCGACCTTTATCGATAAAAAGGGGACTGTTATGAATGTTAAAGATACAAATTGGTCTAATAGAGGACGGGGATGAAAAAGAGTACTTTGGGTTCATTCCCAGACCCTACGACTAGTACTTACCACGTGATTTATTATAATTCTAAAAGAGTCAGTAATTAACTTGAATGAATCCCTTTCTTAAGTTATTACCTTATAAGACTCCTGAATCTTTGTCAAAACATTTTCTTTATTATTGTATTTTTCTAAACAGTACATAATTCAGTTTCCCGTCCAATGTTTTGTGGTGGATGAGACATTGACAAGTATTTTAAAGTAAAAATTACTACGGACAAAGTACTGGTCGAGTGGTTAAAGACTTTTAAACTGGTAACCGAGAATATTCGACGAGGTCGTATGGTTACGAGTTCTCTTAGGGTCTCTAAACCAGGACTATCGTTCTTCGGTGGTTTAGGAATGATTATAGACAGATAATAAACCTCACCATACGAGGTTTGAAACAAACAATAGAGGTGTTCCTTTGGATCCAAACTGATCCTATGAATCAGTCCAGAAGACTATGAAAATATAATCTGTATGGATTGTGTGATTTGAGAAGAGATGGAGTTAGAAAAACGATTAAAGTATGAAGAAGTGACTATCCTGGGGATCATAAGTCCTCCAACCGAGGAAGAATTTTTCTCCCGAGATCCGGTCAATAAAGGGATCTATACCGGAGGGATTAGTGGATAAATAGATCAAAGAATAGTGAAAGGAAACAAAATAAAGTGGTGTGAACATTGATAGACGTTGTGTGTGTATATATGTATATATACATAAAAAAAAACGAACAAACAATGAACAAAGAGAGTGGTCTTCCTTTTAACAAACTTTCTTCTGATAACGAAAAAGTACCATCTGTTCCAATATCCCTCCTGTATCGGTCACACTATCTCTCGATCCAACATGACTTATTTATTTATTATATAATTATTATTTCTCCCGTACCAGGATTCTACCACCTCCTTATCCTACCCCTCTGGTGAAAAAGGGGGTGTTTAAGTAGCTTTCTAGTAAACATGTGACTCTTTTAAGGTGTTTTGTTGAAGACTTACGACCGTCTCTTGTGGTCCGCGGGTATTTCCGTCGGACAAGAGAAACTTTCCTCCATCCTGTTTTATATTTTCTATTTTTCTCTCTGTTTTCTTAATCCCTGTCTGTGGACAACGTCCCTCCCTCAGCACTTCCTCCTCTTCAAAGGTTTGTGGTCCTTTGGGAGAGTGACCGCCCAGACACCCCTCAAAACCTTAGAGTCTCCCGTTGTATTGACCCTCCCTTTTTTTTTTTTTTTTAGGTGTCTAATGTGTGGATTGGTGTTGACGGTCGCCTCTTCATCGGGTCTTCGAGCACAGGTGGTCGTCGTCGTCGACTTATCCCTCCGCACCCGACGTACGAATCCCATTCCTGACCCGGACTTACAGGACTCCTGTTAGATTCCCTTGATTCCACTCTATCGTTGGGTTTGACACCCTATCGTTCTCTCCTTTTCTTTTTTACTATCTCTTGAAGGGACGTTTTTCGATATTCCGTGTTGGAGCGGGTGAGTGTCTTGTTTCCTAACTCGCTTGTGGTCTCCTCTGGATCGGTCGACACCTGACCGGAGAGGGGGACGGTCTCCGTCTCTCGTCCACCCTCTATCGTCTCAGCCTTTCGTTCCCCGTCAGAACCGGGGTCTCTACCATAGGAGGTGGTTTCATCCTCGTCCGAGGGTCAAGGATTGGTTCAGAAGGACCCTAGGACCTACCAACTGTAGGCGGTCCTCCAAGAGTCAGTCTCTAGTCGAGGGGTCTCCTCTGTGTGTCGTGTGGATTCTGTCACGAGGGCGACGTGTGGGTCCTTTGGCTCCCCGACCCTGGTCCCTCCACTACTACGTGACGGGTGGACCCCTCTCCCGAGAGTGGTTCGTGGACCTACGGACTCGACGAGTCTGGACCCTTCGCGTGTTTACGTCCGGGTTGACTCAGACACGGAAACACCTTATGAGTTCTTGGACTTGTACTTGTCGAATCTGGACTCTTTACGTGTTTTGGGTCCCGGGTGAAACCTGTCAAGGGGACGTCTCGTTGGACCTTGGACTCGTCACATCTACCTCTTTCATGTGTACGGCACTTACCTCCGTTTGGGTAACACCGGGTCTGTGACGCTCGTGAGGGGTGTGTGTGGTCACTATAAACAAACGTCACAAGGAGGGAGGGGTGTCGTGTTGACTGATTCACTCGGATTTATTCACTACTGGAAGCGGGGGAACACAGTCCCGTCTTTAATCTGTGACTTCTCTGAACCTTTGTCTCCTTCGGTTTTATTTGTTTCTTCTCCCTTGACGAAACCTTCACTATCTACGTTTTCTAATTTTGGGACATCAATCGGGACTGATGTAACCTTACCCGGATGTCTGGAACTCTTCTTCATATTCGACCTTGTTCCTCGATAGACTTTGACTTGACTAGGGTGTGACGGGAGTTGTCGAGGTCTCTTTAAGGATCTATATAAAATGATAATAGTAAAAATTTAAAAATTAAAAAAAAGATAAAAATTCAAGAAATAATGAGGAAAAAATAAAAATATTAGATGATAATGAACGTCTTTTTTTCTGGGATAAAAATTTCGTTTAAAGTATATAAAAATTTTATTAAAAACACTAAAACAAAACAAAAAAGTTATAATATAAAAACTCTCAGATTGGAGATGAGATCTAAAAATTAGAAATGAAAAACCATAAACAATAGTCAAAACATGGAAATTCTTAGGTTAGTAGTCATGGATAAAAATGAATCCTCACACTAATGACCGAACTAACGAGAGAGGGGAAAAACTGAGAGGAAAAAGAGGGGGTCCAGTGGAGATAGAGGAGGGAGGGAGAAGAGAAGAGATGGGTTGAGACACTTAGAGAGACCCACAAGACCAGACGCCTCTTATGAATCCCTTGACTAATAACCCATCTAGAGAGAGGAAAACTGAGACGGAGAAGAGGAGGACCAGTAGAGATAGAATAAGGAGGGAGAAGAGATGTATTGAGACACTTGGAAAGACTCACAAGGTCTGACACCTCTTGTGTATCCCTTAACTAATGACCGATCTAACGAGAAAGGGACAAACTAAGGGGTAGAAGAGGAGGACCAGTGGAGATAGAGGGAGAAGGGAGACTAGAAGAGGAACATTGAGATACTTGAAGAGACCCACAGGGAGTGACACCTTTTAGAAAAGTGGTAATTGGATCTACAAAACAGTAGTCACACCGTACCTACCTCTTCAGAACTCCGATGGCATTCTTTTTCTGACTTTCGGTCTCCGTTTACGAATTTAGATTTTGAACTTTTGTAGTCTTTTGAAGACTGAGGTCCCTTGTAATTAACTGTTCTCGAGTAGGTTTTCGGACGTGACTTTGGTTCGAGGTGGGTTCTCGGTTGTTCAAAGTCTCGTTCTGTATGGTTCGATTAAGAGGTTGTTGTGTCCTTGTATTGGGACTTGTAATTTATATCCACCGGTTTTCAGTGTGGTTTGGGTATCTGTGGAGTTTTGAGTGATGACTTGTGAAGTAACGTGGGGTCTCTCTTCTCTAGGTCGAGGTGGGTGGTCTTGTAACTGTGTTTGAAGGGATTGGTCCTTTGGAACTGTTCGGGGAACAGGTTGGGGTGAGTGTCCCTCCTTGATGTTTCAAGGTCGTATGTCTTTTCGGTGGGGTTTGTGTCGTTGGATTTGTCCTACTTTTCCGTCTCTTTATAACTCGTCCATTTACTTGTACTATTTTCGGGTGGTTTGGTTTGTTTTCTCCTCCTATATCCCTCAGATGGACTTTTTCTTAAGTCTTTTTACTATATTTTTACTAGGTTTTATAACTTTTGTTTTACCTCAATGTCTATTTATGAGACCTCTGTTCCTGACTCTCTACGTTCTTTACAAATTGTTCCTGGATCTTCTTTAATTTTTCTCAGTTAGTTATTACTTATTACATTATTGACTTTAGTTTTTGTGAGACCTCCCTTGATTGTCATCTTAGTGACTCCGTCTTCTATTCTTTTCACTCCACCTTCTATCTTACCACCTTTATTTACTTCGTCTTTCCTTTTTTCTTTTTTCTTAATTTTCTTTACTTCTGTTTAAGTCTCTGGAGACCCTGTTACAGTTTGTAGGGTTGTAAACTTAGTATCCTCAGGGTCTTCTTCTTCTGATTTTCTTTCCGGAACTCCTCTATTATCAACTTTTCAAGGGATTTTACCCCTTCCTTTATCGGTGGGTTCAGATTCTTTGGGTCTCTCAGGGTTTGTCCTATTTGGGTTGCGCTTTGTGGGGTTCTGTGTATAATTAGTTTAATTACTTCTAGTTTGTGTTTCTTGTTTATAATTTTCGTCGTTCCCTTTTCGTTGTCCGTTATGTTTTCCCCTAAGGATATCCTATTGTCGACTAGAAAGTTATCCTTGACAAGTCCGGTCTTTCCTTACCGTCCTGTATGAATTTCACTACTTTCTTTTATTGGATGTCGGGTCTAATGACATGGGTCGTTCCTAGAGTAAGTTTATACTTCCTCTTTAGTTCAAAATGTCTGTTCGTTTTCGACTCTCTTAAGTCGTGGTCGTGTGGTCGGGAAGTTGTTTACGATTTCCTAGAAGAGATCTGTCTTTTATGTCTTTTCCAAATATTTGAGCTTGGGTTTTGTTATTTCATTTACCGTTATCCTAGTATGAATAGTTTTTAATGGAATTTACATTTACCCAACTTACGGGGTTGGTTTTTTGTTTCTGACCGACTTACCTATGTTTTTGTTCTGGGGATATATACGACAGATGTTCTCTAGGTGGAGTTTTGTTTCCTGTGTATGTCCGCCTTTCACTTCCCGACCCTTTTCTATAAAGTGCGTTTACCTCTGGTTTTCTTTCCTCCTCATCATTATAAGTATAGTCTATTTTATCTGAAACTTTATTTCTGACACTTTTCTCTGTTTCTTCCTGTAATGTATTACTAGTTTCCTAGTTAGGTTCTTCTTCTATATTGTTAATATTTATGTATACGTGGGTTGTATCCTCGTGGTGTTACAAATTCCGTTTACGATTATTCATACTTTCCCCTTTAATTGTCATTGTGTTATTATCACCCTCTAAAATTGTGGGGTGGGTGTGGATACCTATTTAGTTGATTTGTCTTAATCGTTCCTTTGTGTTTGAAATTTACTGTGTTACCTGGTCAATCTGGATTATACATATCCTGTAAAGTGGGGTTTTGTTACTTAAAGTGGAAAAAGAGTTCACGTGTACCTTGGAAGAGGTCCTATCTAGTGTAGGACCCGGTATTTAGATCGGAACCATTTAAGTTTTTTTAACTTTAGTAAGGTTCGTAGAAAAGACTAGTGTTACACCATTCCAATCTACAGTTGATGTCCTTTTTTTTTTTTTTTGATAATTTTTATGTTTGTATACCTCCAATTTGTTGTGTGAAGACTTATTGGTTGTTTAGTGTCTTCTTTAGTTTGATACGTATCTTTGTTTACTTTTACTTTTATGTTGTTGGGTTTTGGATACGCTGAGTCATTTTCGTCACGATTCCCCTTCTAAGTATCGTTATGTTCGATTGGAGTCTTTGTTCTCTTTTTAGTTTATTTATTGGATTGAGATGTGGATTTCGTTGATCTTTTTCTTCTTTACTTCTTGGGGTCCCAATCATCTTCCTTTCTTTAGTATTTATAATCCGTCTTTATTTACTTTTTCTTTGTTTCCTCCGGTATCGTTTTTAGTTGTTTCGGTTTTCGACCAAGAAACTCTTCTATTTATTTTATCTATTTGGTAATTGGTCTGAGTAGTTCTTTTTTTCCCTCTTCTTAGTTTAGTTGTTTTAATCTTTACTTTTACCTCTTTAGTGTTGTCTGTTGTGTCTTTATGTTTCCTAGTATTCTCTAATGATAGTCGTTGATATTCGGTTATTTTACCTATTGAACCTTCTTACCTGTTTAAGAATCTTTTCATATTGCAAGGTTTTGACTTGGTCCTTTTTTATCTTATAGATTTGTCTGGGTAGTGTTCGTGTCTTTAGCTTTGACATTAGTCTTTAGTATGTTGTTTGTTTTCGGGTCCTGGTCTACCGAAGTGTCTACTTAAGATGGTTTTTGAAATCTCTTCTCGATTGTGTATAGGATGAGTGTGAGAAGGTCTTTTAACGTCTCCTTCCATTTAAAGATTTGAGTAAGGTACTCCGGTGGTAGTGGAATTATGGTGTGGTCTGTTTCTACGGAGTTTTTTCTTTTGATGTCCGGGTATAGTGACTACTTGTATCTACGTTTTTAGGAATTGATTTAAGATTGTCTTAGGTTGTTGTATGACTTTTCTAGTATGTAGTACTGGTTCACCCGAAATAGGGTCCCTACGTTCCTAAGAAGTTATAAACGTTTATTTAGTTACACTATGTGGTGTAATAGTTTAACTCTCTATTTTTGGTATACTAATAGAGTTATCTATTTCTCTTTCGGAAACTGTTTTAAGTTGTAGGTAAATACTATTTTCTTTTTTTTTGTGGTCTTTCGTCCGTATCTTCCTTGTATGGAGTTGTATTATTTTCGGTATATACTATTTGGGTGTCATTTGTAATAGGAGTTACCACTTTTTAACTTTCGTAAATGGGATTTCAGTCCTTACTCTGTTCCCACGGGTGAGAGTGGTGATGATAAATTGTATCAAAAACCTTCAAAATCGGTGTCGTTAGTCTCTTCTTTTTCTTTAATGTTCTTAGGTATAACCTTTTCTTCTACATTTCGAGAGTGACAAATGTCTACTGTACTAGAAGATATATCTTTTGAGACTTCTGAGGTGGTCCTTTAATGATCTCGATTAGTTACTTATATCATGTCTATGTCCTATATTTTAATTGTGTGTCTTTAGAGATCGTAAGGATATGTGATTATTACTCTCTTGTCTTCCTCTTTAATTCTTTTGTTAAGGTAAGTGGTAACGTTGCTTTTCTTATTTTATGAATCCTTATTTCGATGAATTTGTTTTCTGCATATATATCTTTTGATATTTTGTGACTACTTTCTTTAGTTTCTATTATCTTTATGTACCTCTTTATCTGGTACAAGTACCTAGCCTTCTTAGTTATATCACTTTTACTCTTATTATAGGTTTCGTTAGATATCTAAGTTACGTTAGGGATAGTTCTATGGTTGCCATAAAAAGTTCTTGATCTTGTTTATTAAAGTGTTAAACATACCTTTATGTTTTTTTGAACTTGTCGGTTTCGTTAGAACTCTTTCTTCTTACCTTGACCTCCTTAGTTAGTCGGACTGAAGTCTGATATGATGTTTCGATGTCAGTAGTTCTGTCATACCATGACCGTGTTTCTGTCTTTATATCTAGTTACCTTGTTTTATCTTTCGGGTCTCTATTTAGGTGCGTGGATATCTGTGGAATAGAAACTGTTTCCTCCGTTCTTATATGTTACCTCTTTTCTGTCAGAGAAAATTGTTCACCACGACCCTTTTGACCAGTTGGTGAACATTTTCTTACTTTGATCTTATGAAAGATTGTGGTATGTGTTTTTATTTGAGTTTTACCTAATTTCTAGATTTGTATTCTGGTCTTTGATAATTTGAGGATCTCCTTTTGTATCCGTTTTGTGAGAGGCTGTATTTAGTGTCGACCTAGGAGATACTGGGTGGAGGGTCTCTTTACCTTTATTTTAAATTTTATTCGTTTACTCTGGATCAATTTGAATTTTCGAAAACGTTTTACTTCCTTTGATATTCGTTTCATTTTTTACTGTTGGAAGTCTTACCCTCTTTTATTATCGTTTACTTCGTTGACTGTTTCTTAATTAGAGTTTTTATATGTTGGTCGAAGACGTCGAGTTAAGGTCTTTTTCTTTTCCGGGTTAGTTTTTTACCCGGTTTCTTCATTTGTCTGTAAAGGGGTTTCTTCTGTATGTCTACCGATTGTTTGTGTACTTTTTTACGAGTTGTAGTGAGTAATAATCTCTTTACGTTTAGTTTTGGTGTTACTCCATGGTAGAGTACGACCAGTCTTACCGACGATAGTTTTTCAGATGTTTGTTATTTACGATCTCTACCATACCTCTTTTCCCTTGGGAGAATGTGACAACCACCCTTACGTTTGATCATGTCGGTGACACCTCTAAGGAACTTTTTGACCTTTATCTTGACGGTATGTTGGTCGTTTAGGGTGACGACCTGTATGTCGTTCCTTTGGTCTTAACTTTCTCTGTACACATGGGGTTACAAGTAACGTCGTGACAAATGTTATCGGTCCTGTACCTTCGTTAGATCTATAGGTAGCCGTCTGCTTACCTATTCTTCCGACACCATGTATATGTGTTACCTTATAATGAGTCGATAATTTCTATTATGTAAACTTAGTCAAGATTACTCCACCTACTTTGACTTCGGTTAATATGTCTAAATTTATTCAGTCTTTCTTTTTGTGGTTATGTCATATAACTGTGTATATATATCTTAAATCTTTCGACCATTACTACTGGGATATACGTTATGTCGTTTTCTCTATGTCTACATTTCTTGTCAGAAAACCTGAGACACCCTCTTCCGATCCCACCCAACTAAACTCTCTTATCGAAACTTTGTACATATAATAGTATACACTTTATCTAGCGGTCAGGTCCAAGTCACGTACTCTGTCCCTCGAGTCCCGACCACATGACTCTACTGGGACCCCCTACCCTACCCCTCCCTTCACCCTCCCCCAAGTCTTACCCCTTGTGTACATGTGGGTACCGACTAAGTACAGTTACATACCGTTTTTGGTGATGTTATGACATTTCATTAATCGGAGGTTAATTTTATTTAATTAAATTTTTTAATTTCTTTTTTCCCTAAGTACCAAGAGTAATTATCTTTTATATAAACATTTTTACCTTTCTCCCCTCCGACCTTTCTCGAGACTCCATGAACTTCTCTTGTCATTCATAACCATATTTGACTACTAAATATTATGTGTATGTAACGTCTAATAGAATCAGGTAACACATATGACATTGTTTTACGGGGTCCAACCCATAGAATCTTTGTTGTCTTTAAATAAAGGGTGTCAAGACCCCCGACCTGTAAACTATAATCTCACGATGTACCAGTTTACTCTAGAGAGAAACCCCAGCGTCTGAAGAGTATAGGAGTGTACCATCTTTCCGATTCCCCGAGACACCCTAGAGAAAATACTCAGTATTAGAGTAAATACTCACGAGATGGGAGTAATGGATTGGTGGAAAGTTTCTGGGGTAAAAAAAAAAAATATGATAGTGTACCTATAAACCTAAGGTTGAACACTTAAACTCCTCTTGGTTTGCAAGTCTGTTATCGTATCTATATACGTATTTATAATATCTCCCTATCACCAGTCTATAAATGTACATACTTACAATAATGTATATTCATAAAGGATACAGACAAGTGACTCTTTCGTGTCTTCATAACTTTAAGGTTACAGTACCAAAATTAAAGGAGTTTAGAAACATTACAGAACGAATTACGTTCTTCCAATCAAAGAGTTTACACGAAGACAAAAGTTAGACGATATTACACAATGACACCAAATTCCAACATTACTTTTAGGTTGGAGTATATCTATATATCCTCCCCGAAGGGACTACCGAGTCTACCATTTCTTAAACGGACGTTACGTCTTCTGTGTCCTCTGGGTCCGAGTTAGGGACTCAACCCTTCTGGGGGATATCTTCCTTTATCGTTGGGTTAGGTCATAAGAACGGATCTCTGAAGGTACCTATCTCTTCGGACCGTCCGATGTCATGGACCCCAACGTTTCTCAGTCTGTGTTGACTCGATGATTGAGTGTGTATGATATTTACTATCCTCATTAAATGATCATAAAAACCTATTAATATCTATAACAAACTATGATGTGGTTTTGAGTTATTAACAATCAAGAATTTCTAATCAACGTTACACCTTAGACTTAGAGAGAGTGAGTTAAAAAAATAAAACAAAGTAATTTTAGGTAACTAGATTAAACGTGAAGTTTACTCGAAAAGTTAGTACATACTAAATTTACAACCAGTAAACTTTTTGTGACGAAATGACTCAATTCCTCTAGAAAATTCACAACTGTGTAAAAATAATATATCACAGGTTTTTATGTAAACACTTATAGTGATGATTAAAACTTTTTCTTCAGTTCGACCTTTTGACAGTGTAAACACCTACTGTCTGTCAATTTAAAAAGTTTTCAAAGATTAAAGACTAATTACAGTTTCAAACTTAAAATAGTAATCGTTTTTTAACAACGGTATCAACAAATGTAAGTTGGTCGTTCTAGTGAAGTAAATAAAGGTTCTTTTTATAAACGGTTTTGGAATCAAATTTATTACTTTCAAAATGACAGTAAGAAAGTTTATTTTTAGTATGAAGTGTTTTTTTCAGTGATCAAGTTGTACGTTGAGTCTGTTAATGTGTTTACACTTCTATTGGTAGTGTAATGTTATAAGTTTTACGATATATATATATATATATATGTGTGTGTGTATATATGTGTGTGTGTGTATATATATGTGTAAAAGATAAAATAAGTGGTTCAAAATATTCCTATACATAAGTTCAGGTGTACCTTTTATAACTTCAACTTTGAAATATGGTATATGTTTAATTGAGTTTACATAGTTTCCTACTTTAAATTCTCGACTTTGTGAACCTTCTTTTACATTCTCTTTTCGAAGTATTATAACCTAAACTGTTACTAAAATCTATACTGTAACTTCCTTCTCCGTTACTTTCTTTCTTTCCCTATTTAACCTGATGTAGTTTTAACTTTTAAAGACATTTTGTGGTGGTAGTTATCTCGTTTTTACTATTGGGTGACTTACGCTCTGTTATGAAGGATTAGGACATAGACTATTAAGCAAGAATAAATCATATACATTTCTTATATTAAGAGTGTTGAGTCGGTGGTTTTTTCTTTTTTTTTTTTTTTTTTGGAGTTAAATTTTTGACCCGTTTCCTGAACTTCTCTATAAAGAGGTTTCTGTATGTTTACTGATTATTTGTGCACTTCTCTACAAATTATAGTGAATACTAATCCTCGTACGTTTATTTTTGTTATCTATGATAGAGTATGGGTGTTTAATTTTTAAAAACTAATTTTTTTTCTTTAATTAGACACAACTCTTACATTTCTTTAGTCTTGGGAACACGTGAGAACCACCCTTGTCTATTACATGGCGGTGATATTTTTTTTATACCGTCAAGGAGTTTTTTAACTTTTATGTTAATAATATGTTAGGTTGTTAAGATAAAGACCAATATATGGGTTTTCTTAACTTTCATCTCTGAGTTTCTCTTAACATATGTCGTCGTTATACGTGCCTTCATAAGTGTTGTCAGTTTCCGTTTTCGTTGGATTCACCGGTAGTTGTCTGACACCGTCCTCTATTTACGGGTGGGGGTGGGGGGTCTCATTTCGTTGACCTCTAAGTGAGGGACACCTGACTTTAAGGTTTCCTCTTATTGTCCTGTTAATCACCTCCTCCGACCAGGGACGGGTCTGGTGTTTAAAGAATGAGAGTTTCAGTCCTCTGGAGGGGCTGGTCTGGACGTGCCTTTCCGAGGAACCTTCAGGTTCCCCTCACTACAGTTCTCTACGGGGCACCATCCTAGGTCGAACCTATTCTCTACGAACTGGTTTGTACCCTTCTCTATATGGTTTTGACCTGAGAATTAGTCAGTTTAGTTTTACTAATCGATTTTCTTTGGGTCTGTTTAACGGGGTATATTTACTAAATTAAACGACATTCCCATGGTGAGTACTTGAGAGGGAGACTCTGTAGGACACACAGAGGGGTGTTCATGACATGAGAAAAGGAGGATTATTTGTGAAATGAACAAAGTGATGAAAGGTAGAAACATCTTTAAGAAAAGGTTTTTCGGTTTTCCAACCCCGGGAACAGCGACTGGTGACCAGATCCCTAATCTCACAACACGAGAGTTACTGTACTAGGTCGGAGTTGGAGATCGACCCTTGGGTTCGGGGTGAAGTTCAGTCACGTCCGACTCCGGCGGACTCTAGTTCTACTTAATTAATTTTTTATATATACATTTCTTATAATTCTAGAGTTAAGTTACATTTACCACTGATATAAATTCTATTTTACGTAAGATATAAATAAATCCCAAATTTTATTTATTTTATTACGTTTATAGAAAATTAATAAACCGATGAGTCAGAACGATTTCAAAAGAAGAATCACCCGTAGGGAGTTTTACAATTAGATATGTTACAATTGAGACTTGGTAAACAATAAGTTTAATTTTTTTATCATCAGACCAGGACTTATTGACGACGATGAAAAAATAATGAGATAGTTCACTGTGTTAATGATCGTTCATTCCTTTAGGGAAGGAACAAAAAGGGCACGAAGGAAGAGTTGTTTTGAAGTTAAAACACCAGTTATCGCCTTTCTGTAGAGAGACTTCCCTCCATTAAAAGAGGGTATGGGGTCCTTAATTTAATAATAAATGCATTCGGACAGTACTATTTAGGATAAAACAAGTATAGGAAACAAAAAGTCTGAATAAACGTTGATTTATGTCAGTACACCGAGACGGGTCAGTTACCTTGACTTCACTTTTAGAAGACACTTTAAAACCCCTTCCGAAAAAATAGGAGTGAAATAGACTTACTGTCTACATTCTTCTTTCGACGACCATAGTAGAGAAAAAAGAAGGGAATTTGTATCTACACTAGGTTCTTCGACACGGTCGGTAGAACACTGGGTTCTCCCTTTCTGTACTTTTATTTTTCGGTTGTGTAATTTTATCCACTTCGTCTTTCTATCTTTCTCGAAAAGTACTAATACAATAACTCGGTACTCCGGTTGGAACTCTGAAGGACGAAGACGTAAAGAATAATATATTTGTTCTTTCTCGGAATACTAAATTCTATGACAAAGAACCTAAAAGACAAAAAACTTAGATTTGTGTGGAACTACCTATTTTTGAGAAAGTAATGGATAAAACGTTATAATTTAGTTCTTATTTCTACCTATTGGCAATAGGAACATGGTTTAAAGGTCATCTGGTATATGACGACGACGACGACGATTCGAAGAAGTCAGCGCAGACTGAGACACGTCGGGGTATCGACCGTCGGGTGGTCCGAGGAGACAGGGAACCTAAGAGGTCCGTTCTTAAGACCTCACCCAACAGTAAAGGAAGAGGTTACATCCGTACGTACGATTCAGCGAAGTCAGTACAGGTTACGACACACTACGATACCTGTTGTCTGGTGGTCCGAGGAGACAGGTGTCCTAAGACATCCGTTCTTATGACCTCACCTAACGGTAAAGGAAGAGGTCTGGTATATGATAATCCTTCAATTCATAGAATCCGTTCACAGGGTTAATAGAATCTGACTTTGATTTAAAGTTATTAAATTAATATGTGAATTTTCTCTTTAGATTTATGTAAAAACGTGAAAGACGTCACTATTTCGATTGGGTCTAGACTTCCTCAGATCCGTAGGAAGGTGAGAAACAGTAGATAGTATATAAAAATGAAAAAAAGGTTTCCACTGAGTGGGATTGTCTTTCTAATAATCGTGGACGTTTCTACGTTAGGTTGTCGAACATAAGTTTTTTAATAAGTTATACTGATATTCTACTTTGTACATGAGTTCAAAATAATTAGTAAGTAACTATTTAATTTATTTTTAAATAACTTCTGTTAATATACGGTTCTTGATACGGTTCGTATTATATTACTTACTTTATTTCAAAGACAGGAGTAATACCACCTTTGTCTTTTGATTTTTACTTCGTTTACCATTTACGTAAAATTCATGCTACTCAATAGACTTTCTTTTTGTAGATCATTCAAGTATCTATTACTGATTACCCATAGTCCTTTGGAGGGAAACTTCCCCAGTTCCTATATAAAAATCTTCTCTTCTTTCTGTGTATTGAAGACTTGTTACTCCTCAGTCGACATGTTTCTGACTCTTTTATTACAAAGTCCGTCTTTTTATTTTTTCTCATCTACGGTTCTAAGGTTTCACCTCTTCAATTTCTCTCGACGATATCTGTCCTAAAACAGAAGAGTTGTCAACATACAAATTTTCTTGAAAAAAAATGTATAAATTCAGGAGTGAGGGTTTCACTGACATACACCTTATACCAGAAACCCTCTATTGGCTTCAATTTATTCCAGTATACCCACCACCAGAGTATTCTTCTCTTTGTCTTTCTGTGGAGAGAGTGAGAAAGACGGTATCTCCTGGATTATTCTTCCTCCGACATACGTTCGGTCCTTCTCCCGAGAGTGGTCCAGGACTGGTCTGTTCGTGGAACTGGAGTCTGAAGGTCGTAGGTGTTGATATTCTTTTATTGATTACGTCATCAAAGACAAAAAATACAAGCCTACCATTTTCGCAGACGGATGTTACGCCCTCTGGGTCAAGCTAGGGACCTAGTCCTTCTAGGGGATCTCTTCTTTTACCGTTGGGTGAGATCATGAGAACGGACCTTTTAGGGTACCTACCTCCTCGGACCATCCGATGTCAGGTACTCCAGTGTTTCTCAGCCTGTGCTGACTCGCTGAAGTGAAACGGAACGAAATCACACATACCGATACCGTCGGGATCGACTAATTCTCCCTGTGACTGTACTTCTTCACCATACAACTACACTATTCGTGGAAATCAACTACACCTTCATCGAAATCTTTTCATCCATCTCCGACCTTCTCAAAACTCTACGTCCGATCTATGTGTCTACAAGTTCCACTAAGACCACTCTAGGGTCTATTTATGTTCTGTGTACAAATACCGTTTGAACGACTTTGATAAGATCACAAAACACGTTCCATCTTGAACGCTTGTTACTTATACCTATAAATCTACTCGTCTAAAGGTTCGTTTCATAATCTCACCAAACCAAGGAGGACTGACTGATCTCATTTTACGTTTCCCTCTCTCTACTTAACTTCTTCTTAACAATTCGTTTTTCCTTGGTTTGGAACCCTTTAAGAGTTGTAAGGTTTAATATTTTTTTTCTTTTTATTCTTTCGAACGGAGTTTCTCTTGTGTTCCCCACACCGACTGGTTGGTAAGTTATTTCTAGTACCCACGTTGAGTACCGGAAATCAGTAGTATCCTCTTTGGTCATTGTCTCTACCCTGACATGGTCCTTTGTATGACGGTCACACTTGAGTTCCCCTGTCTCTCACTCTGCCTTACTTCCTTCCGACAGTCTGAGGAATCTAAGGTATCCTGGTCTGGTATCTAGATAAGATGACATTTATGTAAAATAGAAATTCCTGACTCGTTTGTCTGAGACTTCCGTAAGTCTCTAATAGTCCCGACGGTGAGGGTAGGTTCGAAGTCCCCCAGTCCGTTAAACAAGGGTCAAAATTTTCCACCCTTATATAGAGTTCAAAGGTCTTTCGGTCTTACTAAAACGGATCACGGAGTTCCTACCACGAGTGGAACCCGTCCAGAACCATCTCTCAATTTCGTCCCCACCCCCCACCCCCACCCCAACCCCCAAGGGTCGCTCGTCTCCTTCACAGGAACGTCTCTCGACTTCGTCATTCCTCGCAGTGGATCGTCTCAGTCCCTACACCACGACGGTGATGTTCCCCGGACCTCCCGATTTGAAACTTGGTTCCTCCTAATAAGAGGTCCGAATTCCAAATTATTTTGAACCAGAACGATCCAAAATCTTAAAACCGAAAACAGTGAGGAAATAAGAAAAGTTAAAAATAAAACACATTACCCTTTAAGAGAAGATACGGACTGGGTGGTAACATATAACATTCGTATATTTAACAGACTGAAGTATCCAAACGTTGACCATTTCTTAAAACGGAGTTCTACTTAGTATGAAACTTAGAGTGGATCTACACTGAAACAACTGTTGACCTATCTACAACCTGAAATCTTTACTACGACCTAACTCAACTCTGAAAACCCCGACAACTCTACTTTACCTATTTAAAACCTACACTATCCTGTACTTAAACCCCCTAGTCCTTACCTTACAATACCTGACTTGACACAGGGAGATTTTGAACATCGACTGTGAGATTGGGGATTACACTGATATAGATCTATATGTCAAAAGTCCTTCATTAAGTCCAATTTACTCAAGTATTCACATCCCGAGATTAAAATATTCTGACACCCGAATATTCTTCTCCTTCTTTTTCTAGAGGGAGAAAGAGTTCCACAGGCAGACGTTCGGTCCTTCCCTTGAGAGTAGTTTTGGGTTGGTACGTCAATTAGGACTAGAGTATGGACGTGGGAGGCATTGACACTCTTTTATTTGTAGACAACAAATTCAATGAGTCTCATACCATGAAACAAAGTTGTCAACCTCTACCGGATATGTTTCCGTAACGTAGACTTTCTATTGTACCTTCCTCATTTAGGTGTCAGTCAGTCAGTAATTCAAGTCAGTGAATCAGCACAGGTTGAGAAAAGCTGGGGTACTTAGTGTCGTGTGGTCCGGAGGGACAGGTAGTGGTTGAGGGCCTCAAATGGGTTTGAGTACAGGTAGCTCAGTCACTACGGTAGGTCGGTAGAGTAGGAGACAACAGGGGAATAGGAGGACGGGGGTTAGGGAGGGTCGTAGTCCCAGAAAAGGTTACTCAGTTGAGAAGTGTACTCCACCGGTTTCATGACCTCAAAGTCGAAGTCGTAGTCAGAAAGGTTACTTGTGGGTCCTGACTAGAGGAAATCCTACCTGACCAACCTAGAAGAACGTCAGTTTACTTGAGAGTTCTCAGAAGGGGTTGTGGTGTCAAGTTTTCGTAGTTAAGAAACCGTAAGTCGAAAGAAATATTGCGTTGAGAGTGTACACTGATGACCTTCATTCGATATAATTATCATTTCTCCAACCTCAAATAAATTTCTCTTGACACTCCTGTTACTTCGTGAAAATTCTCCTTCTGTCATCAGAATGTACTAAAAAATTCTCTAGTTTAGTGCTTTCTTTGAAAAGTGGAGGATCTTAATTTACAAAAAACATAATAGTGGTGAAGTACGGTGTAAGTAACCTCCTATATCCCTGAACCGGTTCAACGATTTGAAGTTGACTTAGGAATCTTCTTAGGTACTTGGTATTTCTGGTACCTTTCCAGTGTCTCTCCTAGAGTCACGACGGTGTCGAAAAGTTATTAACTATTATTCACCTATACAAACGACTAGTGTTGGTCATGAGAAGGTACGATACCTGTGTAAGAGAATTGATACGAAGAACATTTGTTACAGTTCTGAAAGTACTTCTAGAGCCGATCGTTATGAATACTAGAAAACTCATATGGGAAAGATACGGTAAGGGTTTTATATATAAATTCGAATTTCCAATGACACTGAAACACACACACACACACACACACACACACACACACACACATGTTACTCTCTCTTACCATATTTAAAAAATTAATTTAACTTCTTCCTAGAAAGGTCTACAGTCCGTAAATGATTTACATATCCACTAAACGATCCGACAAGAGTCCATATTTTCCCATATTTATATAATCCAATTTTGGAGAGAAGAAAAATTTGTTACGTATACGTATAAAAATTTGTTACGAATAAGAAATACTTCCTTAGACCAAAGACTTCGACTAAACAACCACACACAACATGTCCCTACACCGACTATCTGGGACTAAAGTCTTAGAGTAAGGTAAAAGAAATCTACCCTTTTCTCTATCGGAAAAGGTGGTATACATACTTGTACGTAGTGTGTTTTGGTGTCGTCCCGAGAACGAAACGTATTTAACGAAAAAGAATACCGAGTAGAACTTAGTCGACGTCAAGTAAAACAAGGTATAAGGTCACTAATGTCAACCTTAGTGTCACCGTAAAGGAGTCAAACCAATTTTTGTTTCACGGACTCCGAACACAAGTCAAGATGTTATCGTCTAAGTGGTCCCGTCTATGTTCAAAAGTATTCGTTTGAGTAGGTCCTCTCAGACCCCTGGTCTCTCTTGGTCATATTTCAGACTCGTCATATGATGAGAGAAGGAAAAGAGGATTAAAGATCCTCATTAATATTTTGGGGTATTCGATTTACGAGAAACAGTTTCTTATAAGAAGAGACGATTTTCCGAAAAATAGTCTACATAGGGAAGTTTCGGTAGTTTCTTTTAACAGAAGTCAAAAGAAAAAGAAGATTGTAGGGTCGATGTCTTTGTTCAAATAATCGAGAGTGTAGGTTATTTTTTAAACTAGATTGTTTGTAAAAGAGTTCTATGTGAACCTCAGATTTAACTACCATTAATAAAAAAACTCAGAAAGAAAAGACAATTTAACTGAACGTACAAAACCTTTATATTAAAAAGTTGAATTTATCAGTCGTGACGTTTTTGTGGTAGAAAAAAAATTATTTATTGGATTGATTCTTAGTTGGGTGGTACTGACACACGATTAAGTATATCGGATTCATTACGATTCTTAACAGTGATTATTGTTACTTCTTTTTATGTGGTAATTCTTTGTAATGTGTGAGATCCAATGTACCTTAGTTTTCGTTTATGTGAATTTTATAAGACCACAAAGGAGTTATAAAAGAAAGTAAAAACGAAGAGTAAAAGTAATTGATACTTAAATAGTAATATATCTTTCTAGTTTTTGATTATATTCGGTCCCACCTACCTTGTTGCAATATCTATACAGATTTATTAAAGGAATTTTTCCTTCTATTGAAGTCTGTTTTCGAAAGACTCAGACGTCGATCGACAAAAATGGACATAGATCAAAAAAGTCATCGTGATTGAAAAATTTTAATTAATATAAAAGTTAACTAACTACTGACGAAATGTTATAACCAAACTAAAGACAGTATGTAGTTGTGCTTAATCGGTAGTCAAGTTAAATTAAGTCAAGTCAGTGAGTCAGAACAGACTAAGAAACACTGGGGTACCTGATATCGTACGGTCTGAAGGGACAGGTAGTGGTTGAGGGCCTCAAATAAGTTTGAGTACAGGTAACTTAACCACTAGGGTAAGTTGGTAGAGTAGGAGACAACAGGGGAAGAGGAGGGTGGAAGTTAGAAAGGGTCGTAGTCCTAGAAAAGTTTACTTAGTCGAGAAGTGTAGTCCATCGGTTTCATAACCTCAAATCGAAGTTGTAGTCAGGAAGGTTATTTATAAGTCCTGACTAAAGGAAATCCTAACTGACCAACCTAGAGGAACGTCAGGTTCCCTGAGAGTTCTCAGAAGAGGTTGTGGCGTCAAGTTTTCGTAGTTAAGAAGTCATGAGTCGAAAGAAGTATCAGGTTAACAGTGTAGGTTTGTACCGATGACCTTTTTGGTATCGGAACTGATCTACCTGGAAACAACCGTTTCATTACAGAGACGAAAAATTATACGATTCAACCAGTATTAAAAAGGAGGTTCCTCGTTCGCAGGAAATTAAAGTACCGACGTCAGTGGTAGACGTCCCTAAAACCTCGGGGGGGTTTTATTTCAGTCGGTGACAAAGGTGACAAAGGGGTAGATAAACGGTACTTCACTACCCGGGTCTACGGTACTAGAATCAAAAGACTTACAACTCGAAATTCGGTTGAAAAAGTGAGAGGAGAAAGTGAAAAGTTCTCCGAGAGATCAAGAAGAACCGAAAGACGGTATTCCCACTACAGTAGACGTATAGACTCCAATAACTATAAAGAGGGCCGTTAGAACTAAGGTCGAACACGAAGTAGGTCGGGTCGTAAAGAGTCTACATGAGACGTACATTCAATTTATTCGTAGGGTTAAGGGAAAAGGGTGGGGAGATCCGACAATCTCTCGGGATCAAACTCAAGGTTTAGTATATCGTTTAAAGATGACCGATAAATAATATGTACGCCGACGGAACCACCAAGTCTGTCATTTCTTTGTCTGTCGTTACGTCCTCTGGACCCAAGCTAGGGACCAAACCCTTCTAGGGAACTTCCTCCCGTACCGTTGGGTGAGGTCATAAGAACGGACCGTTTAGGGGTACCTGTCTCCTCGTAGCGTCCGACATCAGGTACCCCATTGGTTCTCAACCTGTGCTGACTCGTTGATTCGTGTCGTATCGTGTAGATGAACAGTATACCATCATAAAAAAAGTCATCGTGACCAAAGTTAGGATACGAACGTCAAATAACTTCTCCATCAACGGACTTTTTATTTTTGATAGTGGTGGAACCCTTCAGTCACTTTTTTCAATGTTTAAAAACCCATCCATTTATTTTCGGAATTTGTTATAATTCTAAAGGACATAGGTCCAATGTACTTTTGAGGTGAGATAACATAAAGACTGTCACTCACCTAAAGATACTAACTAATTTATAACTAGTATAAATTTGAAAACAGTAAGTATAAGTATTCAAATAACTCTTAGAAACTTTAGGATTCCGATGTTTCTCCCCATGCATTAGTAGTGATAACAATGGATAGTATAAAATTCAGAGACTATTACACAGTTCCATTTAGGAATGTATACAACAGAGAAAACTATCAGTATCCTTGTGGTATACATCCATAATAAAGGTAAAATGTTAACTTCTATGTGTTTTACATAACCGAAAGTCTCTCAATCAAGAGTCCGATAGTTATTAACTTCACTCGATTGACATAACAAGTATGTGTCCATAAGACTATTCAAACAAAAATTTGTAAACTTTATAAACTTTGACTTATAATTTTATAAGTTATACAACTTAAAAAAGTTTATGAAAAAATCATAGATTCTGTTTAGTACACCAAAAATAGGAAACCGGATAATTACACAACGTAGTGTAACTAACTATAAGGAAACAACTTAGTTGGGACTTAGAATGCCTATTTAGCGTGAATCAGTCCCATATACTAATAAATTTATACGACAAATTAATTTAGACCATCATAAAACAACTCTTAAAAACGTACATATAAGTAGTCCCCAATAACCGGGTATCAAAAGTAAAGTAAAGTCAAGTCAACGAGTCAACACAGAGAAAGACCGAAAACCATGAATTCCCATTAAGAACGGAGTATTTTACTGAAACTTTCATAAAAGACGAGAAGTCAAGAAGTCTTCTTAAACTCTTCCCAACCGTAATTAAGAAATTGACAAACCATTTTAAGAGGTCCTTTCGATAGATAGGGAACCGAAGAAAAATAACCCTCCAAAAACTAATGACGAAGTCAGGGGAATGGATTGATATCCAGACAAGTCTAAGTTCAAACTGTCAAACAATGCAAAGATCCTTAAATAGATAAAGAAGATCAAATAGGTCAAACAACCGTTAACAAGTATCATCAGAGAAATTCGGGGAGTTTCAGTATTTTAGAGTTGAACCTCTTATAAATGATAGTATATAGAGGAGAGGGAGAGAGATTAATGAAGAGGGAGACAAAGAGAGAGAGAAAAAAGAGTACTAGAGGAATAAGAGTAACCATATTTGATTCAAATACGTTAGTACTTATAAGTCAATATTTGTGTGACTTGAAAAACGACTCTGTATTCGAAGAAAGAACTCTTTTTAACACCAGAGACTCTCGGGATATGTTAAGTTGACTTGACACTCTGGAGTACTACAAAATTTCCATTTATTTCCATTCAATTGTTATTACAATTTCATTAGATATGACGAAAGTAGGGAAACTTTTCATGGATTTGGGAGGTACAAAGTTGATACCAAATTATTATAGGAATTCCTTTCTGAAAATAATTCAATTCGACACTTTAGAGAGGAAAATTATTCCATTTTTATCATAATTATAAACAACTCCAGAATTAAATTTTTGACTTTTTTCTTGAATTCGTTCGTTAAAGTAATTGTTATCTTAGTTTTTCTTATTCCATTAATCCTTATTTGTATTGGTTCCTTCGTTTTACAAACATGTGACTTTTGACATTTTGTAACGACTTTCTTAAGTTTCCGTGTTCTTTTAATTTCTGTAGGGTACAAATACCTAATCTTATACTGTTAAATTTTTAGATATATCTTGGTGTTTCGTGGAGTTTATCGGTTTTATTAGAACCCTTCTTTTTTATTTCGATCTCTAGCGTATGAAAGAATGAAGTTTTATATAATATTTCGATGTCTTTGACTTTGTCATAATATTACCGTATTTTTGTTTGATATCTAGTTACCTTATCTCTTGGGTCTTTATTTGGATGCATATATCCTGGTTTACTAGAAACTGTCCCAAGGTTCTTATGAATTACTCCTTTCTCAATAGATAAGTTGTTTAACACATCCTTTTGACCTATAGGTGTACGTTTTCTTACTTACACTTTCTTAGGTGTACGTTTTCTTATACGTCGGAGTAAAATGTAGTATACGTTTTTAGTTGAGTTCTACCTAATTTATATTCTAGATGTTGACCTTTTTTATATCCTCTTTTATTTCCCTTACGAAGTATTGTAAAGAGAACGTTAATAAAGAACCTATACTGTGATTTTCGTGTCTGTCGTTTTCGTTTTTATCTTTTTAACAAGATGTAGTTTCAATTTTTGGAAGACCCGTCCGTTTCCTTTGTTAGTCATCTCACTCTTTTCTTCGATATCTTGTCCTCTTTTATAAACGTTTGGTACAGACTATTCCCCAATTGTTTGTTTCACATATTCTTTGAGGATATTGAGTTGTCGTTCTTTTGTTGGATTAATTCGTTACCCTTTCCTGAACTTATCTGTAAAGAGGGTATTTCTGTGTGTCTACCGGTTGTCCATAAACTTTTCTACGAGTTATAGTGATTAGTAGTCCCTTTACGTTTAGTTTCGGTGTTACTCTGGAGTGAGGACAACCTTACCGGTAAAACATAAAAAAATTTTTCTCTTTCTTTTGTTTTTCAAAACCGTTCCTACATGTCTTTAGCATTGAACTTTTGACCAATGAAAGTTATCGTTAACCGTTAGATTTTACCACTTCAGGGATATCTTTTGTCATACCTCAAAGGAGTTTTTTTCAATCTCAGTGGTATACTAGGTTCTTAAAGTGAAGACCATAACTAGGTTTTCTTAACTTTTGTCTTAGAGTTTCTATGTAAACGTAAGGGTACAAGTACGTCGTAATGAGTGTTATCGGTTCTCCGTCTTTGGTGGAATTACAGGTAACTACTTACTTACCTATTTCTTTTACACCATTCGAATATATTATCTGATAATGAGTCGACATTTTTCTTTAGTATAGGATACGGTGTCGTACCTACTTTGAACTTCCGTAATAGATGCACTTTATTCGGTTGGTGTCTTCCTGTTTACGACGTACTAAGGTGAATATTCATACACTCCATCAGTTTCAGTATCTTTTGTCTTTTATCTGACGACCGCCAACGGTCACCGACCCTCATCCCATACTCTAAACCCCTTCGAGACAAGGTACCCATATCTCACAATCAGTATTTTTTATTTTTTTAGAGGTCTCTAAATGATATATCGTGACAAGTATATCAATTGATATGCCATGACATGTTTCATTCTTTCATCTAGAGGACAATATACAACCAAAATAACCCCAAAAATTAGTTTTATTTTTCTTTTATGTATTGTACACTCCCTTTGTTGTTTAAATGGGATCATCTCACTTCTCACTTACCGTTCGAAAGGTCTTTATTTAGGCCTTTCGATGCTACTCCGATTGACACTATCCGAAACTCAAACCTTTTGTAAAGGGAACGTCGGTCTTTGAGAGTCTGACAAAGAGGAGGTCAAGGTGACACTATAAAAAGAAGAAAATAGGTAATAAAATTTCCACTATCAGAAATCTTAAAAAAAAAAAAAACGGTCAATGTGTAACATGAACCAGTTAGAGAAGGTGTAAACCTTTGAGTCAGGGAAAGAAATAAGTGTTTAGGTTTTAGATGAGAATATTGGTTCTTGGTGAAGAATTTTAGGTTCAAACATACGGTATATCGAATACTTCAGAGGTGCACTTACACCGTCTCCGTGGAGTTTGGGTTATCCGATTACACTTGAAAAGGAGGAGATGAGGGTAGGGAGACAAGAAGAGATAATAAAGGGAGAGTGTAGGAGGTGGAGTCATTTACTGTAACAAGGAGGAGTCACGACCTATCCACACAGATGGAGTGGAGAGTATAGGTCAGTAAGGACTTTGGAAGATTTAAAGAAAGGTTTATAGAGTTATATCAGATGGGTAGTCCTCTGGGTAGTGACCATAAGTCTATTTAGGGTTGTGTGGGTCTTGAGGTAAACAATAGGGGGATTTAATATCACACTACTCTAAAGTTTTCCAAATTGACCCTTGTTCTGTGCTCTTAAGTGTCTATCATAAGTAAAATATACGAATCCACCGAGTCTCCAATTTCGTAGACGGATGTTACGTCCTCTGGACCCAAACTAGGGACCCAATCCTTCTAGGGGACCTCTTCCTTTACCGTTGGATGAGGTCATAAGAGTGGACCTCTTAGGGTACCTGTCTCCTCGGACCACCCGATGTCAGGTGCCCTAGCGTTTCTCAGCCTGTGTTGACTCGCTGAAGTGAAGTGAAGTGAAGTCAGGGACGTTATAGTTCCTAATCGACTTATATAGTAGTCTAACGTAATGTAATCTTCACTCTTAATCTATACGGACAACTGGTTTCATTTTCGGTGACCCCCTCATTCCAAAATAAAACGATGTAAACCTTCAGGGTTAGTCTATCTGTACTCATTCATATAATATAATGTAAAAGTAAGATAGAGGAATAAATCGTTCATATGAACGTCGACAACACTAATGTAGGAAGTAAATTTTCGGAGATGACCTGTGTGATCTGGACAAATTGAAGACACTTCAATTTCAAAATAAAACTTTTTCTCAGATTAACAGTCGAGTCAATCGTTGACCCCTTTTCGTTAAAGTATCATGTATATATGGTCAAGAATCTCTTCGATATTAAAAATCTCTTAATAGTTGTATTCATCTTTCCTTGGAACTTTACACCGATTTTCATCACACAATGATAATATTGTTACTCTACTGTGTTGTCGAGAGGACGAAGACACGATCGAAAGACCGAATTTCAAGTTCTCTTCTAATGGACTTGATGTAGATCTCGGTCTTTTGTTTTTGTAGTGGACTCGTGTTGGGTTCCCCTCCAATGTAAGATCGATAGATAACTCCTTTATAATCGATATAGCGGAAAATATTGAAAATGTTATATAAATTTGAACATTTTATATGTTCTGAAAAGTGAGAACACAGTACAGGAAAACTAAATCACTCAGTTTAGACAGATTACGATAAGGAGTTTTTGACCATAGACTAGCTAAAAGTTTTCGTGTATCGTGATACGATTTCTTAGACAGATGTAACTATTGTAAACTTAAGTTTTTAGTTCAAACTTGAACGTTAACGGAAAAGTGATATTAGTTGAACCAGCAAATTTCTCTTCTGAATCGAGTTTTAGTTCCTTTTTTAGATTAAATTAATAATATTACAAAAAACATTTATACGGGACTTTTGGTTTATTTTTAACCTAGAAATTAAATTATAAGTTCTCTCTTTTATTTGTTTGAATTCGTAATTCCGACTCGTAGCACAAGTAAATTTAAGTTATAAATTGATAAAGGACAGTAACCCTGACTTAAGGGTTTCATAGATACGTCCCCGAAAGGAGATGTGAGTGAGGTCGTAATTTTTTAAACTTGACTAATTGCTGACTCAAGGGTGTTAGTTTTAGACCTCATAGAACCAAGTTAAATTGTGATACCATATTATACAGTATCAAGTCAACAATACGACTACCTTGTAATTGAACTACAAATTATATTACGGTTTAATTGAAAATATTTAAATTTATGACATGAGAATCTTTATGAGTGGAGTTATAGAAAAATCGTAAAATGATGACGGTATGTAAAACGTCTACCAATTTTCAACATTCTGTGAGGTAGAAAAGAGGGAACCTCTATTCGTAGGTTTAAACACAACACATAGAGGGGTTAAGTACTGTTAACTTACAGTAATAAGAGAATCTTTTTTTAATGTTACTCTTTATACTCCCCAGGACCATAGTATAAGAAGACATACGGATCGTACACTTTATCGTGATTTCCGATATTTAATAATAATAGTATAGATTACTATGACGTTTCGAATTAATGACGGTAACTACACTCGTGTATTACGATCCAGTAAAAGAGAAACAGAGACAAGGGAAAGGTAAATTTTAGATTCGGTATAACAGGAGATGGGAAACCGGAGTTAGAAAATAGCAACCGACATTTTAGACTTCTGGATAAAGTGTCAGATCCTGACAAGTTTTATAAATTCGAGTAAGGTTTCGAAAATTTTACCGATTATCCAACTCTCTTTGGAAAGCAGGTTTAGTAAATTTACGTTTTAATTTTTTTATTCACGTGATAACTAAGAGAATCTTACAGTGAAGATTTACGTTTCCCTATGAAATAGTTTATCGAATACGGCAAGTAGTATCTACTTAGAAAATTAATATGTAACTAACCGACTTTAGGATCATTAGAAAAGATACATATATTAATGTATAGATAACAGTATAAAAATATTGAAGGAATGAGAAAGAAGATTCTCAGTACTTTATATTGAGTCCTGTGTATTTAAGTGACACTAAGGGTTTCTGTTTCATTGAAATGTAGCGTTTTTGTACTTTCTGTGCTCCTACTATAAGGGATTGTATTCCGTAATCTTGTAAGGTAACATAGGATCAAGTACATGTTTACGTATTCGCTAAATTTTCATTTTGAAGACCATCCAACGGTCATGACAATAAAAATAATATTATAAAGAATTCACTTATATTTGTATTTCGATCGTTATTCAAAGATGATCTATTTTCATACTTTGAGTTTATGTTTGTGTTATTACGTAGATTATTTTAAATTTAATTATCATGATCAAATTATGAAACCTGTTATAACAAAACGACTTTGATTTATTACTCGAGGAAAATAGTCGATTAAGTTATGGTACTACTTGGTTAGACTCTTACATGTGGTTTTACATGGTCTTTTAAGACCCTTTTTTTTTACAAATTTTATAATAGAGTTTTCAAGAAGTAATCCTTACATGATAATGAGAATGATGATTGTCTTGTTAATGTGTCCTCTTATCAGTGATTCTGTCTTAAGTACGTTACGTTTATACCATGATTTGCGATTCCGTGTCCAGAAGACTCGAGTCTTATTGATTATGAAGAGATCAGAGTGAGCCTCTTCCGCTACCGTGGGGTGAGGTCATGAGAACGGACCTTTTGGGGTACCTGTCTCCTCGGACCATCCGACGCCAGGTAGTCCAGCGTTTCTCAACCTGTGTTGACTGGCTGAAGGGAAAGTGAAAAGTGAAAGTACGTGACCTCTTCCTGTACCGTTGGGTGAGGTCACAAGAACGGACCTCTTAGGGTCCCCGCCCCCTCGGACCCCCCGACGGCAGATACCCCAGTGTGTCTCAGTCTGTGCTGACTTCACTGAATCGTCGTCATCGTCAGAAAGTGGCGAAAAGTGATAAGTTTGTTTACATTTACAGGAAAACGTTTTAAGAAACACCTCGAGAAAAACCTGAAGAAACCGAGTTTAAGAAGTAAGAATTTAGTTTAAACGGAGGAAAGAAAAGAGTAATCGGACAATGTTGATGAGACAATGTGATACGATAAAAACACCATAATTTAGTTTCAGACTTAACTAATTGAATTTTTAGTTCGGTATTAGATACTTCTACTGACAGGGAACATTTAATGACGGTTTTTTTTTCCAAAAGTTCATTGACCAGTTTTATTAAGGTATGCTTATGTTATCATCTACATTTTATACATAATCGAAAAATTAAAATCCTATATAGTTAAAGTACCGTCGGTTATTACAAGGGATTACTATACTTTCATTTTTACGACAGTGAAGTCCATTGGTGACCCATGGTCATATTAGTATTTTCACTTTCATTTACGACCGTGACTTTAGTAATAAATCATTGTTTCATCGATAACGGTATGGTTTTATAAGAATGTATATGTAAAATTAATAGTGACTTTACTTTCGAATTTCTGTTTTGATGAAGTCGGTTTTACGAGGAGGACATCACATTCAGAAGTACTATGTTTTACGGGGATTGTTTTATCTAACTAAGACTTGACCTTAAGCAAAATGTCTCTGGTGATAAGCAGTAGTGGAATATTAACTCTTGTAGTCATTTGGTTTATCTTCTCAGACCGAATCAGTGTGTTTTGGTGAAAGTCTCCGACTCACTAGTTTAACATTTAAGTACCAAAAACAAATGCAAACTACTTACACCCGACACGACATTATCATTATTGTTACGTACATGTACATGCATTACTACATTTATAGATACGACCACGATTGCCATTGACATTTTTGGGTAATGTAAAAATTTTTAAAAATATTAAACGGTTTATGTGAAGTTTGTAAATGGTAGAATTGGTAAAAATTCAAATGTCGAGTCACCATAATTAATGTAAGTGTAACAAAATGTCGGTTAGAGGTCTTGAGAAAAGTAGAACTTTTTGACTTTGAATGTGGTTAATCTTTTGAGTGGTAAGAAAGGAGGGAGTCGGGTACCTTTGGTGGTAAGATGAAGCAGAAAAACTTAAACTGATGAGATTCATGGAGTGCATTCACCTTAACATATCATAAACAAGAAAACACTGATTGAATCGTATCACAGGAACTCCAAGTAGGTACAACAGCATTCACAGTCTTAAAGGAAGGAAAATTTCCGACGTAGTATAAATTAACATACATACACGGTGTAAGGTAAAAAAAGTAAGTATACTGTTACCTGTGAGTGTCACGAAGACGAAAAACCGATAAAACTTATTACTCAACAAGTTCATCGAGAAGTTCAGGAACGAAAGTTAAGAACACCCTATATGTGTCTTGACTTTTACGACCTAGTATACCATTAAGACAAAATAAATAATAAAAACCATTTCTTAACGGTATGACGAAAGGTACTATCGACATGGTCAAAAGTAAAGGTGATTGTCACGTATTCACAAGATGAGAGAGAGGTAGGAGTGGTTGCATACAAAAGAAGAAAAAGGGAACGAAAAAAATTAACATGGGTGGGAGTAACAATACTTTACTTTATGGGTAATGAAAACTCATTTCTGAAGTAATAAAAGTCCTAAAAGAATCACGACAAATAAAAAACGGTCATAACTAGTCGGTTTTACAATTAACATATAATACTATTGTTTTATCTTGGTGTTTTATCTCAATCAATTAAAAACTTTTGATTTGTCAACATAAAGTTTGGACTTTGAGAAATAGAGTATTAGGAAAAAAGAGTAATTTATAAAATATTTTATTAAGACTATTGCACCAAAGAATCCCTACCTGATATCTCAATAAGTTCTTATCTGATAAAAAGTAATAGAAACAAGACGAATATAGGTCTCGTATACTTACTCACCAAATAAAGAATAAGACGAAGACGGTAACTAAACGTCACCGGAGTGAATAATTGATAAGGACATGATGGTCTCTCCCTTCGTAATCTAAAAGTGAAAGAGTATCTATCAAAGTTAGTTTATAACGATCTTGAAACCACTTACATCCGACACAACGTTATCATTATTCTTACGTATATACATTGCTACATTTATAAATACGAACACGGTCACCAATTAACATTTTTAGATAACGTAAAAATTTCCGTCTCCTCAAACCATTGCAGTACAATATAAAGGGAAAAAGTCGAATGGTAAGAATATGGAGAAAGCATCAACAGTATAAAGTATACACAAAGACTCACGACTTGTACCTACACAAAAACTATTAATTTTTATACAGTCTATCCTATGTAGGTATAAGTGACATCACTTTAGTTCACTCTCTACGAAACTTTACATCAAATGTAAGATTTTAAAGGTGTGAATTCCGGATACCGGGTTGATACCTTCTCCTTTATGGGAAAGTAAAGAAGTGACCATCGTTGATTCGCTGATCGTCTTTTCTATGTCAAGAAGACAAATTATTTGAGGACTCTCGAAGACAGGGTGTCTAAAGTAGAGATGTACACGTTTTGTTGTGGGGAAGGTCTCGACTATTTTGAAGTTCATTTTTGATTTTATTATTTTATTTTTCAGTAAAACCCTAGTTAATACTGGTTCGGTGATATTGAGTTGTTACGGGAACTGTCCCTTCTTTCTTAGGAAATATTAGAAAGGACATTTATTTAGTGACCTATTCGCTTAACGTGACGTACTGGTCAAGACATATACAGTGAAACAGTTTTGACCTTTGTCAATAAAGGGTTTATGTACTCTCAAGACCGTTAATGATGCAACGTGTTTTCGATTAATAAGTATTCACAACTAGTAAAGTTAATATAGAGAACTTTTCTTTAAACTTAGAAACGACGTTGACGATTTGAACGTTTAACAAGTAATTAAAACCGGGACTGAGATTGGAATTTCGTTATTTATAAAATTATAAATGACTAATTTCTTATTGTAAGGAAAGATACCAGTTCACATACCAGATGTCTAAAAAACTTATTCGATTTCTTTTATTACGTAATTTTCAGTGATAATGTTAATAAACAATGTTGACTGGAGTTTAAAAACAAATGACCGTTGTTAATGTATGACTAGGTGTACTATTTGAACTATATGTTTATTCTGGAAAAGAGTTTTCGAAATTTTATTACCTACTTAGTAGTAAAATGTACCACAATAAATAGTTTGGTGTCAATTATTACTACTTAGTGACACAATACAATATAATTTATAATAATATAACTAAATAAAATATTGTAATTACAATATTGTATTATTATTAATTATTATAATAATTAATATATTATTATATAATATAATATATATAATTACAGTATCTGAAGAAAGATTTGAAATTAAAAGTAATTTTAAATGAACATCAAAATGGTAGGATGTTATAGTTATAAAAAGTTAGTTTATGGAAAGTAAAAAATGATTATAAAGTAAATTATGAGTAGGAAAGTTATTTTATTTTGTACTTCCAAATAGACGTAAACAAGGAGTAAAAAGATAAAAGATGAAGTCTAGTGAAAGATATATCGGTATAAGAACAATTATGACTTATATTTGTAAAAATACTAAAAGTGAGTGAATAGTGTCTAATCACTTGGTAGACGAGTTATGTTGTCAGAAAGTAACTAACAGGAGAGACAAGTAGTTAAGGACGAAAATTTAAAAGATACGTCGACCGAAATGGGTTATGTAAAGAATAAGACAGTTCCCACTGACTTTGATAAAGACAAAAATATAAATTACCCAGACTGTCGTGAAAAAGGTCTCAGAGAAACTGATATAACGGCACAGTCTTTTATGTGTGAATGATTTAGTGTAAAAATAAATATGAGTAAACATAATCAAATTAATCATACCGACTTTGATGAAAAGAGAGTAAAAGAGGTACACATTTTTAATAAAGAAGAAGACTGATCAATTATACCAGATGGATAGAACTACGAACGTTATCTGTATTTATACCCCTATTATTTATAAAGGATTTAATTTAATAATCATATATCAATATACTGATGATATTTTATAAAAGAATCCGATCATAAATATCAGTATCCGAGAACTCAATGTCAAGTTCGACCCTCAACTGTCTGTAATGGAATATAATACCTTTATTCCTTCAACTAACCATCAATATAATGAGGAAAAGAGTTTTTTTTAGTGTGAAAAAAACCTTCCCTCCAACTCTGAATAAAGAGGAAAAATGAGTTTTTTATTAATTATCACTACTCTTTAATATCCTAAAGATGAAATAAATAATAACCGTCAGTTAATAATTTGGGTTCGGAATTTATAAGTTGTCGTTAGGACCTATCTGAGACACACGTTTGTTAAGTGTCTTTCCCTTTTTTTAATTTAAACGTATGTGTCAAACGAATATCGAGAATCCTACTGATCCTCCCTTTTACCATAGGGTATAAGGTGTTTTAGGGTCTTTTCATCTGTAGTAAGACTTACGAAGTCAACTCGGAATGGAATAAGTAAAGGTAACAAAACTTACCATAAGATCGTTATGGAGTGAAGGGTCGATTATGTAAGGTAGGAGACTGATGGAGTGCGGAAAGTTTGATTTGTAACACAGTGTCTTTTTCTTACTATAGTCGTAAG
Organism: Capra ibex; assembly: GCA_006410555.1. NCBI lineage: Eukaryota > Metazoa > Chordata > Mammalia > Artiodactyla > Bovidae > Capra > Capra ibex. The sequence continues at coordinate 38,670,987 of SJYO01018169.1, read as the reverse complement.
AACTTGGAACCGAACCTAAAAGACGAGGAACTAAAACTGAGAACGACTAAGAATGACCTTGCCCATTTAAATTGAGTCTACTGGTAATATAGATGATGACACCCGTCCTTAGGGAATCTTCTTTACCTCATCGGTAGTATCAGTTGTTTCTCAGGCTTTACGTCATGAACCTACGTTAGAGTTTTTACTGTCGTCATAGAGACAAGCAGAGGTTCCGTTTGATAAGTTATAGTGTCATTAGGTTCAGATACGGGGCTAGTTATTGCGACTTCTTCGACTTCAACTTACCAAGATACTTCTAGATGTTCTGGAAAGTCTTGATTGTGGGTTTTTACTACAGGAAAAGTAATATCCCCTGATCTTACGTTTTCATCCTTCAGTTCTTTGTGGACCTCATTGTCCGTTTTAACCGAGCCTCATGTCTTACTTCGTCCCGTTTCCGATTGTCCCAAGGCGGTTCTCTTGCGTGACCAGTATCGTTTGTGGGAGAAGGTTGTTGTGTTCTCTTCTGAGATGTGTACCTGTAGTGGTCTACCAGTTGTGGCTTTAGTCTAACTAATATAGGAAACGTCGGTTTCTATCTCTTCGAGATATCTCAGTCGTTTGTTCTGGCCCTCGTCTGACACCGAGTTTAGTACTTGAGGAATAACGTCTTAAGTCTGAATTTAACTTCTTTCACCCCTTTTGGTGATCTGGTCAGTCCATACTGGAGTTAGTTTAGGGAATACTAATATGTCACCTTCTCTCTCTATCTAAATTCCCTGATCTAGACTATCTCACGGACTACTTGATACCTGTCTCCAATCACTGTAACATGTTCTCTGTCCCTCGTTCTGGTAGGGGTTCTTTTTCTTTATGTTTTTTCTTTTTACTGACAGACTCCTCCTGAATGTTTATCGACACTTTTCTCTTCACTTTTCGTTTCCTCTTTTCCTTTCTATATAGGTAAACTTACGTCTAAAGGTTTCTTATCGTTCTTCGCTATTCTTTCGGAAGAAGACGTTAGTTACGTTTCTTTACCTCCCTTTGTTATCTTACCCTTTCTGATCTCTAGAGAAGTTCTTTTAATCTCTATGGTTCCCTTTTAAAGTACGTTTCTACCCGAGCTAGTTCCTGTCTTTACCATACCTGGATTGTCTTCGTCTTCTATAATTCTTCTCCACCGTTCTTATGTGTCTTCTTGACATGTTTTTTCTAGAAGTGTTGGTCTGTTAGTACTTCCACACTAGTGAGTGTGAGTGGATCTCGTCCTGTAGGACCTTATACTCCAGTCCACCCGGAATCTTTCGTAGTGATGCTTTTTCGTCCACCTCTAATACCTTAAGGTCAATTCGATAAAGTTTAGGATTTTCTACTACGACACTTTCACGACGTGAGTTATCCGGTCGTTCAAACCTTTTGAGTCGTCACCGGTGTCCTGACCTTTTCCAGTCAAAAGTAAGGTTAGGGTTTCTTTCCATTATGGTTTCTTACAAGTTTGATGGTGTGTTAACGTGAGTAGAGTGTGCGATCATTTCATTACGAGTTTTAAGAGGTTCGGTCCGAAGTCGTTATGTACTTGGTACTTGAAGGTCTACAAGTTCGGCCAAAATCTTTTCTGTCTCCTTGGTCTCTAGTTTAACGGTTGTAGGCGACCTAGTACCTTTTTCGTTCTCTCAAGGTCTTTTTGTAGATAAAGACGAAATAACTGATACGGTTTCGGAAACTGACACACCTAGTGTTACTTGACACCTTTTAAGACTCTCTCTACCCTTATAGTCTGGTGGACCGGACGGAGAACTCTTTGGACATATGTCCAGTCCTTCGTTGTCAATCTTGACCTGTACCTTGTTGTCTGACCAAGGTTTATCCTTTTCCTCATGAAGTTCCGACATATAACAGTGGGACGAACAAATTGAAGATACGTCTCATGTAGTACTCTTCGCGACCTGACCTTCTTTGTCTTCGACCTTAGTTCTAACGACCCTCTTATAGTTATTTGAGTATATATGTCTACCTTGGTGGGGATACCGTCTTTCACTTCTTCTTGATTTTTCGGAGAATTACTTTCACTTTCTCCTCTCACTCTTTCAACCGAATTTCGAGTTGTAGGTGTTTTGATTCTAGTACCGTAGGTCAGGGTAGTGAAGTACCCTTTATCTACCCTTTTTCACCTTTGTCACCGACTGAAATAAAAAGACCCGAGGTTTTTAGTGACGTCTACCACTGTAAAGTCGGTACTTTAATTTTCTGTAAACGAGGAACTTTCCTTTCAATACTGGTTGGATCTGTCGTATAATTTTGAGTCTCTGTAATGAAACGGTTGTTTCCAGGCAGATCAGTTCCGACACCAAAAACGTCATCAGTACATTCTACCGTGACCGTGGGGTGAGGTCATGAGACCGGACCTTTTAGGGTACCTACCTCCTCAGACCATCCGACGTCAGGTACCCCAGCGGTTCTCAGCCTGTACTGACTCACTGAAGTGAAAGTGAAAAGTGAAAGTACGCAACCTCTTCCTTTACCGTTGGGTCAGGCCACAAGAACGGACCTCTTAGGGTCCCTGTCCCTCGGACCACCCGACGACAGACACACCAGCGTGTCTCAGCCTGTGCTGACTCCACTGAATCGTCGTCGTACATTCCACACTCTCAACCTGATATTTCGACTCGCGGCTTCTTAACTACGAAAACTTGACACCACAACCTCTTCTAAGAACTCTCAAGGTACCTGACGTTCCTCTAGGTTGGTCAGGTAGGATTTCCTCTAGTCAGGACCTACAAGTAACCTCCTGGACTACAGCTTCGACTTTGAGGTTATGAAACCGGTGGACTGTGCTTCTCGACTGAGTAAACTTTTCTGGGACTACGACCCTTTCTAAGTCCCGTCCTCTTCCCCTACTGTCTCCTTCTCTACCCACCTACCGTAGTGACTGTGTCACCTGTACCCAAACCCACCTGAGACCCTCAACCACTACCTGTCCCACCGGACCGCACGACGCCAAGTACCCCAGTGTTTATCAGTCTGTGTTGACTCACTGACTTGACTTGATTAAGAATGATTCACAGAACACTAGACGAAGACCAGTGCAAGTCTGAGGACCGTGAAGGAGTTGAAGTCAAAGGACAGAAACCTAAGAATAAGAAGGTGCAATTAAAACCCAAAATCAGAAGGTCTTGTCTCCCAAATGTAAGTATATCTGAGTTTTATACGAACTAGACATAGACCTTAAAAAATAAAAAATTCAGTCACTTCTTTTACCAGTTAAATTGTGTACATAGATGAGAGGGTACTCATTTTTATTATCGTTTATTCTTTTATCAAGAGTAATGAACGTCTGCTATATTAAACATAAGAAACTTTTAGGTGGATATATTAGTTTTTTATATTTTTATTACTCAAGTATTCTTCGAACTATCTCGTAGTTGAATGTTTTCGTTATCCAGAATATATATGGTAGAGGGTATGTGAGGATCTTTTCTTCTAAGGTAATTCCTTGATACGTTTTTCTTTATTTTAAATACTTTATACGTATTTGGAATGTTCTTTATATTTATACGTCTCACTCTTCATTGTTTTACTATTTTTTCCAATTTCTCTTTGTACAGTTAATTGAAGAGTTACACTTTCAAGTTATTCCTACAATATATAGGTGTTTAGTTATATATTTAAGTTATTCTATAGTTACGACGACGACGATTCAGCGAAGTCAGTACAGGCTGAGACACACTGGGGTATCTGCCGTCGGGTGGTCCGAGGGGGTAGGGACCCTAAGAGGTCCGTCCTCATGACCTCATCCCACGGTAAAGGAAGAGGTTACTTACTTTCACTTTTCACTTTCACTTCAGTGAGTCAGCACAGACTGGGAGTCGCTGGGGTACCTGACGTCGGGTGGCCCGAGGAGGTAGGTTATTAGAGTTAGTTTTTGGAGTTTCTTTTAAACGTTTCGACTTTCATTCCAAGTATAACTTGTCTTACACATATCTCTACCAGTTTCGTTGGTACTTTTTAATTTGTTTTGTGATTTTGATCTTGAACGGGTTCGTCTATAGTTGTAGTTGATATGCATCAATTTCATAACACTATACACGTGTTACTACATTTATGTCCGGTCATTTGGTATTATTTTAAATGTATCCTTAACACATATAATATGTTTAACTGTGAGTTTTATTTGAATATTTCCTTTACTTAATAATTTTTACTACTCTCCTATCAATTGATATAATTTCTTATTGTGATTTAAGTATAGAGTATTTTATCTATTTTCATGGACTAGTCACCAATCTGGAACAAGAAATATTCGTAATTTTCCTCTATAACTATTTATAAAAGTATTAGAGGTTCACTAATCCCGAAGTATTCGTTTCGTGTTGTGTGTCTTCGGTATTTCCTTTTCTTGTTGTCAAAACTGGTGTATGTTTTATAAAGTCTACTATAACAGAATATACTATAAATAACTTTATAGTTAATACTTAATGACACTTCCTCTGGTACTCTTTCTTTAAAGTTACGTCCATTAAAAAAAATTCACTAGTGTCTCTTGTCCATATTACTTGTTCCTGTGTCCTTTACTCCTTTTCAGTCACGTTTCCGAAACTACTACTACACCATGCGTTACTTCAGAGTTAAAAGGTATTGTGGAGGAACTTGACGAGTACTTTTTCTTTTCGTTCGTAAATATATGGTAAAGGACGGGGTGAAACCAACTCCCAGTAGGAGTCTCGTGATTCAAAGGGTATGAAGATCGGACTGACGGTGTGACTCAAGGTTACTGAAGTCTTTCTTTTCTCTTTTCGTATCGAACGTAAATGTCGTCATAATACAGGTACACTTAAACTCACACGTTTCTTGAAAGGTTATACGATACCGACTTTAGTCTACATTTAGTTACTCTACACTGAGTCGTGTGACTTCGTGACCGACGTCAGGTGAGAAACATGGTAAGCATCAGTAGTCCAGTCGAGTCAAGACAGCGAGTCAGCACAGGCTGAGAAACGCTGGGGTACTTGGGGTCGTGCGGTCCGGAGGGACAGGTAGTGGTAGAGGGCCTCAAGTGAGTCTAAGTGCAGGTAGCTCAGTCACTACGGTAGGTCGGTAGAGTAGGAGATAGCAGGGGAAGAGGAGGACGGGGGTTAAGGAGGGTCGTAGTCTCAGAAAAGGTTATTCAGTTGAGAAGTGCACTCCACCGGTTTCATGACCTCAAAGTCGAAATCGTAGTAAGGAAGGTTTCTTTAGGGTCCCGACTAGAGGAAGTCTTACCTGAACAACCTAGAGGAACGTTAGGTTCCCTGAGAGTTCTCAGAAGAGGTTGTGGTGTCAAGTTTTCGTAGTTAAGAAGTCACGAGTCGGAAGAAGTGTCAGGTTGAGAGTGTAGGTATGTACTAGTTACCTTTTTGGTATCGGAACTGATCTGCCTGGAATCAGCCATTACAGGGACGAAAACTTATACGATAGATCCAACCAGTATTGAAAAGAAGGTTTCTCATTCACAGAAAATTAAAGTACCGACGTTAGTGGTAGACGACACTAAAACCTCGGGGGTTTTTATTTCAGACTGAGACAAAGGTGACAAAGGGGTAGATAAAGGGTACCTCACTACCCTGGCCTACGGTATTAGAAGCAAAAGACTTACAACTCGAAATCCGGTTGAAAAAGTGAGAGGAGAAAGTGAAAGTAGTTCTCCGAAAACTCGAGGAGAAGTGAAAGACGGTATTTCCATCACAGTAGACGTATAGACTCCAATAACTATAAAGAGGGCCGTAAGAACTAAGGTCGAACACAAACAAGGTCAGGTCGTAAAGAGTACTACATGAGACGTATCTTCAATTTATTCGTCCCACTGCTATATGTCGGAACTACATGAGGAAAAGGATAAACCTTTGTCAGACAACAAGGTACAGGTCAAGATTGACAACGAAGGACCGGACGTATGTCTAAAGAGTTCTCCGTCCAGTCCACCAAACCATAAGGGTAGAGAGAGTCTTAAAAGGTGTCAAATAACACTAGGTGTGTCAGTTTCCGAAACCGTATCAGTTATTTCGTCTTTATCTGCAAAAAGCACACGGTGTAATTTTGATGAGACAGTGATTGAAGAGTTTGACCACTAATCGGTCAGAAAGTTTTTCCGAACTATGTCTTCTGAATCACCTCATTCACTGTCATGGGTCTTACTACCCGAAGGGTCCACCACGATCACCATTTCTTGGTGAATGGTTACGTCCTCTGTATTTCTGTGTGGTCGAGTTATGGACCCAGTCCTGCTAACGGACCTCCTCCCATGCCGTTGGGTAAGGTAGTAAGAACGGATCTCTTAGAGTACCTGTCTCCTCAGACCACCCGATGTCAGGTTTCCCAGGGTTTCTCGACCTGTGTTGACTTCACTAAATCGTGTGTGTGCACGTGGGTCTCGTCATGGTAGTCAAGATCTTAAGTGTAAGAATTTTGGATTCCGAGAACAGTCAGAGATTGTTCACGTTATTATTTAACAGGTGATTGTCTCGAAATCAAGTACATCTCAGGACTGACATAGAGACCATCTTCGAACCCTTAGTTTTCGAGATTAGGTATTCGGAATCTGAACACCACCTTTTTACCCTGTTTAAACATCCCACCCAGTGACTTCAGTTTAACTCTTCCTAACTAGTATGAAGGAGGAGAAACAGGAACTTAGGTATATAAGATCGATAACTTCTGTACCGGAGTTCATACACTAGTTTGGTATGTTACGTAGGACTTCTTGTCGTCAAATTGTGGTGAAGTAAAGGTTCGTCAGTGTCGACTCTTAATTTATCTGTTAAAGTTACTCATCCTAGAGGAGTAGGTTAACCGACGAACTACTTATCTAGGGTACCGGCGTAGACTCTCACACAAAAAATACATAGGGTGTAGTCGTTCAGACTGAAACAGCTTTGAGAGTCCGTCACCACAAGACATCGGACGGTCCGAGGAGACAGGTACCCTAAGAGGTCCGTTCTTATGACCTCAGCCAACGGTACGGGAAGAGGTCCCCTAGAAGGACTGGGTCCCTAGTTTGGAAACAGAGAATGTAGAAAATGTGACGGTCCGTCCACGAAATGGTGACCGCGGTGGACCCTTCGGGGGTGTGATGTTCGTCTTGTCCGTTTAAGTATATCTCTAACTCACGGTCAAAACCATTCTTACTTAATGAACGGGGTTGTTCCGTCCTTTCCTAGGAAATAATTGTCACCAGGGGTCGGAAAGACCGTGGACCCTTACTCAAGTACTTTCTATTAAAAAGGTGTTGAACCCCCATCCCCCCTACTAAGGTCCTACTAAGTTCAAGTAATGTAAACAACCCGTAAAACAAAGACAAGTCAGTGATTCAGTACAGACTGAGAAACACTGGGGTACCTGTCGTCGTACGGTCCGAGAAGACAGGAGGTGAGAGGGTCTCAAACGAGTTTAAGTACAGGTGACTCAACCACTACGATAAATTGGTAGAGTAGGAAACGATGGGGGAAAAGGAAAACGGAAGTGAGAAAGGGTTGGAGTCTCAGAAAAGGTTACTCAGTCTAGAAACGCAGTCCACAGTGAAATAAAGATTAGATTACGACGGTGACCAGACTGTCTTCCATGGTCGGACACAGGGTCTTTAACTCCTAGGGACAAATCGTTGGATTGTGATTTACCTCTCGTCCGTACGAGTCACTATGTGTTACAGTTCTAGGGTCATAAACAACGACGACGGTTATCTGTCCCGTAAATCAGCACTGGCATCGGTGTGGTAGATCCTATCTTCTGGTACGACAATCTAGGTACGTGTCGGAAATAGTCATGACGGCGCAGACGAGTTAAGTACCTGGGAACACCATTCGTTCTTACACGGACTCCTGTTCCCGACGGCATACGGATAGTCTACTTAGTAGGACAAGTGACCAACAAGTCACAGGAGGTATCACCTTAGAAAAACGTTCCGTAACCATACTCTGTGTGTTTCGGACGTAGGTAAAGGTACACAGGTGGGTATATTAAGAAAATTTTTATAGGAACGGATATTATAAGACCAGTAAGAGGGTTCGGTAACTGGTACTTCAGGTATTTCAAAAGGATATTTTACAGGTATATCCTTGATAAAATCTAAACCACTAGACTCGGTATATTAGAGATAACGTCAAAAAGTTTAGCCGGAAACATCGTCTTTTCATCGGTATTTATAATGTATTTACTTACACACCGACACAAAGTTTCTTTGTAATAAATACCGGTGACTTTAAACTCAAAGTATACTAAAAGTGTGTAGTCCTTTATAATAAGAAATTTTTAAAAAGGTTGGTAAGGTTTTTATATTTTCGTTAAAGATTGAGTGTCCGATATATCTTTGTCTGTAACCTCGTCTAAACAAAAAGTCCCATGTCAACAGGTTAAGGGGGAGGAACTTGGTTGTTCGTTTCGGTACGTGATGACGTACTCTTTAGTATCAGAATGTAGTCTGGTGAAAAGGGGGGTATATTCCACCTTTTGATACATGTCAGAAGTGTCAAGACGGGCTACTTTAGTAAAGGAGAGTAGTTACATATATTCTTGACGGGAACTCACCCAGATGTCGGGTAGTCTTAACGTTGACTAAGTACTATTTGATAATTCTGTCGGATACTCCGGTTTAAAGAGAGGGTGAGGTAGTCGATCGACTTTCCTTACAAGGTGTTTTGACTCCTTCTTGGTAGTAGATAGAAAACTAGAACAAACCCGGGTCAGGGATAATATATTAAAGGTAGGAAGTCATTTAACGATACATAGACGGTCTGGAATAATAAACTACACGGGACTTTTGGGAAGATAATCCAGTGAGGTCAGAGTACCAACAAACTCCGTGGTATTTTTCCCTGAGTCAGAGATATTCCCGAATTGTCGGAGGGGTTTAAATGAACAATTTCAAAAAACGACTTCTCTAGTGTAAGAAGATCCACGGATCCATTGACACATTTTCGGAGAGAATGTTCCGAAGAACGTAGATAAAGGTGTCCTAGACCACCCAGTATATGGAACTTCCCTTCCTGTCACATATGTTACTGAATCGAGACCATTTTTTTTTTTCAGAGAGAAAGAGACCGAAGAGTGTACTTTAGTAGTAAGAAGACTCATTAGTTTATCGGTAATCTCTCCCTAACTAATTAGAGTTCATACCACAACGGAGGTTTTAAGTTTTTTCGGGTTCACGTGGTTTGGTTCTTCACGTTCCATGTGACAATTGGACTACCTTACAGAACGTAGGGGGTTTGGTCAGGCGGTTTAAAATGGATAAACTGTTTAGGGACTTAGACTGTCCTAGGTAGGGGGTGGGAGAGAATATGTGCACAAAATCATCTCGTAGGTCCCACGACCGGTGAAGAAAGGGTAGTCCAGACTAATCATCTTCTATTAGTCACTGGTACTACTAAATTATCTTACAGTTTTTAATAGTTTCTAAGAAGTCTGATATCTTGTGTATATCTTCTATCGGGACCTCTTTATTTCACGTACGTATGATAACAAGAAGGTAAAACTAGAAGTAAGTACTATGTCTAACTTTTGTTGCAGAAATGGTCTAGTTATCAGTGAGTAGTTCATGGTCTCCAATACAAAGATGAGGTTATTTTTATAGTGTAGACCACGTTACCGTTGTTAACGACTATGATAGATCATTCCGAACGTCACTAAATGGGTGTATACTATACTAAGTGGACGAAACCTTATTTGGTATATCCTCGTGATTTGTCCTGATAAAATTTTGGTGATGGGAATATAAAAAAAATTCTAATCCCTCCATAGTTAGAGACTTTAGAGTAAACCCCTGGTGCCCACCCTACAGGATATCTGAGTAAAGGTAAATGATTAGTTACTCAGATAAATAATGGACGTTGGACCTCTACACTATCCTAAGACCTAGAGAGTCATAGTTATAGTTGACTTTGAGACGTAGGGTGAGAAAAGTTTTCGGATCCTTAGGGAGAAGGAAGATATACGTCAATTGACGGAGTCTAGAGTGATTTTTTATTCCCCTATAAAAAACATATAAGAGTATTACTACAACGTTTTAGAAGGAGTTCGTCTGGACCCGAAAAGAAGGGAACTAGTGTAACTCCACACTCTTGTCAGAGGGAATGACTTGGTCCCACTCCGTAACCTAAAAAGGTAACACGGTTATTTTTTATCTAAAGAAGGTAGGGTGATAAATAAAATAATAATATAAAAACCAATGTCTTCAGTTCTTTATGGGATTGACTAGTGGGTAGAGAGAGTAGGATCCTTATGGTACCAGATTGTCAGTAACGGTCTCTAGTGACGTGTAATTCCGTTGGTCTAATGGTGAGACTGTGACGACTGATAGTGTCGTTAATGTGGGCTGAGTGGAGACTACAGATTCTTTGCGAGACGACGACGACGACGATTCAGTGAAGTCATCTACCGTCGGGTGGTCCGAGGAGACAGGTACCCTAAGAGACCCGTTCATATGACCTCACCCACCGGTAAAGGAAGAGGTTCTTTACGGAGATCCGGAGACTAAAAGGTGATTAGATAGGAACATTTAGGTCAAGGTTCCGTAAGATGAGACGACAGTTGTGATCGGAGGTCTTCTATTGTTGGTGACTCGAAGAGTTTGATATAATCACAAGGGGAGTGTTCAGGTAAGTAACGAAGTAACTTCCTTCGTAGGAGACTTGATAAGACCAGTTGTCACCCAAAAGATTAGAGGGTATTTTTATATAAGATGATAAGAGAGGAGGGGGAGAAGACTGAGGAAGGAGTTATACGACTATTCTACCAATGACACAGGGGTCGAGAAGATAGCTTCTGGTAGTAGTACAGACTCGAAGTTCGTCGGTATGATCTTGGTGTATTTTACCCGAAGTTCACAGGTCCATTTCCTACAGAAGAATTCGGTTATTTGAGCGGAACAGTTTACAATCAAGCTCATGAATGATGTACGGTCCATGAGAGCATTCACAAAATGTAAAAAAAAAGTCGAGAGTGTTATAGCGTACTTTCTTAATGACAATAGTAGTAAATGAAGATCATTAGATTTTTAGGAATTTATCTCTCCACCAATTTATTTAATACTATACAATTGGGATGCCTCGTTTACATTGGTAAGTTTTATTTCATCGAAATATGTAAGACAGTATCTTTCTAGATATTTTATATAGTGATTGACTTTTTAAGTTCAATTTTTTTACACGAACATAATAAAAAGGTAAATACACTTTCTTCCTTTTTCTTCCCTTTCGCTTTCTTCTCTTCCTTCACCTTTTCCTCTCTACACAACAATACATGTCCATCCATTTTTTAAACGAATGAAGACTCTTTTTGTCAACTACAAACCCTTTCTTTTCCTCTCTTATTGAAAGTATAAGATGGTGTATTTAAAAACGTAACAGACGTAGAAAACTTTTATTTCTACACAAATACATAATAAAAATATTGTTTTTATAATTTTTAGTCACTGTAGATCGAAGATTATTACTCAGACGACTCTTACTAGGGTCTCTCCTTCTGATTCATATTTATTACTTTCAGTAAAGAACGGACTGACGAGAATCAAGATGAAGAATTTTCTCTTTGAGTACAAACAAAAAGTCCTTCAGTCAAGGATGTTTGTCTTAGAGTCTGGACAAAAAGAAAATGAAAACAAAGTCGTTAAAATGGAATGACTAAGTATATGTAAAGACATATGTATGTCTTTACATATATAGACAATTTGTATCTTTTAGTGTAACCGTCAAATTATAGTCGTTAAAATATACCAAGTAGGAATACTTTGTAATTTGATTGTATTTTTAATTTCATCATAATGAAGGTAGAGAAGTAAAGATCCTTTTTTTTATAGGTCGATAGAATAAAGAAAGAGATTTGACTACGATTTTAAATATCGGGAATACAGAAATTATGTGTGTACTACTATAATTCTTTTAAAGGTTAAATTGGAAAGTTTTAATTTTAAAATACTTGAACATTTTATTAGTTCGAAGTTCTAAAAAAAAAATTAAACCAAAGGACTTGAGGAGACTAACAAGACAAAAGGTGGGTGGAATCGATGAGTGAGGACACCAATTTTGACTCCATTTGTAGAGGGTAGAAAGGTTGAATAATGGAAGTCATAGGACTGAGGATGTCAGAAAGATAGGTTTACCCTAAAGGTTAGGTAACTAAGAAAAATAGAGTGGGTGACTTATGAGGAGGAAGAGAGGAATGAGGTAAATTAAGGTGACTACAAATGATATAAGTAAAGGAAGTTAAGAGTGTTTTAACAGAACCAGAAAAAAAGGCAAGAGTATCAGGAAACCGATTTGGTGTTACGTCTAATTTATGCTAAAAGTCGGATTAAGTACGGACGTAGGTTCGTCGACTTTTACTGACCTCCTTTTTTGTGAATTGGTACGACTGACTGAGGTGAAAGCTAAACACCGGTGTATGGAGTCCACCTAGGAAGTACGAAGGACAGTAAGTGTTACAAAGGAATCAGGTGAGTAAGAGGTGATAGTGATCGATTATAAAGTGTGACTAGGAAAAAGAAGTTTGAAGTTTGTAAAGGAACGGATGAGAGTGTGGGGTCAACTATTGAAACGAAGGGTTAAGTGACTTTTATTAACTTCGTTAGTCATTCCTCGTAGACGATTGTTCGTGGGGATATGGATGACGGATGACCATAAAAATGGGTAAATTGGACGGAAAGACGGACAAGGATAGTCACTTGAGACAAGAAAAGATTTCGGTCAGAGAGGTGTACGTGTGAACTAGTACAAGAGAGGTTCCTATGTGAGGGTCGGGAAAGAGAGATAGAAGACTAAGCAGTTAAAAAGATAGAAAGGACCTAGTGACGAGGACCATATTTTCGTACAATAAAAGTGGTATAATTATGTTTTGTTTCTTTTTAAAAGAGATCTGGAGTGAAAGGTACGGTTGAGGACGGGGTGAACAGAGGAAAGGAAATGACTTTTTGAGATACGTTCCTATCAGATATAAGTGAGAGAGGTTCAACGGAGAAGATTTCCGAAAAGAAGTGATTTCACTTCAGGGAAGAAGTGAGAAGATTTCACTTCACTTTCAACGAGTCAGCACAGGCTGAGAAACGTTGGGGTATCTGATTTGTCAGGTACCTTAAAAGGTCCGGTCTTATGACCTCACCCACCGGAAGGGAAGAGGTCCTCTAGAAGGGTTGGGTCCCTAGTTTGGGTCCAGAGGGTGTAACGTCCGTCTAAGAAATGGTTGACTCGGTGTTCCCTTCGGGAAGGACATTGAAAGAGAATTTGAGAGAAGAAAGATAGTCCGAAATTAGGGATAAGGAGTGGTTCGGTGAGAGTACTTCCAAGATTACTGAAGGTGTACGATTTATGTAGAGACGGGAGTAAATAGACAGAATAGTAGTTGTAAACTGTCTTAAGTAGAACGGAAAGAGGGAGTATGTTTAGGAAGTGTACTGAAAGTCCTCTGGTGTCGGAGTATTCAAAAGAGAACGGAGTTAAAAAGAGTAGAGGAGAAAGGGAGTACGAGTCACTGTGCTACTAGAGTAGGTGAAGTGATGACGTAGACGAGTGTCTACTTAGGGTCTAAACATCGAAACCGAGACCGGAGAGAGGACTTATGGTCTGAGTATATAGATTGAACGGTACGATTTAGAAGTGAACCTAAAGATTTTCTATAGAGTACAAATTGTATGAGTTCTGACGGAAAATCTCAGAACCCCTTACGACCTTCATTATGATATGATAGAGACAATACCACTGTCTACCATTGATCTGAATTGTACTACTGGTAAACCATTACATATCTTTATAACTTAGTGACACAACAAGTGGACTTTGGTCACCACAACATCCAGTTAATATGAAGACAAAAGTTCTTCCTGATTTAAAATCTATACGGAGGGTTTAAATCAGACCTCCTAGGAAAGAGGTACTCACGTCTAAAATATAAAGGTCAACGAATTCGGTTTTTGAAACTTTAGTAGGAACTGAAGAGATAACAAAGTGTGTAGGTCAAGTCCAATAATTACCAAGTGGTTATTAAAAGTATCCCCTTTTTTTAGGTTGTAAATTAATTTTCACTTTCTTTACACGGATGATATATCAGTTTTAAATTGTATAGTCTTGAGAAAAACAATATTTCATTCTTTTATCGTAAAACAAAAACGATGACCGAAGTTTCGTTTAATCTAATTTCGTTAGTGATATAACTAAACAGTTATACATATTTTTTAGTAAAATTGGGATATGAAACTCCACCTAATGTAAAAAATTCCTTCACTCGTTGTTACAGTATTTAAAATACATGTTTATGTAAGAAGTGTCATAATGAATATAAGTAAAACTTTTAAAATTATTACCTCTTGTCATATTTCTTCTTTCATTTTTACTATTTTGAACAATCGTCAAACCAAATGAATAGACAATTAATCGTTTAATTAAATGAATTATATAGTGAACTTAAAGGGGTATGGTAACTTATAAGAAGTTTTCCATCATAAATTTAATAATATAACGTATGGTAAACCCTTCTCCAACCCGGTGTACGTCTTTTATTATTGTCATCAAGTTTGTTTTATATTCAAATAAAAAGAGTGTGTGTTTTCTTCAGGTCTCCAACTGTCAAGTTCAGATTTCAATCATCTCGTCGAGGTATTTCAGACATTTGAGGGTTTATCTCTGTATCAAACTTCGATACTCCCAAATTCCCTTTCTTTTTCCCGAAAACCTAGACGGACGTTACCTCATCGAGTAAACTATCTCAGTCCGACAGAAACGGTAAAGACTCTACAACAAAAGTCAGAATGGTTGGTTCTACCGGGGATTTCGAGGTAGTAGTGTACATATATGGTCTCTTTCTCAGCCAGTTAACCGTCTTCTATGTGTTCCGAAGAGGAAAATTCAAAGGTCTTCATGGTGTCTTTTGACACAAATGTGGAGTAACGGTTCTGGGATCAGTATGGTCAAATTCCGTGAGACTCTTTACAGAATGATCGATGAACAAACGAAGGTTAAACATTGACCTTAAGACAATGTTTCACTCTTTTGTCCTTATCTGATTTCCTTCCCCGATTATTGGACACGGAGTTTCTCGAAATACACCTTTCTCATTGAATACATTGTTTTCGGGACAAAAGTTTTATACACCGAAAGAAGGTTTAAAAACAAAAGTATTTTTTTAATATAATATACATTGTACACTTTCAGTGAGTCAAGTCAAGTCAGTGAGTCAGCACAGTTTGAGAAACACTGGGGTACTTGGCGTCGTGCGGTCCTGAGGGACAGGTAGTGGTTGAGGGCCTCAAGTGAGTCTGAGTGCAGGTAGCTCAGTCACTACGGTAGGTCGGTAGAGTAGGAGACAGCAGGGGAAGAGGAGGACGGGGGTTAGGGAGGGTCGTAGTCTCAGAAAAGGTTACTCAGTTGAGTAGTGTACTCCACCGGTTTCATGACCTGAAAGTCGAAATCGTAGTAACGAAGGTTTCTTTAGGGTCCCAACTAGAGGAAGTCTTACCTGACCAACCTAGAGGAACGTCCGGTTCCCTGGGAGTTCTCAGAAGAGGTTATGGTGTCAAGTTTTCGTAGTTAAGAAGTCACGAGTCGGAAGAAGTGTCAGGTTGAGAGTGTAGGTATGTACTGATGATCTTTTTGGTATCGGAACTGATCTACCTGGAATCAACCGTTTCATTACAGAGACGAAAACTTATATGATAGATCCAACCAGTATTGAAAAGAAGGTTCCTCATTCGCAGGAAATTAAAGTACCGACGTCAGTGGTAGACGTCACTAAACCCTCGGGGGGTTTTATTTCAGACTGTGACAAAGGGGTAGATAAAGGGTACTTCACTACCCTGACCTACGGTACTAGAAGCAAAAGACTTACAACTCGAAATTCGGTTGAAAAAACGAGAGGAGAAAGTGAAAGTAATTCTCCAAAAAATCAAGAAGAAGTGAAAGTCGGTATTCCCACCACAGTAGACGTATAGACTCCAATGACTATAAAGAGGGTCGTTAGAACTAAGGTCGAACACAAAGAAGGTCAGGTCGCAAAGAGTACTACATGAGACGTACATCCAATTTATTCGTCCCACTGTTATATGTCGCAACTACATGAGGAAAAGGATAAACCTTGGTCAGACAACAAGGTACAGGTCAAGATTGACAACGAAGGACCGGACGTATGTCTAAAGAGTTCTCCGTCCAGTCCACCAGACCATAAGGGTAGAGAAAGTCTTAAAAGGTCAAATAACACTAGGTGTGTGAGTTTCCGAAACCGTATCAGTTATTTCGTCTTTATCTACAAAAAAAGACCTTGAGAGAACGAAAAAGGTAACCTCCGTCTACGAAATTGGAGACTCGGTGGTCACCTTGAACTTTCAGTGAGTCAGGACAGGTTGAGGATCGCTGTGGTAACGGACATCGGACGGTCCGAGGAAACAGGTACCTTAATAGGTCTGTTCTTATGACCTCACCCATCGATAAGGGAAGAGGTCCCCTAGAAGGGTTGAGTCCCTCACTTGAGTCCAGAGGGTGTAACGTCCGCTTAAGAAATGGTCGACTCGGTGGTTCTTTCGTGTATGTGTTCACGACTGAGATTTGTACCTGTAGTGGTCTACTAGTTATAATTTTAGTCATAAAATCATAAATCATTTATGATTTATTATGATGATTTATTATTTTTGATTTCTTATGATTTATTTAAATCATAAGAAAGTTATGATTTCTTATATTTAGTTTCTACCTCTTCGACATATGTCAGTCGTTTTTGTTCTGGTTCTTGTCTGACACCGAGTATAGTACTTGAGAAATAACGGTTTGAGTCTGAATTTACCTTCTTTCATCCCTGTTGGTGATCCGGTAAGTCCATACTGGATTTAGTTAGGGATTACTAATATGTCATCTTCACTCTTTATCTAAATTCCCTAATCTACACTGTCTCACGGACTTCTTGATACCTGTCTTCAAGTATTGTAACATGTCCTCCACAACTAGTTTTAGTAGGGGTTCTTTTTCTTTACGTTTTTCGGTTTTACCAACAGATTCTTCCTGAATGTTTATCGACTCGTTTCTTCTCTTCACTTTTCGTTTCCTCTTTTCCTTTTTATATGGGTAGACTTACGTCTCAAAGTTTCTTATTGTCCCTCTCTATTCTTTCGGAAGGATTCATTATTTATGTTTCTTTATCTTCTTTTATTTTGTTACCCTTTTTGATTTCTAGAGAAGTTCTTTTAATCTCTATGGTTCCTTTCTAAAATACGTTTCTACCCGTGTTTTTCCTGCCTTTACAATACCTGGATTGTCTTCGTCTTCTATAATTACCGTTGTTATGTGTCTTCTTGACATGTTTTTTCTAGAAGTACTGGGTCTATTAGTGTTACCATACTAGTGGGTGGAGCTCGGTCTGTAGGACCTTATGTTTCTGTTCACACGGAATCCTTCTTCGTAGTGATACTTGTTTCGATCACCTCCACTACCTTAAAGTCAATTCGATAAAGTTTAGGATTGTCTACTACGACGATTTCAAGACGTGAGTTATACGATCGTTTAAACCTTTTGAGTCGTCACCTGTGTCTTGACCTCTTCTAGTCGAAAGTGAGGTTAATGTCTCTGTCCACTACGGTTTCGTACAAGTTTAATGGAGTGTCAACATGAGTAGAGTGTGCTATCGTTTCATTACGATTTTAAAGAGGTTCGTTCCGAAGTTATCATGTATTTGACTTTTGAAAGTTTATAAATTCGACCTTAATCTTTTCCGTCTCCTTGGTCTCTAGTTTAACGGTTGTAGGTAGCCTAGTGTCTTTCTCGTTCTCTTAAGGTCTTTCCTAGGTGAAGACGAAGTAACCGATCCGTTTCGGAAACTGACACATCTAGTTTTGTTTGACACCCTTTAGGAATTTCTCTGTCCTTATGTTCTGGTGGAATGGACGGAGGTCTATATAGACGTACGTCCAGTTTTTCGTTCTCAATTTTGACCTATACCTTGTTGTCTGACAAAGGTTTAACCCTTTCCACATACAGTTCCGACATATAACAGTGAGACGATTAACTTGAATATACGTCTCATGTAGTACTTTTTACGGTCGACCTACTTCGTGTTCGATCTTAGTTCGAACGGCCCTCTTTATAATTATAGGAGTCTATACGTCTACTCTTCCTTTTTCTAGTCTTTCACTTCTTCTTGATTTCTCGGAGAATTACTTTCACTTTCTCCTCTTACTTTTTCAACCGAATTTTAAGTTGTAAGTCTTTTGATTCTAGTACCGTAGGTCAGGGTAGTGAAGTACCGTTTATCTACCCCTTTGTTACCTTTGTCACTTTCTGAAATAAAACCCCTCGAGGTTTTTAGTGACATCTACCACTGACGTCGGTACCTTAACTTTCTACGAACGAGGAACCTTCTTTTCGATACTGGTTGGATCTGTCGTATAATTTTTCGTCTCTGTAATGAAACGGATGGTTCCAGACAGATCAATTTCAACACCAAAAAGGTCATCAGTACAAACCTACACTCTCAACCTGATATTTCTTTCGACTCGTAACTTATTAACTACGAAAACTTGACACCGTAACCTCTTCTGGGAACCCTCAGGGAATCTGACGTTCCTCTAGGTTGTCAGGTAGGATTTCCTTTAGTCAGGATTTATGAGTAACCTTCCAGACTAGGAATTCGACTTTGAGGTTATGAAACCGGTGGACTACACTTCTTGAATGAGTAATTTTTTCTGGGACTACGACCTTTTAACTTCCACCCTTCTCTCCCCCTGTTGTCTCTTACTTTACCAACCTACCGTAGTGGCTGAGTTACCTATACTCAAACTCATTTAAGGCCCTCAACCACTACCTGTCCCTCAGGACCGTACTACGTTAGGTACCCCAGTGTTTCTCAGTCTGTACTGACTCACTGACTTGACTTTCGGAAATTGTCACACCTAGTGTTGTTTGACACCTTTTAAGAATTTCTCTACCCTAATCGTCTAGTGGAATGGACTGAGGACCCTTACGTTTAGTTCTTCATTGTCTTGACCTGTACCTTGTTACCTGATATAGTTTTTCCTTTTCCTCGTACAGTTCCGATGTATAACAGTGGGACGAATAAATTGAATATACGTCTCATGTAGTACACTTTACGGTCTGACCTAACTTGTGTTGGACCTTAGTTCTAACGGACCTCTTTATAGTTATTAGAGTCTATACGTCTACTATGGTGGGAATACCATCTTTCACTTCTCCTTGATTTCTAGAATAACTACTTCCACTTTCCTATTACTTTTTCGACCGAATTTCGAGTTGTAAGTTTTTTTCTTCTAGTACCGTAGACCAGGGTAGTGAAGTACCCCTTATCTATCCCTTTGTTACCTTTGTCACTGTCCGAAATAAAAGAACCCGAGGTTTTAGTGATGTCTACCACTGACGTCGGTACTTTAATTTTTTACGAACGAGGAACCTTCTATTCGATACTGTTTAGATCTGTCGTATAATTTTTCGTCTCTGTAATGAAATGGATGTTTACAGACACATCAGTTCCGATACCAAAAAGGTCGTCAGTACATACCTACACTCTCAACCTGATATTTCTTCCGTCTTCGGTTTCTTGACTACGAAATTTGACAACAACCTCTTCTGAGAACTCTCAGGGAACTTGATGTTTCTCAAGCTTCACCAGTTAGGATTTCCTTTAGTTAAGACTTATAAGTAACCTTCCTGACTACGACTTCAACTTGGAGGTTATGATGGATTAACTTCCGTCTTCCTCTTCCCCTACTGTCTCCGACTCTACCAACCTACCGTAGTGACTGAGTTACCTGGAATCGAAGTCGTTCGAGGTTCATTACGGCTTTCTGTCCTTTCGGACCACACGACGTCAAGTACCGTAGTCTTTCTTAATCTGTACTGACTCACTGACTTGCCAATGTTATTAACACATTATAAGTTAATAAATTTTCATGAAAGTATAGATATCGTGGACTATTAGGATTAATTTGACTTTAGGAGTTTTAAGTCACATCTATAATATAGTATCTTTTGACTAAGAAAAAAATTAAAATTCCTTTCACGTACAGTATTGTATCTTGATTTATAATTAATATATGGACTCTGACCATATATATACAGTATATTAGTACAGTATACTATACTGTAAAATTAAGAGACTTCCTGACACTTTGTTAGTCATTTGTAACTTCATTAAAGACAGGCATGTAACAGTATATATATATATATATGTATATACATACATACATACGTCCGGAGGGTCAAAGACAATCACCATATCTTGGGTGATCGTGGTTATGCCCTCGATATTCTCTGTACCCAAGTTAGGGACCTAACCCTTCTAGGGGACCTCCTCCCACACTATTGGTCATAAGAACGGACCTCTTAGGGTACCTGTCTCCTCGGTACACTCGATTGTAGGTATCTGACGTCCCCCGTCCCAGCGTTTCTCAGTCTGCACTTCTCTGGATCGTACGCGTGTGAGTATGGGTGTGTGTATATAAACAAAACGAGTGTTAAACGAATGTTTAAAAATATCTTTAAGGTTTGAAAAATAAGGGTAGATCCGTCTGACTAACTGTGATCATGTTTATCAATGGGATTAGTGTAAGTTAAAGTCTAGGTAAAGAGTGAGTCTATTTATACGTGTCACAGTATTACTTTGGTTATGAATGTGATCATGTTCTATAAAGGTTTCAGATACACGATTATATAAACTTCTCTCCTAATTTGTCCAGTTGACTCTGTAGTCTCAATTTATTAGATGGTTCATTTTTATTTTTGAGTCGAAGATGTTCAAAAACCTGTCTTTTTTCTGTTTCCGTTTACGAAAGGAAGATATAATTTCCTGTATGAAAGTAGTCCCTTTTTAATTTTATTTTTTTATGATTAAAAAAAAATGGTAACAACTATTACATTGTCTTTTTTTTCTGACATCAAGGTTAATGTACCGAGTTTAGAATTAAGTCTCGAGTAACCTTTCAAGATAATAATTTTAAAATATGTTTACGGATTTAAACTAGACAGAACAAGGGTCATATTATAGATCATTATGTCGGACAGTACTTGTATTCACCAAGGAAGGTACTATGTGACGAAGAAACCTCGTGTCAAACTACAAAGGTCGATATACTGTACTCGGTGATGGGAACTAAAACTGGCTCAAGCTTCTTTATAACTCAAGAGTAATTCGAGAAAAGTGTCCACTTTATCACGTAATATAATGATTGAGTAGTGAAGAGATTTCTCGACACTAAAAAAAAAAATTATAAATCTCTGACCTTAAAGACTACTATTTACACTTCAGTTGTGTAGTGACACAAGAAATCTCGACCGGTGAACCCTTTCAAGAGTAATGTCCCACTGTCGGTGTCCGGTAAAAGGGACAATTTGAGTCTACTTTTGATTCGATGAAACTAAGTTAGGAAAACTTTTCTATTCTGATCACAATACCAATTTCGGAATCGACTGTATAAAGTTTATCCTGGTATCAAAACTTCGATAACCCAAATTCTCTTTCTTGTTTCGCGAAGACTTAGACGGACCTTACCTCATCGAGTAAATTACCTTATTTGACGTACCTTGGATGTGAAAAGAATAGTTTACTCTGTAGGAAATGAAAATGGCCTGTCCAAATTAACGAGCTCGGTGAACCAATCTTATAAAAAGTTCGATTAATGAACAGTCGATAGTAATCTTTGTAATTACCGTGAAATTTTTAGTGAATAAGGAGTTTCGAAGGAAACACCTGATACAGTGTTTTACTGTATGTCAATGACTGGGTGTTGATTACAAAGTCCCTTGACCACTCCCCCTTCCCATCATATTGGGTCGGTGTCCTTTGATATTTATCAACTACAGTACGTTTTTACAATCTGACCCCCACAATCGGTACGGATCATGGGAGTGAAGGGAGTGGTCCGGGAGTTGAGAGGGACCACCGACCGCCTCTATTTTAGGTGTCCCTTCAAAAGTAAAGAGAAAAGGTCTGTCCCAACACGGGGGTTAGGGAACTAATTGAGACTGGGTCGTCACCTAATTAGTAGTTCCATTATTTCGAATTCGAAATCCCGAAGAGTCGATTAACAGTAAGTATTAAAATATAAAGATTATCACAAGGTGAGTCGTGACATATTGAAATTCCGGTATATTTTGGACCTAAATGAATCCTCTAAGTATATATACTACATTTTTATTTTGATTTCACTTCCAAAACGAGAAAATTCAGATATAATCTCAATGTTCTTGAGACTAGGTGTGACGTGTATATTGCCGAGATGATCTTTTTCAGAAGAGTTTGTGTCATAACTTTCCTAATAGGATCGGGTCAGGACAGTAAGGAAACGAGGTACAAAACGTAAAAATATTGTTAACATTGATCAGTTATAACGTGTTTTGTATATAAAAGAATGAGGGGTAAACATTTTACTCGAGGTTTCCCCATACAAAATTAGTGTCTAAATGTCGTAGATCTTATCACCAGTGATATATTCAAAGTCAAGTCTAGTCAGTGAGTCAGTACAGACTGAGAAACACTGAGGTACCTGACGTCGTGTAGTCCGAAGGGACAGGTAGTGGTTGAGGGTCTAAACGAGTTTGAGTACAGGTAGCTCAGTCACTACGGTAGGTCGGTAGAGTAAGAGACAGCAGGGGAAGAGGAGGACGGGGATTAGGGAGGGTCGTAGACTCAGAAAAGGCACCATAGAGATTAAAAGAAAAAGAAAAATTAAATAAATAAAATTAACCTCCGATTATGAACTGTTATAACATCACCAAAACGGTATGTAAGAGTACTTAGTCGGTCAGAAAGGGTAAGAAAACAAAAGTAAATAAAGAAACGTAACTAATGAAAGAACTTCCGAAAGAATAGAGAGGAACGATAAGAAACCTTGAGATGTAAGTCTACCTATATAGAAAGGAAAAGAGGAAACGGAAAGTGAAGAGAAGAAAAGAGTCGATAAACATTCCGGAGGAGCCCGAAAAACGTAAAGAAGAAATACCCCTACCAAAACTAGCGACGGAGGACATGTTGTAATGTTTAGAGGTAGGTATAAAGAAGTCCGTGAGGTACAAAATCTAGATTAGGGAACTTAGACAGTGAAAGTGACATATTAAATTCCCTAAATGAGTTTAAATTCACTGGTATATAATTATTTCGTACAATTAGTGAGTCAAGAAAGACTGAGACGTTGGGGTACCTAACATCGGACGCTCTGAGGAGACAGGTACCTTAAGAGGTCGGTTCTTATGACCTCATCCATCGGTAAGGGAATAGGTCTCCTAGAAGGACTAGTTCCCTACGTTGGGTACAGAGGATGTAACGTTCGTCTGATAAATGACAGACTTGGTGGTTTTTATTGAATTACAGATTTGTTCTTGTACTTATTTTCGTTAGTAATAATTATTAATCTTTATAGTTGACATCTGACGGTCAAAGTCCTTTGACCTTAGTCAGTGGGTTGGTATTCGCACATAACTTAAATTTACGGGGGTTCGTTCTACACTCTCTTTTACTGATATAGTCTATCTGGGGAGGAATGAGTACAACGGGATCACATACACAAACACACACACATAAGCACGTTTACGTGTACACGAGTGCACGTGTGAATCATCGTAGACTGAGGAACGTTGTGTACCTGACATCGGGTGCTCCGAGGAGACAACTCCCCTAAAGGGTCCGTTCTTATGATTTCACCCAACGGTAAGGGAAAAGGTCCCCTAGAAGGGCTGGGTCCCTAGCTTGGTACAGAGGACGTAACCGTCCTCCTAAGAAATAGTGACTCGGTGGACCCTACGGGTACAATGGGATCTTAGGTCGGATTTAGTACGAAAGAAGACTCCGACCATCCTTTAGGAAATAACCCTTTGAAAGAAATGAGATAGGGTAACGACGTCATTTAGTCACAAGAGTAAGTCTTAGATAAAGGATGGTGGTGATAGGGTTAGGATGGTCCCTTATAAACCGTCGTAGATTTCTGTAAAAAACAACAATGTTGACCCCCCATGGTACTCGGAGATCACCTATCTCCGGTCCCTACGTCGATTTCTAGGATATTGTTTTATGTTGGACGTTGGGGTTGTTTTTTAATAGGTCGGATTTTGCAGTCATCATTATTTTAGTTCTTTGATAGTTCATTGGTTTCTTTTTTACCGGGTTCTTTTACTAATAAGGACAAGTCAAGGCAGAAATTAGCGTAAGAAGGGTTATTTATTAGGTGAGGAATGATAACAATGTACTCACTCATAAGAACTCCCGAGAAAAATATAAAACTGAGTTTAGTGTCGACGAGGAAAAGAGGAAGAAACTGTTCCTTCTTTTCCGAAGAACTCCCTTATCCATTCCTACATTCCTTTCTCATCAAACGTTTCAGTCCTTTCAAACCCTTATACGGTTTTACACCTCTAGAGGAGTTCCTTGGACCTCGTATGACTTATGTCTTACTAGTTGGTTATGATATGGTACGACAATAGATATGTTATTACCTTTAAAACGGTTTAGTATTATTATTACATAATACATTCGAGTTTTTACAGATAATCCGAATTCTTAAAATGACACGTATTGGAGTAAACTAGGAGTTTCTTTGTAAGTCTATAATACTAAGCAACCTTGTTTTCACGGTTTCCTCACACTAAACGGGTTCTAATAAATAAATGTTTCCCGGTTTAAAACCATTTCTTAGTTTCTTATTCTTCCCCTCAACCACCCCCGACTCATTATTAAAATTGAAAATGGATCACAGGATATGCACGGTGTATAAAGTACAAGAAAGTGAGTGAGAAGTGTCGAGGACACTCCATCGTAATAGGGGTGAAATATGGACTCACTCGTTTACGACTCCAAATGAATAAGACGAGTTCCAAATTTTGTGTATAGAGTGTGTAGTATAACTTCTGAGGAAGGTCTTTTGTTGGAACGAACAGATAAATGTACTTCAGGACAACGATTAAAATTGAGTAAAGAAGTTTAAATGAAAATCGTATAGGTGTTTTACGTTCCGTGTTACGATCCGGGTCCCTTCCCCCCTGACCCCACCCTCCCCTCCACGCCCCCTTTTTGGACCTTATTTTGTTTCACAGACGGAATCCCTTAAATTAACGTGACTTTTTGTTTTGTTTTTTGAACGAATCTATAAGTAAAGGAAGAGGGACCCTTGACTCGGTAATGGGTCGGTAAGTGGGACTCTCGTGGTCGACCGTGTACCACAACTCTCCACAACCCTTTAATGACGTATTGAGAAATGTTTAATAAAAACGATACAATACAACAAAACTTTTACAATACTCCAATTTTTCACTCCATTTGGGAAAATCTTAAAAAGATTTTCTTAGTCTGACCGAATCTTTTGATTCAATGACTATCACGACGACGAGAAAGAAATACGTTTATTTGAAATTTCCTCGGGACTCGACTTTCTTCTTCTTACTCGGGTAGACAAATTTTTTTTTACACTTATTAGTTCCATTGGATTCCATTCTCGTGTTCTTGTCTGTACCTTTTTTCTCATATTTAAAAATCGTTTTTCTCCTTGGTGTATTAGGATAGTATATTAGTTAATAAGAATCCTTAACTGGACGGTAGGTTTCTTGTTCTGTGTAATTTTTTTTTTTTTTTTTTTTCGGGAGTCAAGAAACGGAACGAACTTAGTACATCTTCCTTTGTCTTATCCGACAGTTAGATTTGGTATTCAGATTTTAGATCAATCTTAAGACTAAATTAAGTAAATACACGGGTAATGCACGTATGATAGACTTGATTTCTTTAAGTAGTTCTCAGTTTATACCAATTCATAATACTGAAATTCCAGTCATCCTGTCTTTCACTCCTTTCTAAGATAAAAACTACTCCACGATTGTCTTTCTGAGAGTCTATTTCATTTTAAACTTGTCTCTGAATTTCCTTCCTCACTCGGTGTAATTTGTGTCCCTGTTTCTCACAGGGGTCTTTTTCTGGTCTGGTACGTTTCCCAGATCTCACCCTCGACAGGACCTCATGACTTCCTTTCGTTCCTTCAGTCACACCACTCTTATGTGAAACGGTTCCTCCTTTTGTCTTACTCTATTTAAGTCTTTCCGTCCTGACCCCTGTCTAGTGTATTCCGGAACTTTCGGTCCCATTCCCGTCTCACTCTACTTTACGGTAACCTCCTAAGACGTTTGTCTTCATTATACTAGATCATTTTAAATGTTTTTTTATTGGGACCAATGACTTGTCTTTATCCAAAATACCTTGTACCTATCTTAGTTCCCTGACCGATCGGCTGAAACAGTGACCGCCCATCGTCACACCATTCCTCTGTATAAAGTATTAGTCTCGTAAATCCTGACCCTATCTACCTTACACCCTACACTCTTGTTCTCTTCTTGGTTCTTAAATCCTACAAACTTAGTTCGTTGACCGTCTTTCTTAACATAAATGACTTTACTCTTTCTGAAGACCTCCTCGTCTAAAGTCTCCTTTAAGTTGTCAGACAAACCACACATTGTAAACTCTACAGATTGATCGTAGATTCACGTCTACATTTCAACTTTTAACTTATCCACTTATACTCCGAGCACTGACTCTACTCCCTATGAGTACAGTTTGACCTTGAGTGGTCCCTTATCTACGAAAGATTTAACGTGAGTAGAGTGTGCGATCGTTTCATTACGAGTTTTAAGAGGTTCGGTCCGAAGTCGTTATGTACTTGGTACTTGAAGGTCTACAAGTTCGGTCAAAATCTTTTCCGTCTCCTTGGTCTCTAGTTTAACGGTTGTAGGCGACCTAGTACCTTTTTCGTTCTCTCAAGGTCTTTTTGTAGATAAAGACGACATAACTGATACGGTTTCGGAAACTGACACACCCAGTGTTATTTGACACCTTTTAAGACTTTCTCTAACCTTATGGTCTGGTGGACCGGACGGAGAACTCTTTGGATATACGTCCAGTCCTTCGTCGTGAATCTTGACCTGTACCTTTTTGTCTGACCGAGGTTTATCCTTTTCCTCATGTAGTTCCGACATATAACAGTGGGACGAATAAATTGAATATACGTCTCATGTAGTACTCTTTCTGACCCGACCTTCTTCGTGTTCGACCTTAGTTCTAACGACCCTCTTTATAGTTATTGGAGTCTATACGTCTACTGTGGTGGGAATACCGTCTTTTACTACTTGATTTCTCGGAGAATTACTTTCACTTTCTCCTCTCACTTTTTCAACCGAATTTCGAGTTGTAAGTCTTTTGCTTCTAGTACCTTAGACCAGGGTAATGAAGTACCCTTTATCTACCCCTTTGTCACCTTTGTCACAGTCTGAAATAAAGAACCCCGAGGTTTTAGTGAAGTCTACCACTATCGTCGGTACTTTAATTTTTTACGAATGAGGAATCTTCCTTTCAATACTGGTTGGATCTATCGTATAAGTTTTCGTCTCTGTAATGAAACGGTTGTTTCTAGGTAGATCAGTTCCGATACCAAAGAGGTCACCAGTACATACCTACACTCTCAACCTGACACTTCTTTCGACTCGTGACTTATTAACTACGAAAACTTGACACCACAACCTCTTCTGAGAACTCTCAGGGAACCTAATGTTCCTCTAGGTTGAGCAGGTAAGACTTCCTCTAATCAGGACCCTAAAAAAACCTTTCTTACTACGATTTCGAATTTCAGGTCATGAAACCGGTGGAGTACGTTTCTCAACTAAGTAACCTTTTCTGACACTACGACCCTCCCTAACCCCCGTCCTCCTCTTCCCCTGCTGTCTCCTACTCTACCGACCTACCGTAGTGACTGAGCTACCTGTACTCAAACTCACTTGAGGTCCACAACCACCATCTGTCCCTCCGGACCGTACGACGTTAAGTACCCAACGTTTCTCAACCTGTGCTGACTCGTTGACTTGACTTGACTTTCGTAAACCTCGTTACCTATTTTGTGTATCCGTCTCTTCTCAACTTCTGTCTCAGGGACTCAGGGAGTTATAAATCACAAACCTAAGTCAAGTCAGTGCATCAGCACAAACTGAGAAACACTGGGGTACCTGACGTCGTACGGTCCGAAGGGACAGGTAGTGGTTAAGGTCTCGAACGAGTTTGAGTACAGGTAGTTTAGCCACTACGGTAGGTTGGTAGAGTAGGAGACGGCAGCAGGGGAAGAGGAGGACGGAAGTTAGAAAGGGCCGTAGTCCCAGAAGAGGTTACTCAGTCAAGAAGTGTAGTCCACCGGTTTCATAATTTCGAAGTCGAAATCGTTGTCAGGAAGGTTACTTATAAGTCCCGACTAAATAAATCCTACCTGACAAACCTAGAGGGAAGTCAAGTTCCCTGAGAGTTCTCAGAAGAGGTTGTGGTGTCAAGTTTTCGTAGTTAAGAAGACACGAGTCGAAAGAAGTGGCAGGTTGAGAGTGTAGGTATGAAATAATAACCTTCATGGTATCGAAACTGATCTACCTGGAAACAACCATTTCATTACAGAGTCTGTCATTTCGACAGACCCAACCAGTATTGAAAAGAAGGTTTTTCGTTCGCAGTAAATTAAAATTCCGACATCAGTGGTGGACGTCACTAAAACTCGGGGGGTTTATTTCAGAGAGTGACAAAGGTGTATATAAACGGTATTTCACTACCCTGACCTACGGTACTAGAATCAAAAGACTTACATCTTAAAATTCGGTTGAAAAAGTTAGAGGAGAAAGTGAAAGTAGTTCTCCGAGAAATCAAGAAGAAGTGAAAGACGCTATTCCCACCACAGTGGACGGACATACTCCAATAATTATAAAGAGGACCGTTAGTACTAAGGTCGAACACGAAGTAGGTCGGGTCGTAAAGTGTACTACATGAGTCGTATATTCAATTTATTCGTCCCACTGTTATATGTCGGAACCGAACGTGGAAAAGGTTAAACCTTTGTCAGACAAAAAGGTACAGGTTAAGATTGAGAACGAAGAACTGGACGTATGTCTATATAGACCTCCGTCTATTGTACCAGACCATGAGGGTAGAGACATTCTTAAAAGGTGTCAAAGAACACTAGATGTATCAGTTTCCGAAACCGGATCAGTTATTTCGTCTTCATCTTACTACGACAATTTCACGACGTGAGTTATACGGTCGTTTATACCTTTTGAGTCGTCACCTGTGTTCTGACTTTTTCCAGTCAAAAGTAAGGTTGGAGTTTTTTTCCGTTACGGTTTCCTACAAGTTTGATGACGTGTTAACGTGAGTAGAGTGTGGGATCGTTTCATTTTGAGTTTTAAGAGGTTCGTTCCGAAGGTGTCATTCACTTAGTACTTGAAGGTCTACAAGTTCGGTCTAAATCTTTTCCGTCTCCTTGGTCTCTAGTCTAACGGTTGTAGGCTACCTAGTAGTTTTTCGTTCTCTCAAAGTCTTTCTGTAGATGAAGACGAAATAATTACAAACCCTTCACCTCCTTTTAGATCGTTTTCCCACTTCTTGTCACACCAAACTTCTTTTAACTTTATAGTTTCTCCTTTCAAAAATGTCTTTCTTCCTTCCTACTTGTCGTAGTCACGAGGATTCACTCTACCTACCCTTTCACCCAAACTTTGTTTGTCTGAATCTCTGTCACTATCCTCGTCCAGGAGAACTCACGACCTCTGTTTTCGGAGTAAATTTACCCTATTTACTTGCTGTCTTCACCCCTATTAATACTATTGATAAAACTCCTCAAAAAGAGGTTCTTCTCGTTATCTCTACTTTTTCCCCTACTCCTCTCTACACCTTCAGTTTACTCAAGAAAAAAAAAGAATACTCAGATAATGTGTACTTCTAACCCTGAGGATTTGATTTTAGGTGTTAAAGAGTTTGACTAAGTACATAGAAAGGGCGTACTTGAACAGGTAGTTATTCCCATCTCAGACACCCACTAGTAGACTGGAGACTATAGACGGAGAGAAATTTATAGGAAAGAAAGTAAGTAAAATGAGAAAATAAGTACGTTGTTTACAAAATAAGTTACGGATATTTTACCTACATATCGTGATCCGTGACTTCTATTCTCCAATTTTTTTTCATGGTTCAAGGACAGTAGTAACTCGTATATCAAACCATATCTTCTAATTGTGATTTGATCTCGTTTCGACCCGAAGGGACTACTGAGTATATCATTTCTTAGGTGGACGTAACATCCTCTGGACCCAACTAGGGACCCAACCCTTCTCGGGGACCTCCTCCGGTACCGATGTATAAGGTCATCGGAACGGACCTCTTAGTGGTACTTGTCTCCTCGGACCGTCCGATGTCAGGTACCCCACCGTTTCTCGACCTGTACTGATTCGTTCATGCGTGTCGTGTCTCGTTTTGATCAATACTTTTTCCTCGTGTCCCCGAAGATACTTTATCAGAAGATGATCCTCTACCCCACCCCGTCGGTTAGTTCGTTCTGGTCGGGGACTCTTCCGGATTTCTTACTCACAGTTGGTCGGTTTATTTCCTCTCTCCGACTATTCTTCTTCGGGTCGTCGTTTCCCTTTTAAAACGGTCTCCCACACTTCAATCTCTCTCGAATCGAATAACTCTCTTGGTTTGTTTGGGGTACATTATGTCTGTTTGTCTGACTTCCCGGTCGTGTTCTTTGTCCCGATCCTATTCAGTCCGTGTGTTATGATTCCCCGAAGTGATTGGCATAATTCGTCAATCTCGAAATTTGTCTCTGTCTATATTTGTCCAAATTCTAAAATATAGCCGGAAGACTGATCATGAAAAGATGGCGTTACGGAAGTGTGTACAAAAAGGAGAGACAGACTTTGTTATAAATGGGTTAAAATTATTGACTAAATAATGATAGGAACTCTAGAGTCAAAATTTATGGAACAAATTACAATCTATGTTATGAAAATAAGTGTCCATAGAAAAGTTTTATAGATAGTGTTGAACAATTGATACTGAATGACAGTATAAAAGAGACGAAGACGGTGAGTCGACATTCGAGTTACTTCAGTCCCTAGACGTACAGAACAAGCGGTGGTATAAGTCTCGTAAATCGTGTATCATCGTGAGTTTTTTATTCAAATTCACATACACGTAGATAACTTACATCAGTATCTTCTTCTACCTTTTTAGTTTTCACTACAGTGTGAAAGATTTAACTTGTTGACCTTTTAATCTTACGTAATTCTTCGTATAAAATTTTCTTTTACTACGATCAAAAATTACACGACCTAGACTTCTGTGATCCTCTCTTTACTTCCTTTTGACCCTACTTTCGTTTCTAAAGTCTCATGAACCGCATATTCATTTTATCGATCGGTACTTTCGTCTATTCGTACGGGACGCCTACTTCACGTCTCCCACTCTTACCCACAGTCCCATCACTTCTGGGATTTGGTTTGGTTATAGACTCTCCCCTTTCTTTTCCGTTACTTCATAGACCGTTCGTCGCGATTATTAATCTGTTTGGTCCTTTTACACCACAACACTTTTTACTATCATTCCTCACCGTCTACGAGACTTCGGTAGTTTCATTTCCTGTTTTCGTGGGCGACTGAACCTCTACGTCTCCAGAAACCATTGGTCTCCACCCTCGTCAAACACACCTGTCTCCTCATGACCAATTGCTCACTCACTTACCCTTTACATTAGTTAAGGAAATCCACTGTTGACATTCTTAAAACACACTTGTCACTGACAAGTACCTAACCTCCCAACTGATCGAACAAAACAAAATAAAAAGGTCAAGTCAGCGAGTCAGCACAGACTGAGAAACGCTGGGGCACTTGACGTCGTGCGGTCCGGAGGGACAGGTAGTGGTTGAGGGCCTCAAGTGAGTCTGAGTGCAAGTAGCTCAGGCACTACGGTAGGTCGGTAGAGTAGGAGACAGCAGGGGAAGAGGAGGACGGGGGTTAGAGAGGGTCGCAGTCTCAGAAAAGGTTACTCAGTTGAGAAGCGTACTCCACCGGTTTCATGACCTCGAAGTCGAAATCGTAGTAAGGAAGGTTTCTTTAGGGTCCCAACTAGAGGAAGTCTTACCTGACCAACCGAGAGGAACGTCAGATTCCCTGAGAGTTCTCAGAAGAGGTTGTGGTGTCAAGTTTTCGTAGTCAAGAAGTCACGAGTCGGAAGAAGTGTCAGGTTGAGAGTGTAGGTATGTACTGGTGTCCTTTTTGGTATCGGAACTAATCAGCCGTTTCATTACAGAGACGAAAACTTATACGATATATTGTCTCGTATACATTTAGGACTTCCCTTCCTTGAACTCTCTCTCCTTCTATCACTTCCAATTCCTACGAGTTATGGTGTTTCAGGAGACTCCCTCCGGACTTCCTGTCTATCTGTACAATCGGAATACATCTTTTTCTTCATAGATACTGTGTTCTCCTCTCCTTTCTTCTTCTCAGTTCTATGTCCATCTAAACGTCTCAACTACTACCTACAACTACCTCGATGATGGGATACCGAAGATTAAACAGAAACTTTATTCAGTCATATTTATAAACGGTTGATTCAGAGGATTCCAGAGGTACTCGGGTCTGCACAGGGGGACGTTTAGTTAGGAAGAATAACGGTGACTTAACAGATATTTCGATCAATACGGTGAGAGAGAGGTAGGAAGAAAGAGACGAAAGTATTTGCATAATTGGAAGGTGTAATTGGTTATATTAGCTGTCGTATAACAATTGATAAGAACGAAACACCTTGTAGTCGAATAATTAACATAGGAACCACGGATCAACTCTTGGACTGTGTATCATTAACGAGTCATTTCCAAAGTAACTCCTTTATATTTGTTTTACACAGTGTTAAGTGACAAGTCGAACTAGTTATCCATAAACGGTTGTAAGAATACAAAAGAAATTTAGAACAAGACTTAATATAAACAGAAATAGTAGATCCTTGACGAACTTTTTTCAATACGTCGATCTAATATTATTTGAACCTTCCATAAAAAATTATAGATGAATACGTCATTTAATAAATCCAGTTGGTACGGACGATTCCTCTAAATTCTAGTACAGACAATGGGTTACTATTGTGGCTGTAGATCACCAATAATTAGACTAAAAACCAGTAGATAAAATAAGGGAGTTTCCTGTTTCGAACATAATTTCCAAATTCATGACATAGTCGTACTCGAGTATTTAGTGTCGATAACAGTCTGTTTAAGTCTTTTTTATGTAAACCCTATACCCCATGAAAAATTTCTTTAGTCCAATATATTTCTTTGTCCTTTGTACATCGATCTTTTACTCGACAGGTTCCAGGACTGTCTCATAGGTTGAGACCAAGAGTCTCACAAGTTGAGACCAAGAGTCTCACAAAAGACATCTGAGATCAAGAACTCAGGAATTCTTCATAATAAGTAAGTGTTGTGTCTAAGAGATCAGTTTATTTACAGGTTGAAAAAGTGGAACTGGTAGTGAGGGAAGTAGGGGAGAGAGAAGGAAAATTAGAGGTCTCGTGAAACGTACAAATAAACAATAAAAAATGAAATATACGAATAAACAATGATAGACACAGGGGGTGAACTTACACTCGAGGTATCCCCGTTCCTAAAAATATACAAAAAGAAGTTCTTTGTAACCGGATATTATTTTTCGGTTACTTTATAAATACTAACTGTTTATTTAAACTCTTTGTGACTTAGTTTGTTTCAATTTGTTTTAATAGGTGACATCCTTAAGAGTTCCGGTAATTTTACGATTACCTTAATGATTGAGGTTTCTCTCCGTATATTCTAAAAAGTTTATAGAAAGGAAGAAGAGTAGGGATGGGTGGGAGAAGTATGATATTCTAAATACAAGACGACTTATGTAGAACCGTTTCCGACCAGACTGAGTACCCGGATTCTGAGGTTAAATAAGTGTAATTTATGACGCCAAGGACGGTATGGGATAGCATGAGTATAAAGTTTAATTGTGTGGTACATTATGAGTCCTATGTGATTTAACTTTTATGTCTCTTGTTTGACATGGAAACTACCACTCAGTTTATTATGTCTCTCCTGTATTTTGGATAAGGTCACTTATCGGGTACTGTCTGATATAAATTCACTATAAATACACTTAGGGTAGAGGAAAACTTGAGTTCTTAATAGTTTTACCTTCAGACTTAATGTAGTCTTTATATTCTTTCTTTGTGTCCGTACTATATATTCTTTCTGTTTAATAAAATTGACGATGAATAAGTTCCTTGTTTTTAGGACATACAGTTGGAGCTCCTTATTCAAATATTCTTATACGTTGCTTTCTGATACTGGAGAATCGTAGACTCTGGGTAAAATGAACTTGTTTAGGGACAGACAAAACAAGGTAAGAATAAAATCATCGACATAGGTCTTATCTCGCCTAGGTAAGACTTTTTACTAACGTGTCATAAAAGTAGTGTCGTACAAACGGTAGAAAGTACCCCTCTTGTCCAACAAGTGTATCGGTACGTGTCAAACAATTTTGGAGTCTTTACAACTCTTTACACCGTATTTTGATTCCACCATGATAGGTAATGTTCTATGTTGGTCTCGGATGTGTCGGTTCAATTTAACGGATAGTAGGAAAGTGTATAACTCGATCAGTATATCTATAAAGTAGTGATAATTTTCGTGACATATAAATTCTCCGTTAAAGAAACATTATTTTTATAACTTTTTTATTTTATGTTGATGTTTTTTATTATTGTCGACGTCCTTGAAGGTTTTATACAGACGAGTCAACCGTTCTTAATTAATAACAGAAAGATCTGAACTAGAGTTTTTAGAGGGGTCCTTAGGATCTTTTACCTAACTGGTTTTTGTCTAGTAAAAAAGGGAGTTCTTAGGGGATAAAATTTTAATCCACACACCGTCACACAAGAAGACCTTTTCTGAACGAAAGTTCTAATCTAAGTCCTGTGGACACAACTTCAAGATCCAGTTGACGATTGATCGACTTATCGGACCAGTCAAAGGTATCGGAGGGACTGAACGCGAGATCGTGCGAGTGAGTGAGTCAACACAGACTGTTCAACGTTGGGGTACCTGACGTCGGGGGGTCCGAGGAGAAAGGTCGGTTCTTATGACTTCACCAAACGGTAAAGGAACAGGTCTCATAGAAGGGCTGGGTCCCTAGTTTGGATACAGAGGAGGTAAGGGGTGTAACCATCCGTCTAAGTAATGGTGACTCGGTGGACCCTTCGGGACGAAATAGACATAGGAGTTGGTATTTTACTCTTAACATTACGACCGGGATGGAATAAGTTACTCAACATTATATTCGTCGTAAACTTTCGTACTAACCCTTGACGTCTATGGTAAATGTCAAGACATCACTACTCTCCTATCTTTCTTTTCTTTCGGATAACATTCCCTCTTGTAATCTAAACGACGTGACCTAACTTTCATTTTCACTTTCAAATCAGTGAGTCAGGACAGACTGAGAAACGACGGGGGTACCTGACATCGAATGGTCCAAGGAGGCAGGTACCCTAAAAGGTCCGTTCTCATGACCTCACCCCACGGTAAAGGAAGAGGTCCCCTAGAAGGGATGGGTCCCTAACTTGGGTCCAGAGGGTGTAACATCCGTCCGCGAAATGGTAGACTCGGTGGTGACCCTAATCCATTTGTTATTATAATGGTGAACGGCACAGTTTAATTCGACACTCACCAGAGTCGTCATTAATCTTGAAAGGTTATTCTTCGACGGTATGAAGGACCTATTGAGGAGTCACGTAATTTATCCGTTTACGAGTATTTACGAGGAATTTAAGAGGACACAGGAGGTTGTAATTGTGTGGATGACGGTTATAGTTCTGCAATCAAATTTCTGATAGTTTATATTTCGAGAAGTCATTAAACCAAACGTTGTTAACTTTTTCTATTAGTCAATGGAACCTTTAAAAAAGTCTTTGTTTTACCAAATGTTATACTCGTGTAAAGTTCTTATCTCTTTTTATAAGAAAAGAGGAATGGGTGAGAGTGAAATAAGTCGAACGAGAAATTGTTCCTCAGTACGAGAAGAGGTGGGTTGTGGTTGGAAGAGGGAAAAATGTGATTAGAACTCATTTTCTCTGTAATGTGAAAGGGATGGTATGACTCATGTGAATAGATCGAAAAAGAATGAGACGGAGACGTTCGGAAGAATCTACCCTGGGAGTAGGAGTGAAAGACGTCGTAAACATGAATGTATTTGAACGTAAAGAATTGAAGGTTTCGTGAAAGGGATTTGATGACAGTACAGACCGAGAGACAGTACTTCGTTGCAAAAGAGACTCGTCGAGGTCAAGAACTTGAAGTACCGTTAGACCAGACAAACAATGACTGTTCCCACGTTACATGGACGATTTGTGACAGAGGAAAAAGTGTTTTCCTTTGTTGATTAGTTCTCCCTTCGGTGCACGAACCGTAAAAGAACGAAAAAGATTCACTATAACTCAAGACCTACTTGCACTGACTCATACTCTTACTTCCGACGTCAACTGTAACTCGGTACCTCTGGAACTGTGTGTCTACCGGGACAAAAATCCCGACAACCTATGTGTGTCTACCGGGACTGTCCTAAGGAGGACCACTGTCACGAACACTCTTTCGCGATGTAAACTACCTTCTTACCGTCAAGATCCGTTACCAAAACCACGACTTCACTGGTAGAAATTAAAAGTAATAGGGAACATATTACGAGTTTAAGAATGTCAAAATTGTAAACTATACATATAAATTACAAAAGAATGAAAAGTACTTGATATTTCTGTAGGGAAATTTAAAAATTGACGAAATTGACTGTTACATTCAATTTTTTCTTTTTCACACGAACGAGACGTTTTTGTCGAGACTTTGAAGTTTGGTTGTGGGAAATAGAGGACGAGGGGTTTTATGTAAAAAGACTCAGGTAAGGTACGTGTATAAGTAAGACCTCCAGGAACACTTAAGTCTAGATCTACATAGTCACTACGAGTACGAAGTCGGTTCTTGACTCTAGTGGAAATTGAAACACACCACACTCTTTCCACAGAACTCACACTACGTACCTCCCTTCTATGGTGAGAATGGACGTGAACTTTGGTTCCATCGTTAATCTTTTCGGTAGTCTTACGGGGAAGAGTCGACACTGGTACGGTCGAGAGAGTTAAGGGTAGTATTCTTGATGTCTAGTTAGAAACCCCGGGGGTCCATCGAAAGTATATTTTCTTATCTCGAAAAGGGGATTTTATATTGTGAACTACATAATTTTCGAGTCACTTAAATCAGTGAAAAATAGAAAGGGAAATTTAGACTTACTAACATGACTCGAAAATTCCAGACACGGTCGATTGATCCCGTAAAATCATTAGATAAAAATTATACATGGTTGAAGACAAGAAAAATCAAGACGGAATTCTGTATGAAAATAGAAATGACCATACGTCTCTAGTAGTTTTTTATATTCAAGAGGTAATGTACTGTTGAGTATTACTCAGAATTACTTCGAACCCTTGTCGACAAATTTTTGAGGGCAACTTATCGAAGGATTCGTCGTAAGTGAATGCTATCGGAGAGACGACGTTGTAGCGGACTTAGCGTCTTGAGTGGTATGTATATTACTCTTCCCACTCTTACTTTAGAAAGAGGTCAAAGTAATCCATCAAATAAAATTAGTCTTACGATTATGTGATAGTACTTAATCGCGTAATACTTGGTAGTCGAGTTACGAAAAGTGACAAAATTAATATAAGGAAGTACCTCGTCTTTTCTTCATTTACAATGATACGTTTAAATTTTTTGTTTTAAGTACAGGAAGTACTTTTACTCCCACCCTCTGTCTTATATCTTGGTTTTAACTTTTTCTGTGTGCATACGGTAACAAGTAACGTTTTGTTTGAATGAAAAATTAATATAACCCTTGTGTGACGTTAACGTTTTACAACTTTTAATTCGATTCAGGTCAACTAAAGTTTATTCCAGGTGTTAGACTTTAAATTTCCTAAAATTGAAGTGACGTATCCAATTATACACACTTCTTCTTCATTTTTTTCGAAAGTAATACTTCAATTAGAGTAAGAAAAAGAGTAAATGTGAAAACTTACCTCAGTAGATCGATAGAATTAAAAAGTGGGATACACAGTTCTCAGAATCTTCTTTTCAATCACCAGTACTATGAAGTGATAGAATAAAAGAGGGTTCCAGGAGTAATAAAGTTTATGTCGTCCGAGGGGAATTGATGTCCCTATACAACGTTATGGGGATCATCTATTGACTTTGGTACCTCTCATAGTTTAGGATACATACAAAAAAAAAAGTATATGTGTATATTGATACTATTTCAAATTAAATATTTAATTCGTATTATTCTATAATTTTTGGTATTGATTATTATTTCATCCCATTCATATCCGCATATGATATGGTTTTCATTTCACTTATATTAAAGGGAGCGAGAGGTTTATAGGATGACATATTTACGTTACATAAAGGTAGAATTTTTTCGTGAATAAATGATACCGGGATTGAAAACGTCAAATACCGTGTTTTGGTCGGTTTGATCGTACTACAAAAAAGGAAAGAAATAAGGTACCTATCTTCTAAGTAAGAATGGTGTCTAGTATCGTTGGAGTCGTATGTCATGAAAAAATACACTAGTGATTAGATCTCGGTCTGTAGAACCTTACACTTCAGTTCACCCGGAATCTTTCGTAGTGATGCTTGTTTCGATCCCCTCCACTACCTTAAGGTCACCTCGATAAAGTTTAGGAGTTTCTACTACGACACTTTCACGACGTGAGTTATCCGGTCGTTCAAACCTTTTGAGTCGTCACCGGTGTCCTGACCTTTTCCAGTCAAAAGTAAGGTTAAGGTGTCTTTCCGTTACGTTTTCTTACGAAATTGATGGCGTGTTAACATGAGTAGAGTGTACGATCATTTCATTACGAGTTTTAAGAGGTTCGGTCCGAAGTCGTTATGCACTTGGCACTTGAGGGACTACAAGTTCGACCAAAATCTTTTCCGTCTCCTTGGTCTCTAGTTTAACGGTTGTAGGCGACCTAGTACCTTTTTCGTTCTCTCAAGGTCTTTTTGTAGATAAAGACGAAATAACTGATACGGTTTCGGAAACTGACACACCTAGTGTTATTTGACACCTTTTAAGACTCTCTCTACCCTTATGGTCTGGTGGATTGGACGGAGAACTCTTTAGACATACGTCCAGTCCTTCGTTGTCAATCTTGACCTGTACCTTGTTGTCTGACCAAGGTTTATCCTTTTCCTCATGTAGTTCCGACATATAACAGTGGGACGAACAAATTGAAGATACGTCTCATGTAGTACTCTTTGTGACCTGACCTTCTTTCTGTTCGACCTTAGTTCTGACGACCCTCTTTATATTTAGTGGAGTCTATACGTCTACTGTGGTGGGAGTACCGTCTTTCACTTCTCCTCGATTTTTCGGAGAACTACTTTCACTTTCTCCTTTCACTTTTTCAACCGACTTTCGAGTTGTAAGTCTTTTGCTTCTAGTACCGTAGACCAGGGTAGTGAAGTACCCTTTATCTACCCCTTTGTCATCTTTGTCACAGTCTGAAATAAAAACCCCCCGAGATTTTAGTGACGTCAACCACTGACGTCGGTACTTTAATTTTCTGTGAATGAGGAACCTTCTACTGGTTGGATCTATCATATAAGTTTTCGTCTCTGTAACGAAACGGCTGATTCCAGGCAGATCAGTTCCGGTACTAAAAAGGTCACCAGTACATACCTACACTCTCAATCTGACACTTCTTCCGACTCACGACTTCTTAACTACGAAAACTTGACGCCACAACCTCTTCTGAGAACTCTCAGGGAACCTGACGTTCCTCTAGGTTGGTCAGGTAAGACTTCCTCTAGTTGGGACCCTAAAGAAACCTTCCTTACTACCATTTCGACTTCGAGGTCATGAAACCGGCGGAGTACGCTTCTCAACAGAGTAACCTTTTCTGAGACTACGACCCTCTCTAACCCCCGTCCTCCTCCCCTACTGTCTCCTTCTTTACCGACCTACCGTAGTACCTGAGCTACCTGCACTCAGACTCACTTGAGGCCCTCAACCACTACCTGTCCCTCCGGACCGCACGACGCTAAGTACCCCAGTGTTTCTCAGCCTGTGCTGACTCGTTGACTTGACTTGACTTGACGTGACTAATTCAACTCTTGAAATTGGAAAAGTTTAATTTCCTTCGTGAAACTCCTTAAATTAGGTATGCACAAATTTTATTAATAACTATCTGTCAGTCGAAGATATAAACACGTGAAACCCCGGTAATAATTCACTTTACTCCCGAGGAACTTCTTCATGACATTATGGTGTCAGACTATTGACTCTATGGATAATTCACGGGTTGTCCGTCCTATACGATCTTTTTCCTTACTAGGTGTAGGACCCGTTCTGTCGTGTTTTAAACGAGTATGACGAGTCTTACTGTGTGTTAATTTTTGAGTACTTAACAAATAAGGACCTTAAAAGGAAAAGTATAAACGTCTAGCGTCTACTAACGATAACTGTCTTTGGTTTGGTTTGTTTTGACGTCTACTTTCGCCTAATGATCATGTCTCAAAAGGTACATACACAGGAAGAAAACTTTGAAAGTGTGATTCGCTAAGTAAACTATAGTTAATGTAGAGATCAACTTTGGCAAAGGAGAACGGAAACCACCACATTACTAGACGAACTGCGGTTCATGGCTCACTTCACCGTGGATCGTGTCACGCAATATGGCACAGACGTGGCTACCGAACGACTAAATGTCTTGTTCAGAGAGGTGCTGTAAGTGATAAGGAATTCAGAAGGAAGAGTGCAGTGAATTTAGTAATTCGCCTTAAATTAGTGGGTTGGTGTATCTCGAGACTTCCTAAACGGTACACACGTTGTTATCGTGATACATGACCAATCTATAAACACTCCGTCAGACTATTCGTAAATGACAAATAAGTGTCATTATAGTTGAATGTGTCCGTAAGGATAGTAGGAATGATAAAGTGAAATGATAGAAATAAGGACTTTCAAAGTTTGTTGTATAAGGTTTCATTTGTAAAACGCACAAATATTTTTACATCTCTAAAATAAATTTTATACCATGATTCCATCTATAAAAGGAGAAGAAGAAACTCACTAGTATACTTTTGTTGATTCTCTTATTCTTTATCTTTGGGTAACAGATGGAAACTAAATCATAAACATTCAATTTAGTGTTATGCACTCACTTTCGACCTTTTACATCTTTTTTATGTTTTCTTCACATTTTTGTTAGGGACTCTTATTTATGTAGGAACCGACGTCCTGAGTCTCTTTCCGTAGTCTCGTGATAAAAGGTTCCGTTCACTGTATATGAACATTCGTTATAGTTATTAGAAAGTAGGGGTATTTACTTTAAATATATACACGACCATCGTTTTATAAAAAACTGGTTAAGATAGTGACAGAGATTTTTGTCCCATATCTTATCTTTCCACTTACTATTTAGTATACGTCTATGTAGGGTATGTGTGGTGTGTCTCGGTATAAACTTCCTTCACCTGTCAAAGACTCCGTTCGATCTCATCTCTCTAAGTACTCTCGAGGAAACGTGACCATTAGAGTTAAAAGACCTTATTTACTTCCGATTGTTTGAGTAATTGTGTAATAAAACAAAATATTATTCTTGGTGACGATCGTTCTTTATCCTTGACCGTTTGAAAAAGACGTTTCCTACTCTATTACTTATAAAATACGAAACACCCGGTGTATGTCAGAGACTTTGTCGAGGGAGGAGGAGGAAAAGGAAGGTTAAGTAATTTTTGTACTTTAGGTAAGGATCAAGTGTCTGACATGTTTTCTTCCTATACTTGGTGTAATTTTAATGTCAAACGACTGGGGTGTTGATTTTGTACCTAGATTGTTGAGAGAGGGGGTAGGTTTTTTCCTAGTGTATTTATTAACCAGATCTTCCTAACTTACTACAGTAAGTTTCTACTCGTTATTTTTCTTGGGTATTGTCTGTGTCCCAGATATTACTCCGGTGGTTTTTCAATTGTCTTTTTGTCTACCGTCTTTTAGACAAGGGTTTTCTTAATGAAAAGTACTTAGTTTATTTTTATGGTATCACTTAAAATATCTTTAGGTTACTTCGTTAGTGTATGTACCCGGAGGGACCACCGAGTCTACCATTTCTTCGACGGACGTTACGTTCTCTGGACCCAAGTTAGGGACCCAGTCCTTCTAGGGGACCTCTTCCGTTACCGTTGGGTGAGGACACGAGAACAGACCTCTTAAGGTACCTGTCTCCTCGGACCACCCGATGGTCAGGGACCTCAGTGTTTCTCAGTGTTCTCAGCCTGTACTGACTTGTACGTGTGTCTGTGTTAATGTATATATTTTGTCAGTTCCGTCTTTATGCTTTCAACTGATATTACATTCGAGACTCTTTCCTATTTGACAACAGAGGAAAGTGAGATAGTAAACGGACATATTATCACTAGCCCGTGTATATTATCACGGAACAAAGTATATATATAAAGTAACTTATGGAATTACTCTTCTGTTGACTCCCCTTTTTTTTCGACCGTGTTAAATCCTTTCCCCATATATTTTTGATTCGAATAGCACCTTTACTTTCGGTGAAACCCCCGTCGTTCTTCCTTATAGTCTGTTACCACTTCTGTCTCATTGTCTGTACTTTCCGTTTCCTAATTCTTTTACTATTTTCCTTATTATTGTTTACTATGTACACCTCTTTTTCGTTTTCTATATATAATGTAAACTTATCAACCTCAGGGGTCCTTTTTTTATAATTCACTATTTCTCTTGTTTATATGTTTTAATTTTAAGTTCTTTGAAGGGATTTTCTCTTTTCCTAAATTTAAATGT
The DNA here is from genome assembly GCA_006410555.1 of Capra ibex. Taxonomy (NCBI): domain Eukaryota; kingdom Metazoa; phylum Chordata; class Mammalia; order Artiodactyla; family Bovidae; genus Capra; species Capra ibex. Next base: position 38,628,295 of record SJYO01018169.1, on the reverse strand, counting down.
CCAAGTTTCTCATGTCGTATAAGATGGTTATTATTTGTTTGTTTTAATTTACTATTACTATGTTTCTGTGTCTAAGTAACCTATAGTTTCTATTCCTTTCTTAAGAAACCTGTAGATTTTATTTTCTAATTCAGTGAATTTAGTCTTTATTTATTTGACCATAGTTTACAGGAAGACATACCGTTTTAGGTTAAGATTTTACATCACTCGTTAATTCAGAAAACTTCTCTAGTCGTCTCACACTATTTCTTAAATTCATCACAAGTAGGACAATAAGTTTATATTTGTGATTTACGTGTTATGGAGTCCCTTATATCAAGGGTTCTACGGAAGAACTTCTTGATGATTTCCTGGTTGAAGTTGGTTTCTTCTTTACTTACTTCTTTGAAAGTTTTCCTAACTACCACTCGTGGTTCAGACAATTTGTATTCTGATTCAGATCTTGTTTACCTGTCCAATAATAATGTCTTCGTTTACATTGATAATATTTAGGTCATAACTCTTTACAATCTTTAAATTTCTCGACCCTCTTCTCTTTTCTTCCATCTTTCATCACGTTTATATGACTGATGAAGTAAAATGGAGATCTCCATGTCTTCGATGTTCTGTGTACATGTCTTTATAGGCGACGACGCAATAAACACTTTGTTTTATAACCGTTATTGTACATACTCATAGTCATTCTTTGACCTATTTATGAAAATTTCATATAGACTTGTTCTCTTACTTCACAGGTAATTTTCGTAATCCGATAAAAGATTTGACTATTCCTTATTACAGGTTCTGTATTACAATTTAATTTGTTTTTAGTTCACCGTCTCGTCGCACCTCTCTTACGACGTCTTCCTTCCTTCGTTTGTTCCTCTCTCCTACCATCTCTTTTTTTTCTTTTCAACTGTCCCAGAGACCTTTTAGTACCTACTTCAATATTTGCTGTCTAGTGAGATATTGTCTTGGACGAGAACTTCCGCCTCGCACCCTTTGACTCAATGCCCTTACTCTCCTTCTATGCGAAAGGTCGCATGTGTAAAAATGCGGAAAACTTTACACGCATACGACGTGTACCCCCACGACTCAACGAGTCAGCACAGACTGAGAAACACTGGGGGTACCTGACATCGGACGGTCTAAGGAGACAGGCAACTTAAGAGGTCCGTTCATATGACCTCGACCAACAGTAAAGGATGAGGTCCCCTAGAAGGGTTGAGTCCCTAACTTGGGTACACGGGACGTAGTCGTCCACCGAAGAAATGGTGACTCGATGGACCCTTCGGGGTATATATATATATATATATATACACACACACACACACACACACACACACACACACACTTAATAGATTAGTTTTTTCTACTTAATTTATGAAAACAACCAGTTTGTACTGTACAAACCGGACAGAGTCTTATCAAATCACTTGATCTTCCTCTATTTCTGTCGGGTCTTTAGAAGGGACCTATATTATTTGCAGTTCCTTGGGACAAACCCATTTTAAAACACGACCTCTCAGTACACACACGTTTCTAGATGTAGTCCAGTTGTTCTTTTACCAGTTCATTGAAGTAGGTTGTTTGTGTTTCGTCTTTGTTCTGGGTTTCCCTGTGTCCGTCTCGTAAAGGATAATCCCGGTTACTTATTTCACCGGTTAAACTGTGAACTGAGGTAAGATATGTGCCTCGGGTCCACTCGACGACTCGTCAAACTCCATTAGTGTCTTTTTCCCAAGGGAACTATGATTTTACTTTGGGTAAAGGTGAGAGTGTATAACAGAGGACCTTCTAGTGGTACCTTTGGGTCCGACCAGTCCGTTGGTGTTGATTAGTTTCTGTTTAAACAAGATTGAAGAAATGACAAAAGAACATACTTTGGATCACTGTGGAGACGAGACTCTTCATGGTATAGAGACCTAGGGTCTTCCCGATAGAAGGGAAAGGACAAAACTAACGAAGGTAGGTTATTTACCAAAACGAAATTTCTGAAGACACAGTTTATAAATTAAACTAACCGAGGTGTTTCCAATTTTCCTTTATTGTTTACCCCAAGTCACGATTTTCTATATTCAATAGAGTCATTGAGTCTGGATTGACCGGTAGACAACCTTTAACGATATCAATAAACCGGGGTGAGGTAGAGATCTCTCGACAAACTAAGTCCTAAAATACCTCCATGTCCTCACTAACTTTGGAAAAATACTTTACTTTTGGTGTGTATCAAATGGTATGTGAATTGGTGAATCGAAATCGTATTAATATATTTTGAGTTATATTACTTCTACCCCAATATTTTATTTATGGGATAGAGATAAGTATTTCTACATTACTTTGAGGTATAAAGTCGATTTCTTAAATCGCTTTTTAGATAACCAAACCAAACCTATAAAGGTGAATATGAAAAATTAAAAGTAAAATAAGAGTTATCGTAAAACAGGGTGGAAATAGACGTAATCATACAGTGAAGTAATCACACAGTCACTGGAATAATGAACTTTTTTTTAGTAAAGAGAATTTCTATTAACGAATATAAAGTGATATCTTAGACTCAAAAATGGTTGACATGAAGATTCCTCTGAAGCCAAAGGAAAGACGAGAGTTTTCACTGACGGTGACCAATGAATACTGGTCACTCACTAGACTGTCTAAAAAGTCGGATCCAACCCGTGAGACGTAGAGGACGGATGAACGGAGTAAAACGGGACCTCCGGTTCTTCCCTTTATAATATAGAACCCAGGGTTGTCTTGACAGATAAACTTTAGACTTCATTTTGTATTAAAGGTCTCCCTACTTGTTGTCTCAGACGATGAACGACATATTTTCATACTTTGCCGTAATGGACATTAGACATGTTTCTATGACACCGATAATGATGAATCGATAACGCATATGATATTTTTTTTCAATTACTTTATAGGTAAATTTCACAGGTTCAACAGGTAAAGAAAGACACATTTGTCTATCTTGGTATCGGTTTTGAATTAGGTAAATGACCAATACATTATAAAGTAGATTTATGATTATAAAATTATTTTGTCTATAATCTATTTATGTGTATATGTGTATACATACACACACATAGAAACCCTTCGTTTTGATCTTTTAGAGTAAAATTAGAAACCAATAGTTGTTGAGATATGATAATACCAAACTAAATAGTCCCCATTTTACTTTTAAATCCTATCTTTACCTTTTGAGGCAAGGTGTAAACTTATGTCAAAGATGCGACTGAGTCACGTTGGAAGTAAATTTTCCCCTCAATATTTTTAATGAGAAGGGCAGTAACTAGTAAACAGAAAATGGACGTACCTTGTCACTAGTAAATTATTTTTTTATTTATTTTGTTTTGTAGAGTATGGACTGACGTCTAGTTTTACAGAATAGTATAAAATTTTCTCGTTTAATACAGATCCCACTTTCACAACTTATTAAGGACTTATCGTGCAAGTCAGAAACACCACTGAAAAAGTATATTTGGTATGTAAAAGTTCACAATGGTATTTAAAGGTACGAAAGAAAATAAGCGAGTATGAACGAAATGTTTCATATTCTATTTGTAAATCGACGTTGCCAGAAGAATCACATTCGATGACCTTACTAGTCACAAGAAGTGTTTGACCTTCAACTTTTCATCTCACCCCTTTATACACACACACAAAGCTCACTACAGTGGTTCCGGCATTGTATCTAACAAGAACTGAAGTGAGGGACAGTATTCTCCTTGTTGATTTTTAATAAGTTCTTGTTCTGTGGTCTGACGTAATCTTCCATTACAACTGGTGGAACGGAGGAGGGACCAAGTAGTGTCGTAGTGTGTCTCTCCAGAGGAGTCTCACAGACCGAGGAGGTTCTTCTTTTCTCTGGGGTCCCCTTGTGAACCGGGAGGGGAACGAAACACCCTTAGTGATGAGTCTAGAATCCGGTGTCTCCTAATGTATCCTTAGACATCCCGAGTTGGTTACCCTTAGACTGACAATGTCTCTGCCTTTCTCCCCGAACGTTGTTGGTCGTGTCCCTACAAATGTCTGACTCAAAAATGAACGTCACACATTCATCAATAGGGTTGGGTGTTTAGACGAGTAGACGTTTTGATCGAACCGTCGTGTGAGACTGATTCTCTGAGTCATCCCTCGTCTAGACGAACTAAGTCTAGGAGTTTGTTTCTCACGACGGTCGGGATCTCGGGTACACGTCCGTTCCGTGATTCAGTGTGGGACGGACCGGTCTCCCCGACCACTCTTGTGGTGCTTTCACAAGTCGGGTCACCACGAGTCCGTGTTTCCGTCCACCCGTTTCGACTGGTGAGGGTCTCGTCTCGGTCATGACCCATACCTCTTAAAAGTACGATGTGTACGGTTCCGACTCCCATCGAGAACTCGCGAAGGATGGGTCTCTTGGATAGACGTTTTAACTCTCAACGGAATCTAACCGGGGAGAGGAAGGGTGGGTCCATTCCTTCGACTCTGTCTCGAGGTGGATGGAAGACACCGAGGACCGTGGTACTGGTCTTCCCGACCGTTCTTGTACACCTTAGACAGACACGTCGGGTTGTCATGAGTTCGGTTTTTTCCCGTTGGTCTCTGGTATCAATCTTGTTTTGGTCCCTTAAACTAGTCGTTCCCTTAACCCCCGTGTCCAGTCAAACTCAGTTTTGTTGGTCCTCAAAATGGTCAAAATTTCGACGAAGAAGATAACATGGACCTGTCCACTTTGACTAAACATCGGGTTGAGTAATGATTTATACCAAAGGTCGTACGGATTAATCCCTTTGAATGGTCTCGTGTACCCCTTGACGCATGAGTCGTCAGGACCAATGGCACCGTGAACTCGGTTCGGGTGTCGGGTACCGAAAGCTGTAGACGTGTCGTTTTGGTCACCGGAGTGGACTGGGTCCTTAAGTCACGTGTGAGAAGGGACTAAACCCAGGGGCTTGTTGTTCGACAGGTCCGGGTGCCAAAGTAGGACGACGAGACAATCACCTCCCTTAGATTAAGTGTCGAGGAAGATGTTGACTTATATCACGAGTCAGAGTTGGTGGATCACTCGGACAGGTCTCTTAGGTTCGTTACCGTTCCAAGTGTGGTGTCGGAGGCGGAGTGACACTATCCCTTGACTCGGTCGTCAGGACGGGTCGACAAGAGTCGGTCACCGTGTGAGGGTCAGGAGGTAGAGACTCAAACTTACTATTCAAAGTGGTTTTATATCTGGTATCGTCATCTGGGGTGAACGGATTACTGGTATAGTCGTCTTTGTGGGTTTGACTTAACTAACGACTTCTAAGTAAAGACGGTTTCGTTTGGACATTTCAGACCTTTTCCTTGGGGTGACGAGCTTATGTGTCTATAGCTACATTCCTTGGTTCCTAGTACTTTTCGGTTCATTTATACTGTGGTGGTTTCCTCTGTCACACGAGTCTTCGAGTCACCATGGACTGAGAAACATTGGAGTACCTGACGTCGGGAGGTCTGAGAAGACAGGTACCCTAAGAGGTCTTCTCTTATCATCTCACCCAACGGTAAAAGAGGAAGTCCCTTATAGTGCCTAGGTTTCTGGTTTGGGTGCAAAGAATACAGAGGACGTGACCGTCCATCTAAGAAGTGGTGATTACGGTGGACCCTTCGGGTGGTTTACCCTGATTAATTCGAAATTTTTGAATAGAACCTGCTTTTCGATACTGTTCGGATCTGTCGTATAATTTTTCGTCTCTGTAACGAAACGGTGTTTCCAAACGAATACATGTCGTTTTCTTCGGTAGTAATTTTACTTTTCTTCTGAATGTCCTGTTATTTTTTATAAAATTTTGGTATACAGACTATTCCTCAACTATAGTTTTTATACATTTTTTGAGTATGGTAAGTACACGTTTTTTAGTGCCGTTTGTTGGACTTATCTGTAAAAAGGTTTCTTATATATAATTTACCGTTACCCATGTACTTTTGTGTCAGTAGTCTCGTTACTTTTAAATTGGTATTACCCTACATAATGATATATGGACAACCTTTCAAGTAGTAGTTTTTTCTTTATTGTTTACGATCATACCTACACCTCTTTCCCTTGGGAACCTTACAACAACGTTACATTCTTGATGGTGGCCCGGATCGTTAAGGTGAAGGCCATTGTATAAGTTTATTTTGTCTCTGTAATTGAGATTTTCTATAGACGTGGGTCACATGTACCGTAGTACTAAATGTCATCTGTACCTTTGTTGGATTCCTAGACAACTACCTACTTCTTCAATATCACGTATATATGTATGGAAGGGCTGCGTCCTTAGCTTGGTCCCAGAGGACGTAACGTTCGTCTGAAAAATGGTCTACTCGAGGGTCCCTTCGGGGATACCACATCTGTGTGTGTGTGTATTTGTGTGTATATTTGTGTGAGTATATATTTGTGTCACTCGATAATGAGTCGGTATTTTTTATTCCTTTAAGATGTTAAACATTTTTGTATCTACTTGAGACTTCTATAATATACTTCACTTTATTTAGTCTTTATATTTATAACATACTAGAGTGTATACGCCTTAGATTTTTGTTTTTGTTTGAGTGTCTTTTTTTAGTCTATACACCAATAGTCTACTCATCCCATCCTCTTTCTTTTAACATCCTTCTACCGGTCCTGTACATTGTCAGGACAATACTCCATTTAATCATGATCCTTTATTTACGTGTTATCATACTGATATCAATTATAACGATATACGATATGTCTTTTTAACAACTCTCATTTAGAATGCTCAAGAGTAGTCTTTCAAAAGAATTTTAAAAGAAAAGAAGAAAGATATGAAATACTCTACTGTCTACAATCAACTGGGATAGTGGAGTGTTTACATTTAGTTTAGTAATACGACATCCGAAATTTGAATGTCTTACTACATACAGTTAATAAAAAGTCATTTTGACCCCCCCCCTTTACAATTCATAATTACGTGTTTCGATAGAAATTTCATTCTTATGATAAGTGAAACGTAGGTTCTCTTAACAAACTTATAAAGATTTTTCTTTAAATTTTGTACTCAATGCCAAAAAATCAGAGACCCTTCTTGTACGTTTAATACAAAAGGTAGTATTTAGACATCAAAACCTACTGTAGGAAGTGTAAATATGGAAGAGTTTAGTTTGTGTCACAGACTTGTTTTATTCTTTGATAATATAAACCGTTCGTCTTTATTTAAATTTAATGGACTAAGAGTCTCATTTGTAATTCCGTTTAAGTCCGTTAATATAAGGAAAGGAGAAGATACAGTTACAAGATAACTGTTACTGTTGTTTATGTGTCTGAGGATCCTAGTCCCTCCCTTTCTTTCTCCTTTTGATATTTCGGTTTATCTTTTGAGTTAGTCTTTCTTCCGAATACTCTTTTATACTTATCTTAGTATTCTTAATTTTGAAATCATTCTCAAAATTACTCTCTGGAGACCCTGTTGTGATTTAAGTGGTTGTAAGTGTAACATCCCCAGGGTCTTCCTCTTCTCTCTTTGCTGGACTCTTTTATAAACCTCTCAATTATCGACTTTTGAAGGCATTGTATCCTTTCCTTTACCGATAGTTGTTTCAGGTCCTTCGTGTCTCAGGGTCCGTACTATTTGGGTTCCTTCTTGTGTCACTCTGTGTATCGTTAATTTTCAAGTGTTTACCTATTTATCTGTCATTATCGGTAACAAACAGTATAGTTACTGAACTCTTTTAACATTCCAATATCATATATAATTTTCTTTCACTCTTTAATAATTCCTTCGTTATATTTTTATTAGAGATAATGTCTTTTTCATAAGTGACTATTCGTTTTATTTTTGGTCTCAGTTGGTTCAATTATAACGATTATTTTAAATCTTAAGTTCTGAACAAACAAAGACAGTAAGATAATATGTGTAACTTTTTTGACTGGAGTATTGTAGATATACTGTTTTTAAAACAAGGTTGTGTAAAACGTTACCTCCTTAATCGATTAGTCTATATTTTAATTATCTCTGTGGTAACGGACTTTTATTTTTTTAAAGAGAATTAAAAAACCTGACAAAGATTAACATGTTTGGTAGTATAGTCACGGGTTTCTCTTTTTATTATCAATTATTCTTCACAAGAAAAGATTGTATTGAACCTGGAACCTCGTTATCTCTAATAATCTTCTGTAAACCTTGAAAAAGGACGGAAATCTAAGATGACTCCTTTTTAGACTCCTGACCTTTCGGAATCAAAATTAGGTCCAAGGTAAATCAGTAACACGTTGTGACTTGAAGCGGAGCAATCAAAAGTAGAAATGATTTTACTTGTGACAATGTGGTCTATGGAGAGAGGTTTATCTGAGACGAACAATGTGTTGAAAGTGATTTATTTAAGTTTCTACACCTTTAATGTCATTAATAGGTTCACTAAACTAATCATATCAGACGGATAAATCCACTGGACCCACTTATATTAAGGAAAAAGAATTTATCTTAAAAATTTACACGTACAATCAGTACATTAAGAACTTTAATAGGAAAGTTGATGAAGACCTATCTCTCCTAGTCTGTGTCTCGTCAAGTCGGTAAGTTCTCCAATACGAAGACGGGACGGACGTTATCAATCTTCAAAAAAAGAAAATATTTACAGGCTTAATTAATATGAAGAATACCATAGATGTCAGGATAGAAATATGTGTGGGGGTAAACGAATGAAAACGGTAACTTTGGTACACCTTCACTTATGGAAGATGTAATTGATATTATACGGATTGGGTATATACCAAGAGAGACTTTGACTTCAAAGTAAACGATTTTTTTCTTTTTCTTTTTCGGTTCTCTTTTATTTGTGGACAGAAAACCACTCAAGTAACGATTAACATACAAGTTATGTCTTTTACGTATAAATGGGTACACTGTTATTCATTGAATTTCTTATTTGTAAATATTAAGGATCTATTTTGACATTTGAAATAGTAAGTTAATTAAATAAAAAACTCGACAATAAATCTTTACCACTTGAGAACTTCATTAGTCTCGAATAGACCTTATTAATCTACTATACAGGTGTATTCAAGTAATCAGAGGTCCCTTTTTCTTCCAGTCTGACCTCCATGCGTCAATGACCTTGTTGTGACAGTCTACTTCGTTGTCTCTATGCAAGAACAGACTCCATGTTTCGGTTCGTTTCAGTTACACAGACTCGTTTTACAAGTAAGACAAGTCACGGGTCATCTTAATTTAACGTTCAGTGTGTATACTATAATTTTAAAGATCATCAGTTTTCATCTTATTCGACTTCAATTAAATCTTTATATAAATAAATTTGTTTATATACATATAATGAAATTGTATTAGCTATAAAATTTTTAACTTTATAAAACATAAAAACATGATAATTATTCAAAAATTTAGGTCACATGTAAAATGTGAACGTCGTATCAAGGTAAACCTAATCTATGAGCATCTCATGAACTATCGATGTATATCGTTACTAATATTATCCACCGTCTCCAGATCTGTTGTCAGTTCTGGTGGGTATAATTAATACGAGAAGGAGTGATTTGACGATATGTGTATGGTGTAGAAGGGTGGAGATTGTAGTTTGTTTCTATAGTAGGGTTTCTAAATACATACAACTCCGTGCACAGGGGATTGGGATCCGTCTGTGTGTATCTTTTCAGAAGACGAAAATAAGTGACCGGTAGAATGAAATCTATGTATTTTCTATTACAATGCTTGTAACCCCATGTACACAGAGAAAGTTAAGACCAAAGGAGTCACACATACGGGTCTTCACCCTAACGACGCAGTATTCTGTCAAGATAAAGGTCAAAAAATTTCTTAGAGGTGTGACAAGAGGTATCACCGACATTATCAAACGTAAGGGTGGTTGTCACATTCTCCCAAGGGAAAAGAGGTGTGGGAGAGGTCGTATATAACGAACATCTGAAAACCCAGCGTCGGTAAGACTGACCACACTTCACCATGGAGTAACACCAGAACTAGACGTAAAGAGACTATTACTCACTACAACTCGTAGAAAAGTACACAAACAACCGGTACACATACAGAAGAAACCTCTTTACAAATAAATCAAGAAACCGGGTAAAAAACTAACCCAACAAATAAAAAGACCTTAACTCGACGTACTCAACGAACATATAAAAACTCTAATCAACAAACAGCCAACGAAGTAAACGATAATAAAAGAGGGTAAGACTTCCGACAGAAAAGTAGAACGAATATCAAAGGAACCAATACGTCTTCGAAAATTCAAATTAATCCAGGGTAAACAAATAAAAACGAAAATAAAGGTTATAAGACCCTCCACCCAGTATCTCCTAGGACAACACTAAATACAGCCTCTCACAAAACGGATAGGGGGTTACAAGAGACGTCGTGACAAATATTATCGGTCCTGTACCTTTGTTGGATCTACAGGTAGTCGTCTACTTACCTATTCTTTCGACACCATGTATATGTGTTACCTCATAATGAGTCGGTAATTTTTCTTAGGTAAACTTAGTCAAGATTACTCCACCTACTTTGACCTCGGATAATATGTCTCACTTCATTCGGTCTTTCTTTTTGTGGTTATGTCATATCTTTCACTTTCACTTCAGAGAGTCAGCACAGGCTGAGAAACGCTGGGGTACCTGTGACCCGAGGAGACAGGTACGCTAAAAGATCCGTTCTCATGACTTCACCCAGCGGAAAAGGAAGAGGTCCCTTGAAGGGTTGGGTCCCTAGCTTGGGTCCAGAGGACGTAACATCTGTCTGCGAAATGGCAGACTCGGTGGTCCCTTCAGTACCTTAAATCTTTCTACCATTACTATTGGGACATACGTTCTGTCGTTTTCTCTGTGCATACATATCTTGTCACAAAACCTGAGACACCCTCTCCCTCTCCCACCCTACTAAACCCTCTTACCGTAACTTTGTACATATTATAGTATATACTTTGTTTAGTGGTCAGGTCCTAGTTACGTACTATGACCTACGAACCTCGACCACGTGACCCTACTGGGTCTCCCTACCATATCCTTCCCTCCTCCCTCCCCGTAAGTCCTACCTCTTATGTACATATGGACACCGCCTAAGTACAACTACATACCGTTTTAATTATGTTATAACATTTCATTTTTTTTTGTTTTTCCATTAAAATACTGAAATTACCAGAATAAACTGAGAATTTTATCATTAGAAGGTGAGTAATTGAGTCTATGTGTTTATTCTAAAATAAAAAGATATTAAGCACAGACAAAGATCTCAAAGTAATAAAGACTCAGTAATCAAACGAAGTTAGTCCACAGTAACTCGTGGACGATTCACGGTTTAAAACATTATTCGTTACCCTTACGAACAAGGAGAGAACCTCGTGTGTAAGAGTACCTTCCCTGGTTCATTAACACGCATTACATACCATACGACGTTTTGTCTTTCAATTAAGAAAGAGAGATCCTACCTCAAACTTCCGATTATATCTAACTCATGAAAGACTGTCACGGATGTCGTTTCTATCACAGATCTTGACTTGTTGAGAAACCAAAAAGTTACTTATTTATTGTCATCTCCTTCCATCGAGTAGGGGACAGTCTATGGGTGACTTTATATTCGTAGTGGGGTAGACCTCAGACGATAGTAGTGAGGGAGGTTTAACAGTAGTTGACTCAATAGACGAAGGGAAGCAGTCAACTCTACAGATGAGGGACCGGTATTTCAGGTACGGCAGTAGGCGACGGTTCTGAAGTGGAGTCGATGTGCAGGTAAACTCCAGATGGAGGAGAGTGAGGTACCTAGAAGTGTCCTCGTCTATGTATGAATCCACAAGAAGGTACTAATAAACTCCAATGTCATAAACTACCCTGATGGGTTCTAACGGGGAACCGAGAGTACAGTATTACGAAGATCCAAAGATTTACTTTTAACCTCGTCTTAGTGATACTAAAAGTCTATGTGTGTACATCAACCGCAGTAGAGGAAGAGGGAAGAGTTCACACATGGTCCGTTCCTCATCCATAGTTCCGTGTCTAGAAGAATCTTGAGAGTTGGTGTATATTGAAAGAATGGTTGGGTAGAATGAGTCTCTCCTAAAACTAGAGTGGAAGACGTCCCTGTCTTGTCCCTCAACAACTATTTAGTAATTTACTTTATAAAATCATGTTAAAGAATTTACTACGTCCTAAAAGGAAATTTTAGTTAGTGTATGGAGTTGTATTATTTTCGATATATACTGTTTGGGTGTCGTTTGTAATAGGAGTTACCACTTTTTAACTTTCGTAAAGGGGATTTCAGTCCTTGTTCTGTTCCCACAGGTGAAAGTGGCGATGATAAGTTGTATCAAGACCTTCAAAACCGGTGTCGTTAGTCTCGTCTTTTTCTTTATTTTCCTTAGGTTTAACCTTTTCTTCTTCATTTTGAGAGTGACAAACGTCTACTGTACTAGGAGATGTACCTTTTGGGATTTCTGAGGTGGTCTTTTAATGATCTCGATTAGTTACTTATATCATTTCAACGTCCTATATTTTAGTTGTGTGTCTTTAGGGAACGTAAGGATATGTGCTTATTACTCTTTCATCTTTTTCTTTAATTCCTTTGTTAAGGTAAGTGGTAACGTTGCTTTTCTTATTTTATGAATCCTTATATAGATGGATTTCTTTGATTTCTGGATATATATCTTTTGATATTTTGTGACTACTTTCTTTAGTTTCTCCTGTGATTATCTACCTCTTTATATGGTACAAGTACCTAGCCTTCTTAGTTATATCACTTTTACTCATATGATGGGTTTCGTTAAATGTTTAAGTTACGTTAGGGA
>SJYO01018169.1:38501211-38615446 GCA_006410555.1 Capra ibex | reverse complement strand
AATTTTTCTTAAGTAAACTTAGTCAAGACTACTCTACCCACTTTGACCTCGGTTAATATGTCTCACTTCATTCGGTCTTTCTTTTTGTGGTTATGTCATATGATTGTGTATATATACCTTAAATCCTTCTACCGTTACTGCTGGGACATACGGTCTGTCCTTTTTTCTGTGTCTACACATATGGCCTGAAAACCTGAGTCTCCCTCTCCCTCTCCCACCCTACTAAACCCTCTTACCCTTAAGATTGTACATATGACAGTACATTCTTAACTTAGCGGTCAGGTACAGACTGCATCCCACGTCGAACGAACCCCGACCACGTACCCCTACTGGGTCTCTCTACAACACCCCTCCCTCCACCCTCCCCCCAAGTACAAACCCTTACGTACATTCTTAATTTCTAAAATTTTAATTTTTTTTTTTAATTTCGATAATATTTTTTTATTTATTTATTTTTTTATTTATTTTAGTTAGTGTAAGTTGAACACCTTAGAATACGAAATCTTTTGCCATGACAAAAAGAAAGAGAAAATAGACATTACCGACTTAAACAATTATACGATTCCTATTTATCCACCTATCTTGGTCGTTTTGTCTTTTGGTACAATTGAGTGTGTTTAAAAAAAATGTTCCCCAATATGAAAGATGAGATTTCTTGTTACCTACTCTCTCTTTGTGTGATAAGTAAACTTGTGTCATTAGACGGTTCCTTATATGTTTTATAAGTATATGGAAGTCAAGTCAACTCAAGTCAGTGAGTCAACGCAGGCTGAGAAACGTTGGGGTACTTAGCGTCGTACGGTCCGGAGGAATAGGTAGTGGTTGAGGACCTCAAGTGAGTCTGAGTGCAGGTAGTTCAGTCACTACGGTAGGTCGGTAGAGTAGGAGACAGCAGCGGAAGAGGAGGACGAGGCTTAGGGAGGGTCGTAGTCTCAGAAAAGGTTTCTCAGTTGAGAAGCGTACTCCACCGATTTCATGACCTCAAAGTCGAAATCGTAGTAAGGAAGGTTTCTTTAGGGTCCCGACTAGAGGAAGTCTTACCTGACTAACCTAGAGGAACGTCAGGTCCCCTGAGAGTTCTCAGAAGAGGTTATGGTGTCAAGTTTTCGTAGTTAAGAAGTCACGAGTCGAAAGAAGTGTCAGATTGAGAGTATAGGTATGTACTGGTGTCCTTTTTGGTATCGGAACTGATCTGCCTGGAATAAGCCGTTACAGAGACGAAAACTTATATGATAGATCCAACCAGTATTGAAAAGAAGGTTCCTCATTCGCAGGAAATTAAAGTACCGACGTCAGTGGTAGACGTCACTAAAACCTCGGGTTTTTTCATTCCAGACTGTGACAAAGATGACAAAGGGGTAGATAAAGGGTACTTCACTACCCGGGTCTACGGTACTAGAATCAAAAGACTTACAACTCGAAATTCGGTTGAAAAAGTGAGAGGAGAAAGTGAAAGTAGTTCTCCGAAAAATCGAGGAGAAGTGAAAGACGGTATTCCCACCACAGTAGACGTATAGACTCCAATAACTATAAAGAGGGTCGTTAGAATTAAGGTCGAACACAAAGAAGGTCAGGTCGCAAAGAGTACTACATGAGACGTATATTCAATTTACTCGTCCCACTGTTATATGTCGGAACTACATGAGGAACAGGATATACCTTTGTCAGACAACAAGGTACAGGTCAAGATGGACAACGAAGGACTGGACGTATGTCTAAAGAGTTCTCCGTCCAATCCACCAGACCATAAGGGTAGAGAGAGTCTTAAAAGGTGTCAAATAACACTAGGTGTGTCAGTTTCTGAAACCGTATCAGTTATGTCGTCTTTATCTACAAAAAGACCTTGAGAGAACGAAAAAGGTACTAGGTCTCCTACAACCGTTAAACTAGAGACCAAGGAGACGGAAAAGATTTTGGTCGAACTTGTAGTCCCTCAAGTGCCAAGTGTATAACGACTTCAGACCGAACCTCTTAAAACTCGCAATGAAATGATCACACACTCTACTCAGGTTAACACACCATCAAACTCGTAAGAAATCGTAACGGAAAGAAACCTTAACCTTACTTTTGACTGGAAAAGGTCAGGACACCGGTGACGACTCAAAAGGTTTAGACGACCGGATAACTCACGTCGTGAAAGTGTCGTAGTAGAAACTCCTAAACTTTATCGAGGTGACCTTAAGGTAGTGGAGGTGATCGAAACAAGCATCACTACGAAAGATTCCGAGTGAACTGAAGTGTAAGGTCCTACAGACCGAGATCTACTCACTAGTGTGGTAACACTAATAGGCCCAGTACTTCTAGAAAAAACATGTCAAGAAGACACATAAGAATATAAGAAGGAATTAAAGAAATGGTATACATAACGTGACATTCATATATAATACGATATGAGGACCCAAATACATGAAAACGGCAATTTTCATAATTTTTTGTGTCACATTTATACTATTTCTAGTCTCCCAGAATCTATAACTTTTCAATTCCATTCTTTTTGAAAACTTTCTTTACTTTCACTTACAATGTCGAGGTTTCCTTGTCTGGATTCCTTTAGGTACCGGACGCGGTAGTCCTGTTTTACCTTCTTATTAATTTTGTTCTCTACCTATGTGATGTCGGTAGAAGACAAGATTCCCCGTGACTTCACACGAATACCTTCTGACTCCCACGTCTGTATTGTGACGACCGTGATGAGTCGTTGGTCAGGGTAAACGTCCTGGTTCGTTATTCATAGATACAGTGAGATCACTGTGTTTAAAATAGAAGTATTATTACTACTGGAAGGAAGGTAAAGAATTTCTATGTTGTTTATAGTGTGAAGTGATGTAAACCCGAAGGATGTATCGAGTCACGACTTCTTGGACGGACGGTTACGTCCTCTATATTCTCCGTACCGAAACTAGGAACCAAACCCTTCTAGGGGACCTCCTCCTTTACCGTTGGGTGTGGTCATAAGAACGGACCTCTTTAGGTACCAGTCTCCTCTGACCGCCCGATCAGGTACCCCAGAGTTTTCTCAGTCTATGTTGACTCGTTGACTCGTGTGTGTAAGTATGGTTCGTTTGAATTGCGGAAAAAAGGTTTTATTTAACGTTACGAATAGATATAGATGAGATAGTAATGAAATATAATAAACCTTAGATTCATTATGTGAATCTCATTCTACAAAATAATGAAATTCAAAAATAATTCAGAAAAGGGGATATTTTAGTAAATCTTAAACTCAAGGTGACGTTATGATAGAAAAAGTACTTTAAGGTATTATACAAATAAAAATTCTTGTGTACATGGTGTAATACCTTCTTTACTGAGATATAAATTTTAAGATTATGTAAATTACTAAAGGTAAAAACGTCGTGATATGGGAAATCCAGATAGGAAAACTTAACCAGATTTCATTATACTGTGTCATTTCGACATAACAAATTTATTATTGATGGAGTGTATTAAATTAAACATTGGTATCTTTACATTCGGAGTTTTACGACCCAAATCTTGTTGGTATTAGAAAAGGATAATTACAAACTGGGAAATATAGGTAGGACTTTACTCAGTAATAGACAAATTACTAATTTTCGGTATCTAAAATACAAAAGCATTTTAGAACTCCAACAACTCTACTATTTCTACCATGAACTAGCATTATACGGACCCCATACCAGTCCTCTACATTTTATTCTTTCTTCTTACGTATGTATTTTCGTAATCAGTACCTCACTCGTCTTATTCTTCTTTAATAAACGTTGTCTTTCTTTTCCCTTATAGTCGTTATAGATCGGTCTCAAGAATGGATGAACTTTACAGTCGTTTAAGACTCTTTACTCTTTATTACCACTGAGTACAGGGGGTCCCTCGCGTATTTGTTCAAAAAACAAACAATTAAAATCTGGGGGAGGCCGGTCACAGGTCTCGTCACGCCGTGGGGCCACGGTCGGGTACCCTTCCACTAGGTCCCGCCGTCCGGGTAAGTTCGAGGAAGACCGGGTATTTGATCGTAAACTTATAGTGAAACCTCAAGTGTTTCAAGTAAATTGTGGGTAGCTGTGGAAATTAGGAAAGATTCATTCTATTATCAAAGTAATAGGGGTTAAGTGACTATTCTTATGAACCACTTTAAGTATGTCACAGTGTGTACAGTCTGTCCTCTTTGGGTCTAAGTGCCTGAGGTTGGGTCCATGGAAGAGGGTATGAGACGATGGTTTGACGATAGTCGACTGGATCCTTAGGAGAAGAAAATATTAATTCAATGTTGTTTCTGAGGTCTTTTCGATTATCACAGATATTAGATTCTTGAAATCAGAACTGAAACAACTATTTAAAAAAGGTCTTAAAAATTCATTACATATGTAAAACAATATAGAAGATTCTTTGAGGAACAATGAGGAGAGTAAGGTTTGTTTTATACCTAGGAAAGTTGACTCGTTGTGTATGACTCCTAAAAAAAATTAAAGTTTAATATTACATTCTTGTTACAGTCAATTTACGTATATATATATATATATAAGAATCTTAGAATCAACATGAAAGATGGTCTGTTGTCTCTCTGTTTATCTTTTAGACGTCAAATAAGTTGAGTAACCAAAAGTAGGTCGATAAAACATGACCGTTCCAGATGTGTATTGTTTTCTGAACTAAGTCGGTTGAGTCATCGTTTTTGTTCTTCAGTATAACCAGTACTCAATACGTATGGTTTAGTATTGATTACTCTTAAAACGATTAGTTGATCAACAGTTCCTCGGAACTTTTATGTCGGATTAGTCGTGTGTCGTTTCAAGGATACAGTATCTACGTAAACGGACAAAGTTTCTTAAGATATCGTTAACATCCTTTCTCTTCAGATAAAAACTTACGATCGTACATAACCTTTTTTAAGGTCTTACTAATTCAGAAGACCGTACATAAAATCGATAATGTCGACAAACGTTATATATACACGATGTAGATATAAACTTTAGAGACGACAACGGTAAGTGGTAGACAGGTTTCTACCCACTTTTACGGATACAATAAAACAAGTAACGAATATGACGTGTATCGTTAAACGGTTTGGACATAATAAAAAGAATCAGAAAAAGTTCGTAGATTAGTTATAGAATCTTTACAATTTCATTTTCAGAGACTGTTGACTTTTATATCGAATGAAAATTTTAATCATCTCCTGATCCTATAAAGAGTGTCATTAAAACTGATAGATTAATAATTGATAAATTATTACGGGACCAATAGGTCTTGTGACGGAAGATTTAGAGTTTGGAGACCTTATGTTGTCCCTTTCTTAGATTATTGTGATTTCTGTCACAGTGTTCAGGATGTCGGTATTTTATCAGGGAATACTCTTAGCTAAGTACCCTTTTCTGTGACTACGGACCTTTCTGACTTCCGTATTCCTCTTCCCCCACAGTCTCCTACTCTACAAACCTACCGTAGTAGATAAGTTACCCGTACTCACACTTGTTTGAGGTCCCCTATCACTTCCTGTCCCTTCGGACCGTACGACGTCAGGGACCCCAGTGTTTCTCAGTCTGTCCTGACTCGTTGACTTGTTGTCGTTGTTTCTCACCCTTCATTTTAACAAATTACATAATTGACATGTTTTGTTAGACGACGACGCCGCATCAGTGAAGACAGTGCAGGCTGAGACACGCTGGGATATCTGGTGTCGGGTGGTCCGAGGAGACAGGTACCCTAAAAAGATCCATTCTCATAACCTCACCCAACAGTACGGAACGAGGTCTAGAAGGACTGGGTGCTCCCTAACTTGGGCTCAAAGGACATAACGTCCGTCTAAGAAATGGTGACTCGGCGTTCCTTTCGGGTATTTTGTTAGATGAAATATAGTAGATATGGGTATTAAAATTCGGTATATCTGACTTAATCTAAGGTTTTAAGTTTGGGTTTCCAAAGAGGGAAGTCATTTTTAGGGGACTGTGTTTTTAGGTTTTGTTTCAAGATAAGGTGTCTTCTACCAGGAATACATATGTGTTTCAAATGGAAATACTTCGTTGACTTATTTCGACTTTAAATTTTTAGTCTTAAAACTTGTGAATCAAAGAAGACGGAGATATCTTAACGAAGACTTATTTAGAGTGTTACCTCATTAACGGGATGTTGTTGAGTTCAACTAAGATACAGAAGTCTCAATCAGAAAAAGTGTTGTCTACTTAGTAAGAGTTCTGAGTGACCTTCTAACCAGTGATTAGGTAAAAAGATATATATATAACACATTACTGTATAAGTAATTCCATAAGAGTAGGAGTTTAGTAAATATGGTGTTTGTAAAAGATCCTAACGTAAAATTTACAGTTGTGAACATTGACTTCTGAGTTGTACGAAGTTAAATTGAAACATTCATCTGTTCGGGGAAAAAGGACTCATAATATTAGTCCTTGAGAATTCAAAGTAAATCGGATCAGTCTTTATATTGATGTGAAAGGTATTTTCTGTAAGTTGTGTGTCTATGATAAGAAGCAACGGTTAAAACATTCCCATCTTCCCGAATAAACCGGTAGTTAAATGACTGTCCGATATAGGTAGACTATTTTATGTTAAATTTTGAACAGAAGGAAAAGTTTTAAGTCCCTAAACGTAAAATTTCCAGTTCTGTATAAACGGCAAAATTTGTACGTAAATAAATATTGATATGACAGAAATACTTGGAACCGAGGCCTTAATAAGTTCTAAACTGGTTGTTCTATTTTATGACTTAATTTATAAAGATTTTCAACACATAGTTCACTCCTATTCTTTCTCAAGGTGAAACAGTATATATAATATCATCCTAAAACGATCTATTAAATTTTCTAGACGTCGAGGGTGAATGTTATTGAGTCACAACTAATATCCGGAGATTTAGTGGATCATACGCTATACCCCTAGATCGTATCACTGAATTGATTTTCCCGTTGTGTTTAGAAACGACTTTGTTTGACACTATTTGTATATTTGTCTGTTTACTATCATGTCCTATTATTAACCAACTTGTCTTCAGTTTATCTAACAATACTCTTTTGTATTCTACTTCTTTAATTACGACTTACACTTCAATTCTTCCAAAAGCGGTTTCTTCAACGTAAACTTGTATAAGTACTTTGTAAATAAATCTTGGATTCTTCTTAAAAAAAATTTTTCGGGTTGAAGCATTATATACTATAGTCAACTGAAATACATCCCTAAAGAAAATGAAAAGAGGGAAGTTCAAAGACGAATAGTAATAATTGACGAAGACTCACACATCGAAATGAACAATAACGACCTTAGTATTAATAATAAAATAGGTTCTGTAGTACGTCACTCTCTCAAATTCTCTCTCCTGTTCTTTTCGGAGGTACAGACATTATCACCAATGTTTCGAATAGACTTAATACGAAGATGTCTGGACGAGTGAAAAATACGAGCTACGGTTGGTGTCTAATCTTCGTTTAGAGTAGTGACTGACGAGTCTTAAGCAGTTCCGTGACGGTAACGAACCTAATTTTAGGTTTGGGGACAGGTCCCGAATTTTCCAGTTACTACTTTACGGTTAATGGAAGGAGATGTCGGAGAACCGAATGGAGAGGGTCGAATGGTTTGAGTTCTTTATCACTGAAAGAATGACACAAAGGAAAAGGAGACGGACAGTTTTAAAGGTAAAATCATTATAAAATTTCTCGGGACCTCGTTTTGACGGACCAACCTTTGGACTAAAGTTGTGAGGGATCTACACTTTGGAGATTTGTAAATATATCAGTAAGGTTCAGAGTTAAAGAGGTATATTTTACCCTAGGAAATACTAACAACACTCCTAATTTACTCTATTATGTACATTTCATGAATTTTGTGACAGTGGTATTTATTCGAAATATATCCAATAGATAGTACTAACAAAACAATAAAATCTTTTATTAGTTTTTATGAATAACTTACTCATCTATTCAGAACAATGATCAATCTCTTTACATGACCTGAGAGTATCATTTCTCTCGTACCGTAAACCTCCGACTGTTCGTATCTACACTCAACCTCAAACGTGAAAGGAGAGATAGAGACAGAGAGTATGTGTTTATACGTTCGGGTGTACGTATGTGTGTTCTCATATACGGGTCCTATAGATTTCGTGCCTGTAGACTTTGATAACGTTTATGTTTAATTCACAAGAAGTAATTGAGAATTCTGGACTTCATACAGTTTCTTTTCTCCGTCAATAACACTGTTTTCAACATATTGTGAGACATAGGAGTCACCTTCTTCCGTCCGTTACCCATTGTGTAATTTCTTGTGGTACATTTGTACAAAATTTACTTATATAAAGCCTTGTATCTCGTCATCCGCTCTGATGACATGACTGTGTTTTGTAAAGACAGTGGAGGAACCGACACGTCGGAAGACACTTGACGGTCTGGAAGAGACGTGAGAACGGCGTGACTATACTGTGGTGAATTGGTACGAAGTATACGTGTGTCGTAGGAGGAGGAGGGGAGTGTGGGCATGAGGTCGACGAGGTCAGACCAAAGATCGGTTTGGACAGGTGGTCGTGACGATGACTATTCAAGTCGTTATAGAAGTTCAAAGACTTGGGTTTCTTAAGTATCTCGGGAAAGTATAGAATGTTTTGAAGGGGTCTACCTAAAGACCTAAAACTTCGGGAGGTTGGAGAAGAGATATAAGTGGTCTAAGAGATCCCTAAGTGGTTTGGTAGGACTGGAGAGAAGATATAATAGGCAGGGAGGGAAGGATCGTAGATTCGTGAGGGGAGGAGTCTCAGACCGGGACCAGTGGAGAGGAGAGACAGTGATAAGAGAGGGATCCACTAGAGTAGTCAGGGGTACTACATTTACTGGCACGTATACAACTCCGGTTTGGTTGATAAGACAACCGTCCTAGTTACTGTACTGTCTAGATGAAGCGGGTTTTCACCCGAGAGCTAAGGATGGGGGTCTTTACACATGGAGGAGGACCGAAGACGAAGAAGTGTTTGCTATGATCGTAGGAAAACGACAAGTAAAGTCTTTAGATCTTCGGTAAGAACAAGAAGTCGTAAGGGATGTGAGGGGTAGAAATGAGTTAGTAAGTTGTTGTAAGTATTTAAGACGGAGATTTTTATAAACGGATTAGATTAGTAAAAGATAGAAGTAAAGGTTCCAGTAAGACGATGTTTTGTTTTGGTATAAAGTGATCTTAATGACGTTACCAGGAGAAAATACAAAAATTTCTGTCAAAATGACTCATACACGACACGACACGAATCAGTGAGTCAGTACAGGATGAGAAACACTGGGGTACCTCATGTCAAGGGTTCGAGGAAACAGGTACTCCTAAGAGGTTCGTTCTTATAACTATAGGAGGAGGTCCCCTAGAAGAAGGGTTCGGTCCCTACCTTGGGTCCAGAGGGTGTAACGTCCGTCTAAGAAATTGTCGACTCGATGGTCCCTTCGGGGAAATAACTCATATTGACTATAAAAATTTTGTTCGACTGTATGTTTTTCTGACCCATATAAATTATAATTATTAAAATAGAGACACGAGGACGGAAACTTAGGTAGAATCAGTAAGAGGTGTGATACCAGTCCCACTGGAATTACGAACGAGGAGTGTTCTAGTAAAACTTAAGTGACTTTTAAAAGAATGACTACGGAAAAGTGTGATTACTTCATTGATACTGTAATATGAAATTTTTAACAATAAAGGTAAAAAGAAGAACTTTATAGATGTAGTAAAGATTTATAAGTCTTTGGTAAACGACAAAAGGAACCTCCAGTAATTTTATCACTACTTTAATCGTCGTCATAAAGTTTAATTCAAAAGGACTTTTCGGAACTAAATCTAAGTAATTCTGTTGATAATAAAATGATAGATTTTTATTTTAGGTTAGTACCAACGATTCTATATTATTACGTAAATGTAACCAACTCAATTGTATTTTCTTTATATTAATGTACAAACAAAAGGAGATCATTTAAGATTTATTGAAAAAATTATAAATTCACTTTCTGTAAATCTTTATTTATAAAAATTTATACTAAAGAATGACTCTCTACGAGAAAAAGGAAGACAAAACTTGTGAGAAATATAAAACCGAATATACTTTAGTTATGTACATCTTTTTCAGTGTAATTGATTCTCGTCATAAAAAAGGTGTAATAAAACAATTTTCTATCTATAAAACCAAAGATTATGTCAGACTGACATAAATACACTACGAATATTTTCCTACTAAGACTGAATCGTCGTGTAACGATACCTGTACTTTTTATCAATACAGATATTCTGAAAAGGGTTTGTGTCCATGTGGACTTACATTTTATATTTACCTATTTAGTTCTTCTCTTTAGTTAGTAAGTTCAATAAACTGTAAAGTATCCTTATTTTAAAGTTGAAATAAGAAACTGACTTATAAAATAAAAAACTATGTTCTTACGACAGATTAGTTGTTACACTTTACCTTTATCAGTGGATTCCGTTATATTTCTTTTACTAAAATGAAGACGTGTTAGTGAGATTTTTATATCAGATTAGTTGACAACGATATATGGTATGTATTTGTAGTAGAAGGAGCACATAATGTTTCTTTCACGTTTAACGGATTTATGGAAGTTTGTTTATAGTAAACGTATAAAAAGAGGACTGTAGACACAATTAGTGAGTATAAATGTCTTAAGTAGTTTGTAAACGAGTTAAGACGACAAGAGACATGTGTACCATTGTTCATATCTTTCAATATGATATTAATTATTGTCAACAAGTCCTCAGTAAATAGACAGACAATCGAATTCGTCGTACCATATTGGACCACGAAACACCTTCACTTCATTCCCAAGTAGTCTTACCATCGTCGAGGACCTCTAATCTCACACCGAAAATTACTTTCTTCGACTTTTAAATGAATGATTATCCCAGTCGTCCTTAAGTTCCCACTTTACTTCGTAGACACTGGTATAGTAAATAGTAGGTTTGGTTCTGTAAAGACTTTCTCTTTTTCTTATCAATCGTTAATACAGTTCTGTTGTCTTTATTTCACTCTGGAAGGTGTGTTTGTTCTACATTCCAGTGGGATCCTATCAAAGTGGGATTCCTCTATCTTTCAACTCTAGTTCTATTTTTATTCAATATCCTTTTTACTGATAAAAAGTTAATGACAGTCCATTGTCCCTGGATTTACTAACAGAGATTTCTATTTACACTGTCCTCCACGGTAAGACACTATTCCAGCGGGTTATGTTTTACGACGACGACGACGACGATTCGGCGAAGTCAGCACAGGCTGAGACACGCTGGGGTATCTGCCGTCGGGTGGTCCGAGGGGGTAGGGACCCTAAGAGGTCCGTTCTTGTGACCTCATCCAATGGTAAAGGAAGAGGTTACGTACTTTTACTTTTCACTTTCACTTCAGCGAGTCAACATAGGTTAAGTCACTGGGGTACCTGACGTCGGATGGTCCGAGGGAGCAGGGACCCTAAGAGGTCCGTTCTTATGACCTCACCTAATGGTAAAGGAAGAGGTTACGTACTTTTACTTTTCACTTTCACTTCAGTGAGTCAACACAGGCTGAGAATCACTGGGGTACCTGACGTCGGATGGTCCGAGGAGGTAGGTACCCTAAAAGGTCCGTTCTCATGACCTCACCCCACGGTAACGGAAGAGGTCTATGTTATATCCTGAGGTCAATTTAGACTTAAAGTCTATTAGTTGTTTATTAAAGAATTATATCCATACAGAGGTCGTTACCAACCTAGATGAAACATGAAACTTTAAAAAAGTAAATAGACTTTAAGTGTAAATTAACACTCAGGGTATAAAAATAGACGATTCAGACTGTTAGGGTGACTTTCAGGTTGGTTCCAGAAACAAGGATCTATTGAACGACTCGTACTTCTCTACTAGTTCTTCCCGGATACATCTAGATTTAAGTTCTAAATTACTTTATTCATGTAAAAAAGGGTTTTTGAACAAAATGAATGAACTGTTTTATCCTTCTCGGGAGACTTCACGTTTTACACCCACATGGCATTTACGGACTCCTTGCTGACTCACTAAGAAAAACGACTAGAGTCCTAGTGTTTCCTTTTCTTGTGATACAGTCACGTACCTTACGTATCTTCTTTTGGAGTTTTCTCCACTCGGTTCGGTTCTCGATCACGTTTAGTCACAATACAAGTCTACCCGGTGTACTCAGTCCTAACTCGGGGGTCAAAGTAAGCTCGTCATTTTGGGGGGTCTTTCGTCTACAATACTGCCCTTGGCTCTGTTTCGAGTTCCGGTCTCCTATTCTGAGAGACTGTACCTCAGTTCTTTCAATTCCTAAGTCCCTTTTATTATTATCTTCGTTCAATCCTATTAATCCTTACCTTGTCCGTCCTATTCTACTACGGGACGGAAGCCCGACTTTATAGTTATTAAACGAATATAGTTAGTGATTCATATTCTTCATAGTTAGAAAGACTCACTGGAATTAAATAGAACGTAGATTATCTAGTACGAATCTGAAAACCTTTTCTTTACCCGTTGAAATTATCATTATTATTACCGTTATTATTCTCGTCATTATCGATTGACCATAATGCGAGAATTGGTAAATTGTCTTTATTTGATTCAAAAAGAGAACCCAATTAAATAAATAAACGGTGTTAAAATATTAGTGTTGATACTACATTCATTATGACAATAGAATTAAAATGGAATGATATATCATGACATATTCCCTGAAGAATCTACCGAGTCACCATTTCTTAAGTGAACGGTTATATCCTCTGTGTCCTCTACGTTCAAGTTAGGGACCCACCCCTTCTAGGGGACCTCTTGTTTTACGGTTGGGTGAGGTCATAAGAACGACCCTTTTAGGGTACATGTATCCTCGGACTGCCTGACATCAAGTACCCCAGTGTTCCTTAATCTCTACTGACTCGTCTGTGTGTGTGTGCATAATAATCATTATCATATATTGAATAATAGAACTCCAAAAGATCTAAGGTGGGGGGTTCCAAAATATAGTTCTATTTCTACCTTTGACGTTTTCTACTTGTTCTAGATATTCTTGGTGACACGTGACGAGTATAGAGACGGTTTTTCTGATATACCTCCGGGTGATCGATCCAACCTTAAAAGAGATCGAGGTAACAAAGGATCGATATATTTGAACCCGTACAAGGAAGTAGGTCCAGAATTAAAATAAAATAAATCTTTCCCCCGTTATCATTCCAGAAAGAATATGACAAATCTTTTACTTTACCCTATTATACGTATTTGTCCAATAGTCTTATGGACCATGTCCGATACGTTATCTAATAATCGATTTAAATCCTTTCTCATAACTTTCTCTACCTTTTCTTTATTAAGCAACAATGTCATCAAAACGTAACTAATTAAAAGAATTATCAAAAGATAAAGTCATAACATATCAGGTAAGACTTCCTCTAGTTGGGACTCTAAAGAAACCTTCCTGACTACGATTTCGACTTTGAGGTCATGAAACCGGTGGAGTACACTTCTCAACTGAGTGACCTTTTCTGAGACTACGACCCTCCCTAACCCCCTTCCTCCTTATCCCCTGCTGACTCCTACTCTACCGACCTACCGTAGTACCTGAACTACCTGCACTCAGACTCACTTGAGGCCCTCTACCACTACCTGTCCCTCCGGACCGCACGACGCTAAATACCCCAGCGTTTCTCAGCCTGTGTTGACTCGTTGACTTGACTTGACTACTCTACGTTAAATATATATATGTCTCTAAAGGAGTAAGGATGGTCGTTAGTTATGGGAGACTATGGACGAGTTACTTTTCGGGATCGATAATAGTGTGTTCCTCTACCTTTGGTCTCATTGATCTCGACCCAATATCTGGACGGACACAGTACGGTCGACGTCACGGGTTCAGAATAGACTTATTTAGGTTCCTCCTAAATAAAATAATGATGGTAAAGATACGAGTCAACTTATCGATATTGTGTACCGCAATTTAGAGACTAAAGAGTTTCTGTTACCCTTTGTATTAAATGTTCACATTCCCTTAATTACTGGTAACTCTCTGTTTCTGTTCCTCGGTTACTATTTCAGAGGGAGGGGGTGTCACTTGAATACTTTTAATGTACTTATAGTATGATGGAGAGGTCTCTATAGTATACACTAGTTCGTTGACTGACATCTTACAAAAGGATATTTTGTTATACTGGTGAGTCAGTATGTGACCTAACATGTCTAACATAAACTACAAATAGAAGAAAGGTGGGGGGGGGAATGACGAGACTCTAACTTTTAAGATTAATTAATTGATCGATTAATTAGTTAAAAATTGAGACTTACGAAACGGAGTCCGATAAAATGATCTCTTAGGGCTCGATTTTGTTAACCATGGTTCTCCCCGATATGGTTCGACCAGGAGTTCCACCCTAAACACCTTATCTATTAGTGTGACAGAATTCAGTGAGAACACTATACGTTCCTTAAGGTGATCTTACTCACCATAGTGTTACTGATTTCATCGGACACTTACTATACTCTCGTTATTATTAACTCTCTTGACACCATATCCTGTCGACGGGAAGTACCGAACCCCCGGAACGACTTTCTTCTGTTCAAGTCTATCGATTAACGGTCGATTTCCTTATAATAGTTTCGATCATTCAAAGATACATCAAAGTCTTATTAAAGTGGAAGACGTCGAAGTCCCATGTTATACGTCCTTTTGTCCGAACCCTTGATTAATATTTTCACTATCTCGATGTTTCTTCTGACTTCATATAAGAGTTTCTAGAAGACACAGTCTAATACCCGGGATTTCCTTTTATTACCCTTCGAAGATGGACCCTACCCCTGAAAATCCACCTCTTAAGACTTTTAGAAGTCGGATTTTAGGGTGAGAAGGTCGGTCTTCTTCCTCAAGTACAGGTGAATGACCTCTGTTTTACGGAGGGAACATACCTGAGCATCTCAACTAGGACTGTCAAACGCCTCTACCGAAGGAGTACGGATCTAACTTTTATGGAATGAAATTGTTCAACCCTTAAGGTATTAACAGAAATTGTATCAGCATTTCTTTTCTAGTCTTCCGTGTCTTTTCACCCTAACAATCTTACCTATATTATACACTCTAGACTTTTAGTTGGTGATCTGATATAGGAGGTTCTTCTGGATCTTCTGTAAGGAAATAATTGCATTATTCCTAAAGTGTCTTTTCGGGACCATAGAAATCGTCTTCGACAAGATACGTCCGACCACAATTCACCCTTTGTGACTGTAATTTTACTCGAGGGGGCTTAATCGCTATTACAATTCTAAGGATTCACACTCACGACCGTCTTGAATTGGTGAACTCCGTTACACTTGTATTAAAAGTTTAACCGTAATTCCGATGTGATCGTTAGTCTTATAGAACTGGATTCAATCGACATCACTGTCAATTATATAGGACTACGAGGTTCCCCTTATATCGAACTTTCGAATTACCCACAATCGAGTCAACGAGGAGACAGGTACCTTAAGAGGTCCGTTCTTATGACCTCAGCCAACGGTAAAGAAGGAGGTCCCCTAAAAGGTCTGGGTCCCTAGGTTGGACACAGAGGACGTGACCGTCCACTTAATAAATGGTAACTCGGTGGACCCTTCGAGCTGAATTACTTGTCCCCGTATTTTTAGTTCGCGGTCACTAGTCCACTAAGTGTCGTTGATGGTGTCAACTTTTAACGTCAGGGAATTGGTCGAGGTATAGATTCAGTCAGATATCTAAGTCTTAAGTAATTGATTTCCCTTCCAGGTAAGGGAGATTCCTTGTGGGCAGGTTACACTAACGTTCATATATTAAGAAGGTAAAGTATCGTTATTTGACCTCTGTTCTCAATGTCAGTGTTTTATTCGATTAGTGTAAAGTCACAGACTCCATTGTGATTATAGTCCTCTGGGTTTGGAGGTTGTGACAGAGACCGAATCTTACTCTCGAATGTCCTCCGTTCGCTTTTTGTCTCAGAATCAAGTGTAGATTGAGTGTTTCTTGTTCTACCTGGGTTCGTGTCGGACTTTAATAAAAGGTCAATGACTTGTACCTAAAGTCTGGTTACAGGAATCTTCGAAGGGTCCACCGTGATGACTATTCCTTGGACGGTGATTATGTCCTCTGTATTCTCTGGACCCAAACTAGGGACCCAACCCTTATAGGGGACCTCCTCCCGTACCGTCGGGTGAGGTCATAAGAACGGACTCTTAGGATACCTGTCTCCTCGGACCGTCCGATGTCACGTCTCCCAGAGGTTCTCAACTTGTACTGACTTCACTGAATCGTGCGTGCGTATGAATCTTCGTCTGGTTCGGATGTAACTAAAAGATAAGTATAAACATGTCGTCCCGAGTAATATAATCCTTCTTAATTTGTCTTTAAGGACTTTGGGTTGGGGGAGGTTGTTGGTTCCGTCATTGAATCTTTATTATTGAGTTTGTCTTTTCTTAATGTCTTAAGTCACGGTAGTAGTTTCAGAACTCCTATGTCCAACTACCGTGTGTAGTATCTTGATGAGTCAATTAGAGAATCTAAAGATGTTTCTATTTCCTCCTTATACATTTATTACCATCCAATAAACAATATACGAATTGATGAACTACCGGAGTTAGTATTGACAAAACGGTCGATACCTATAAATCACGTCGTGTAGTTGTTCTAGTATGAATCATCGCTATAATTGTATTGGTCACAGAAGAAGAATTCCGTGTTGTATTCCCTCCTAACCTTATTTAAGGATAAATGTGTCGTTCCTATCGTCATGTGTAAGTGTCTTTACGGAATCCCAATACAATTGAGACCAAGAAACAGTGTCATACCAGTCGTCCTTACGACAGAAAATCAAAGTGTGTGATACGGGTGATATAACTGTGGTATGGTTATCATGACAGGATTATTCTGTGGTATGTACTACTTCCCATTTTTTTTAATTACGGTGTTTGGAAGTCTTCGGATGTTATAGTCAAATCTAAAATCTTAATGTTACCGGACTTCGTATTCTGTAATATAGATTTCGTTTTCCATCGTCTTCGTCACAATCAACGAGTCAGCACAGGTTGAGAAACGCTGGGGTGACTGACACCGGGCGGTCCGAGGAGACAGGTACCCTAAGAGGTCCGTTCTTATGACCTCACCTGACGGTAAGGGAAGAGGTCTCCTAGAAAGACTTGGTCCTTAACTTGGGCCGAGAGGACGTAACGTCCGTCTAAGAAATCGCAGACTCGGTGTCCGTTCATTTTCCATTCAACTATTTTAAGTTTGAAAGATGTCGAGTTTTTCTCCGTGTCGTGTTACGTTAGTTACATTCGTGTTACATTACCCTAAACCTCTGACGTAATTAAACCTGAAACTCCCTGTCAATGAAATGGGTAAATATAGACCACTTAAACAAACCCAAAAAACAAACAAACAAACAAACAAAAATGAAGTTGATATCAACAAAATGTACCGATACAATCAAAGACGACATGTTGTCTTACTTAGTCGATGTTCACATGTATACAGGCGAGGAAGAACTCGGAGGGAGGGTGGAGTGGGGGTAGGGTGTGGAGATCCAGTAGTGTCTCGTATGTATTACTTAAACTTTGGATTTTTCATTTCTTAACGGGTGTTATTATCTCCTCAGACTTCGAGCTCCTTCGACGGAACTAAGTCCTCGGGTCACTACGAATTTCATGAGAACTATACACTTCTGTAGTACACTTCTCAGACACCCCATTTATTATTAGAAGGGACAACTGTCTCGAGGTCACCCTTCTGTGAATTTGTAATTAAAGTTTACGTCTGTCATTCCATCGGTCTTCATATTTATAAATTAGACCCGTCTCCACTTACCGAACAGGTCGATTTGTCCTGAACTAATTTTTTTTTTTTTTCCGACTTTTAATATCCCAATTTTTCAAAATCCCGTTTACACATACTACTTTTACTCGTGTTTTATACGTCTAGACACACAGAACACAATTAAGATACTTCTTTTCTTTAGTTAGTATTACTTTCGAGAGAGGTTGTTTCAGTTGGACTACGAGAGAGGATACCTCATGATGAGAAGTCGGTGACATCACAAACTTATTACTGGTCACTTATCGTCCTAGTACTACCACTTCTGTCTTCGATAGGTACCCGAAGTGTCGTAACGAGCAGTCTTGTTTCGGAACAGATTTATAACGATGACGGGTTGTAAGGTTGTCCCTTTTTAATTCGACTCATGAACTATACTGTGGTTACTCCCTTTCTACTAAGTTAGTTGAGAACCGTCCAGATAAAGTGACCTTTGGAAGATGACACCTCATCTATCACCAAACTGAAATGACTCTAGTCATTTTTAAAACTCATACCCAAATGTAAGGGACGGGTGTCTCAATCCTTTAAGTTTAGAATTCCGTCTCCTATAGTTCGATTTATAAGATAGAAAATGGATAATTCAAAAAAAAAAAAAATATTAAGTTTAGATGATTAACCTGTTCTTGGAGTCGGTAAGTACTATGAATTAGGACTCCTAAATTTTATACGGAGTACGTGTTTCCTTAAAGAGAGTAATTTTTAGTCTCCCCCTTTTTTACTGTCTCTTGATCACTCATTGAAATTGGTTCCACGATGTTCCTGTTTTGGACTCCACCCTGAAATCATAAGATCAGGGGACTAGGACTTAGAGCCTCACGTCCTTCCTCCTTCACTTCAGGTACGTATCGACATACCCCATTTTGTGTCATAGAAGGATATTCTCCATACAAATTACTTCAGTTCAGACTCACAAGTACTTTTTTTCGGACCTAGTCTAATGCTAGTCAATCCTAGGGTTCTCATTACTATACCAGAGTTTTATCGTATTAAGTTTTTCCTAAATTATTTCCTAAATAAGGGTCCACCGATCGTGATTTCTTAGATGGACTGATACGTTCTCTAAACCCAAGTTAGGGACCTAGTCCTTCTAGGGGACCTCATCCTTTAACGTTGGACGAGACCAAAAGATCTGACCTTACAAGGTACCTGTCTCTTCGGACTGTCCGATGTCAGGTACCCTAACGTCTCTCAGTCTGATTCGTTTTAGAGTACATATAATGGTAATAAATGTTTTCCAACCCGTACCTAAATCTCTTTGGTCTTCTCTATTACGTTATGGTAATAGAAGAATGATGGTAATCCAGGTTCCTCTTTTCCCTTATTCTACTAATGATCTTTGGTCTTACTCTTTAAGACGTCAGTCTAGGTGGAACTTATCTTGAAACTGGAAATTCTGTACATTGGTCGAACGATTCATATCTCCCTTTTTACCATATTTTAGTATCGAAACGAGAGGTTGAAATAGAAGACGTCCTTATAGGTAACCGAATTAGAACTCTCGAAGAAACCTCCAAGATCGTCCCCTCACATCGATGAGCATATGGGAACTGACTTCTGCTCAGGAGGAGATAGTCCCTACCGGCAGGAGAAGTTGGTTCGTACGTCGAAGTCCTCCCTACATGTACCTCACCACTCCCTCCTTCCCCTGTGGGTGGATCGGTCGGTCTAGTCGACTTAGTTGTGACCGCTAGTTACCTCATTGTCTTCAGCTTCTGTCTAACGGGAATATAGGGGTGACCGAATTAGATTAGTTCTAGTCTCCTGTTTCGGGTAGTTACTTAAAGTGTTTTCAGTCTAAAGGTCCTAATCTTATGTTCAGTCTTTACACTTTTCATCTGAACGTTACCGTTTCTCTTCTTTCAGTCGTATCCGACTTAGAGTGGCACAAAATGTAAAGAAACTCGATCAAATACAGGGGATTATATTTTAAAAAGGATTTATCTGTCTTATTTTAGATCTCTGAAACACACCTCATTTATATATTTTTCCTTCATGATAATTTATACTTTATCGTAGGTTTTCTTTTCGTTTTACCGTTTTACCGACAGAGTCTTCCGAAATCTTTAGTGACTTTTTTCTTTTCACTTTCCATTTTCTCTTTTGTTTTCTATATGGGTAGACTTACCTCTCAAGGTTTCTTATCGTTCCTTTCCATTCTTTCGTGAGGATTCACTAGTTACGTTTCTTTATCTCCTTTTGTTGTCTTACCCTTTCTGATCTCTAGGGAAGTTCTTTTAATCTCTATAGTTCCCTTATAAAGTACGTTTCTACTCGTGTTATTTCTTGTCTTTGTCACACCTGGGTTGTCTTTGTCTTCTATTATTATTCTCTACCGTTCTTATGTGTCTTCTTGATAAATAAATTTTTTTTTTTTTTTGGAATTACTGGGTCTATTAGTGTTACCACACTAGTTAGTGGCTCTCGGTCTATATAACCTCACTCTCCAGTTCGCCCGGAATCCTTCGTAATGATACTTGTTTCGATCACCTCCACTACCTTAAGGTCGACTCAATAAAGTTTAGGATTTTTTGTTACGACACTTTCACGACGTGAGTTATTCGGTCGTTTAAACCTTTTGTCGTCACCGGTGTCCTGACCTTTTCCAGTGAAAAGTAAGGTTAGGGTATCTTTCCGTTACGGTTTCTTACAAGTTTGATAGTGTGTTAACGTGAGTAGAGTGCACGATCGTTTATTGCGAGGTTTAAGAGGTTCAATCCGAAGTTGTCGTGTACTTGGTTCTTTAAGGTCTATAAGTTCGATCTAAATCTTTTTCGTCTCCTTGGTCTCTAGTTTGACGGTTGTAGACAACATAGTATCTTTTTCGTTCTCTTAAGATCTTTTTGTACATGAAGACGAAGTAACTGATACACTTTCGGAAACTGACACACCTAGTGTTGTTTGACATGTTTTAAGAATTACTTTACCCTTATGGTCTGGTGGAATGGACGAAGGACTCTTTAGACGTACGTCCAGTTCGTCATTGTCAATCTTAACCTGTACCTTGTTGCCTAACCATGTTTTAACCTTTTCCTCATGTAGTTCCGACATATAACATTAGAACGAATAAATTGAATTTCCGTCTCATGTAGTACACTTTACGACCCGACCTACCTTCGTGTCGGTTTAGTTCTAATGGTCCTCTTTATAGTTATTGGAGGTTATACGTCTATTATGGTGGGTATACCGTCTTTCACTTCTCCTTGATTTCTCAGAGAACTATTTCCACTTTCTCCTCTCACTTTTGCGACCTAATTTTGAGTTGTAAGTAAAGGGTTCTACCACCTCCTTGTCCTGTTCCTCTGGTGAAAGAGGGGGTGTTTAAGTAGTTTGTTAGTAAACTTACAACTCGTTGAAGGTGTTTTGTTGAAGATTTGTGACCGTCCCTTGTAGTCTGTGGCTCTTTCCGTCAGGTTAGAGAAGTTTTCCTCTATCCTGTTTTATATTTTCTACCTTTGTCTCTGTTTTCTAAATCCCTACCTCTGGGTAGGACCTCTCCCTCAGTACCTCTTCAAAGGTGTGTCATCCTTTGGGAGAGTGTCCGCACAGATACCCCTTAAAACCTTAGAGTCTCCCGTTGTATTGGCCCTCTTCCTTTTTTTTGTTTTGGTGTCTTACACGTGGAGTGGTGTTGATGTTCGTCTCTGTCTCTTCTCCGAGTCTACGAACACAGGTGGTGGTCTCTCATCCCCGACCCGT
This sequence comes from Capra ibex, assembly GCA_006410555.1. NCBI lineage: Eukaryota > Metazoa > Chordata > Mammalia > Artiodactyla > Bovidae > Capra > Capra ibex. The sequence continues at coordinate 38,593,947 of SJYO01018169.1, read as the reverse complement.
CCCTCCTTGTCCGACATAGTAACCAGGAATCCCATTCCTGGTCCGGACTTACGGGACTCCTTTTAGACTCCCTCGATTATACTTTATCGTCACGTTTGGTACCCTAGGTGACTTTCCGAGATTATGGTGTGCCACTGGGGACCTCGTGAGTGTCTTGTTTCCTAATTCACTTATGGTTTCCTCTTGATGGTATGTCCCGGGAGAGAGGGGTCTCCGTCTCTCCGTCCACACACTGTCGGTCACGACCTTCCGTTCCCCGAAGACGTTAGAACCGGGGTCTCTGTGGTAGAAGGTGGTTTGACACTCGTCCAAGGGTCGTCGAGTGGTGCAAAAGGACCCTAGGACTTGTCAAGTGTAGTCGGTCCTCACAGTGTCGGACTCTAGTCGAGGGGTCTCCTCTGTGTACCGTGTGGACCCTGACACGAGAGCATCGTGCGAACCCTCTGGTTCGTCGACCCTGACCCCTCCACGTATTCTACGTGTCGGGTGGACTCTGTCACGCAAGCGGTTCGTGGTCCAGTGGACTCTACGAGGCAGGACCCTTCCCGTGTTTTACGTGTCGGTTAGGCCCAGACACGGGGACCCCTCGTGGTTCTTGGACTCACCGAATCTGGACCCTGCACGTACTTTACGTCCCGGGTGAACGCTCTCATGGAAACGTCTCGTGGGACCTCGAACTCGTCACACCTGGGTCGTTTATGTTTGGTGGAACCCGACACCGTTTGGGTAACACCAGGTGGGTGATACTCTTAAGGGGTGCGTACGGTCACCATAAACAAATCTCACAAGGAGAGAGGGGTGTTGTATTCACTTGTTCACTCGGATTTATTCACCGGTGGAAGTGGGGGAACACAGTCCCACCTTTAATCTGAAACTTCTCTGAACGTTAGTCTCCTTCGGTTTTTTTTTTTTTTTTTGTTTCTTCTCCTTTGGCGCGAGACCTTCATTGTCCATATTGTCTAATTTTGGGACGTCAATTACGACTCTGACACGTAAAATCCCTGTGGATATCTTGAACTCTTGTTCATGTCCGACCTTGTTCCCTGTTAGACTGTAACTTGACTTGGGTGTGACGGATGTTGTCGAGGTTTCTTTAAGGATCTATATTAAAATGATAATAGTGAAAAATTAAAAATTTTTTAATCAAGAAATAATGAAGAAATTGAAAGTAGAAATATCGGATGATGATAGAAAGTTTTTTTTTGGAGATAAAAAATTTTTGTTTAAGGTATATGAAGTTAAAAACACTAATTAAAACAAAACATTTAAAATATGACATAAAAACTCTCAGATTGGAGATAAAATCCAAAAATTATAATCGATAAACTATTAACAATAGTTAAAACATGGAAGTTCTTAGATTAGAAGTCATAGGTAAAAGTGAGTCCGTAAACTGATGACCGAACTTATGACAGAGGGGAAAACTGAGAGGGAAAAGAAGAGGTCCAGTGGAGATGGGGGGAGGTGGGAGAAGAGAAAGATGTATTGAGACACTTAGAGAGACCCACAAGACCCGACACCTCTCGTGAATTCCTAAACTAATGACCGATCTAACGAGATAGGGGAAAACTGCTGAGGAAAAGAGGAGGACCAGTGGAGAGACAGGGAGGAGGGAGAAGAGAAGAGATATGTTAAGTCCCTTAGAGAGACCCATAAGGACCGACATCTCAACAAAGTGGTAATTGGATCCTTGAAATAGAAGACACGACATACCTACCTCTTCGGAACTCCGACGACATTTTCTTCCGGGTTTTCGGCCTTCGTCCTCCGAATTTGGGTCTTGAAATCTTATAGTCTCTTGAGGACTTTGGTCCCTTGTAATTATCTATTCTCGAGTGGGTTTCAGAAGTATGGATGTAACTTTGGTCGAATATGGGTCCTCGGTTGTTCATGGTTACGTTCTCTGTGGTACGATTAAGGGGTCGTTTTGTCCTTGTGCTGGGACTTGTAATTTTCTACCCGACGGGTTTCGGTAGGGTTTGGGTGTCTGTGGGGTTTTAAGTGATGACCTGTGAAGTAACGTGAGGTATTTCTTCTCTAGGACGAGGTGTGTGGTCTTGTGTCTACGTTCACGTGGGTTGGTCCTTTGGAACTGTTTGGTGACCAAGTTAGGGTGGTAATCCCTCGTGTGAGACATTAATTCTCCTTGGTGTTTGAAGGTCAGATGTTTTTCCCGTGAGTTTTGTGTCGTTAGATTTGTTTGACTTTTCCGTCTCTTTATAAGTCGTCCACTTCGTTGTACTATTTTTTGGGTGGTTTGGTTTGTTTTCTACTCCTTGATCCCTCAGATGGGCTTTTTCTTAAGTCTTATGACTATCATTTCTACTAGGTTTTAGAACTTCTATTTTACCTCAATGGCTATTTATCTGGTGTCTGTTCCTAACTCCGTTACGTTCTTTACAAATTGTTTCTGGATCTTCTTTATTTCTTTTCAGTTAACTATTTGTCACGTTATTGACTCTAATTTCGTGAGACCTCCCTTGGTTGTCATCTTATTGACTCCGTGTTCTATCCTATTCATCCACCTTCTATCTTACCTTTATATACTTCGTCTGTCCTTTTTTCTTAGTTTTCTTTCCTCCTGTTGGAGTCTCTGGAAACCCTGTTACAGTTTGTGGGGTTGTAAGGTTAGTATCTACACGGTCTTCTTCTGTTTTTCTTTTCAGTGTTCTTTTATGAATTCCTCTATTATCAGCTTTTGAAGGGATTTTACCCTTTCCTTTATCGGTGGGTTCAGATTCTTTGGGTCTCTCAGGGTTTGTCTTATTTGGGTTCCGTTTTGTGGGGTTCTGTGTATAATTAGTTTGATTGTTTCTAGTTTGTGTGTGTGTGTGTGTTTACAGTTTTCGTGGTTCCCTTTTCGTTGTTTATTGTGTTCCCCTAGGGGTATTCCTATTGTCGACTAGAAAGTTATCTTTGAGAAGTCCGATATTCCCTTCCCGTCCTGTATGAATTTCGTAACTTTCTCTTTTTGGATGTTGATTCTAATGAGATCGGTCGTTCCTAGAGTAAGTCTATACTTCCTCTTCAGTTTTCGAAATGTCTGTTTGTTTTCGACTCTCTTAAGTTGTGGTTGTTTGGTCGAGAAGTTGTTTACGATTTCCTCGAAGAGATCTGTCCTCTGTCTTTTCCAAATATTTTTATTTCGGTTTTGTTGTTTCATTTACCATTATTCTAATATGAATAGTTATTAACGGAGTTTACATTTACCCAGTTTACAAGGTTGGTTTCCTGTTTTTCACCAGTTTACCTATGTTTTTGTTCTGGGTACATATACGACAGATGTTCTCTGGGTGGATTTTGGATCCCTGTGTATTTCTGAATTTCGCCTCCCGACCTTTTTCTATAACGTACGTTTACTGGTATTCTTTCGTCCTCATCGTTATGAGTATAGTCTATTTTATCTGAAACTTTATTTCTGGCACTATTCTCTGTTTCTTCCTGTGATGTACTACTAGTTTCCTAGTTAGGTTCTTCTTCTATATTGTTAATATTTATACATGCGTGGGTTTTATCCTCGTAGAGTTATGTATTCCATTTACGATTGTTTATACCTTACCCTTTAATCGTCATTGTGTTATTATCACCCCCTGAAATTATGGGGAGAGTGTGGATACCTATCTAGTGGATTTGTCTTTTCATCGTTCTTTTGTGTTCTAAATTTACTACGTTATTTGGTCAATCTGGATTAACTATAGGAATCCCGTAAAATGGGGTTTTGTTACCTAAAGTGGAAAAGGAGTTCACGTGTGTCTTGTAAAGGGTCCTATCTAGTGTAGGACTCAGTATTCAGATCGGAACCATTTAAAATTTTTCGACTTTAGTAAGGTTCGTAGGAAGACTAGTGTTACACCATTCTAATTTTCAGTTGATGTCCTTCTTTTTGATAATTTTTATGTGTGTATACCTTCCATTGAGTGAGGACTTATTGGTTGTCTAGTACCTTCTTTAGTTTTTCCTTTAGTTTTATACGTGTCTTTGTTTACTTTTACTTTTGTGATGTCGGGTTTTGGTTGCCCTAAGTCATTTTCGTCACGATTCTCCCTTCGAGTATCGTTATATTCGGATAGATTTCTTTGATCTCTTTGTAGTTTATTTGTTGGATTGAAATATAGATTTCATTAATCTTTTTCTTGTCTTCTTGGGTTTCAATCATCTTACTTTCTTTAATATTTTTAGTCTTGTCTTTATTCACTTTTTCTTTACTTCATCTTATATCGTTTTTAGTTGTTTTGACTTTCGACCAAGAAACTCTTGTATTTATTTTATCTGTTTGGTGGTCCGTCTGAGTAGTTCTTTTTTTCCCTCTTCTTAGTTTAGTTATTGTAATTTTTAGTTTTACCTCTTTAGTGTTGTCTATTCTGTCTTTATACTTCCTAGTATTCTCAGTTTGTAGTCGTTAATATACGGTTATTTTAACTGTTGAACCTTCCTTACTTTTTTAAGAATCTTTTCATATTGGAAGGTTTTGACTTGGTCCTTCTTTGATTTTAGAATTGTCTGGGTAGTCCTCGTGTCTTTAACTTTCACATTGTTTTTTAGAAGGTTGTTTGTTTTTGGGTCCTGGTCTACCGAAGTGCCCACTTAAGATAGTTTTTAAATCTCTACTCGATTGTGGATAGGATGAATTTGAGAAGGTCTTTTAACGTCTCCTTCCATTTTGGGGTCTAAGTGAGGTACTCCGGTGGTAGTAGGATTATGGTTTTAGTCTTCTTCTACGGTGTTTTTTTCTTTTGATGTCCGTTTATAGTGACTATTTGTATCTACGTTTTTAGGAATTGTTTTAAGATCGTTTGTCTTAGGTTGTTGTAGAATTTTTCTAGTATACAGTACTGGTTCACCCGAAATAGGGTCCTTATGTTCCTAAGAAGTTACAAGTGTTTAGTCACACTATATGGTATAATTGTTTAACTACCTATTTTCGGTATACTAATAGACTTATCTACGTCTCTTTCGGAAACTGTTTTAAGTTGTGGGTAAATCCTAATTTTTTTTTTTTTTTTTTTTGAGAGGTCTCGTCCGTACTTTCTTTGTATGGAGTTGTATTATTTTCGGAATATACTGTTTGGGTGTCGTTTGTAATAGGAGTTACCATTTGTTAAGTTTCGTGAAGGAGATTTTAGTCCTTGTTCTGTTCCCACGGGTGAGAGTGGTGATGATAAGTTGTATCAAAATCTTCAGGATCGGTATCGTTAGTCTCTTCTTTTTCTTTATTTTCCTTTAGTCTAACCTTTTCTTCATTTTGAGAGTGACAAACGACTACTGTACTAGGAGATGTATCTTTTGGGTTTTTTGTGGTGGTATTATAATGATCTCGATTAATTACTCATATCAGTTCAACGTCCTATATTTTAATTATGTGTCTTTAAGAACGTAAAGATATGTGATTGTTACCTGTTTGTCTTTCTCTTTAATTCCTTTGTTAGGTTAAGTGGTACGTTACTTTTCTTATTTTATGACTCCTTATTTAAATGGATTTCTTTGTTTTATAGATACATATATTTTAACACTTTGTAACTACTTTCTTTAGTTTCTCCTATGTTTATCTACCTCTTTATATGGTACAAGTACCTAACCTTCTTAGTTATATCACTTTTACTCATAAGGTGGGTTTCGTTAGACATCTAAGTTACGTTAGGGATAGTTCAATGGTCGTTATAAAAAGTGTCTTGATCTTGTTTATTAAAGTGTTAAAGATACCTTTGTGTTATTCAGAGTTTATCGGTTTCATTAGATCTCTTTCTTACCTTGACCTCCTTAGTTGGAAGGACCGAAGTTTGATATGATGTTTCGATGTCAGTAGTTCTGTTACGCCATGACCGTGTTTCTGGCTTTATAACTAGTTACCTTGTTTAGTCTTTTGGGTCTCTATTTAGGTACGTGGATACCAGTGGAATAGTAACTGTTTCTTCCGTTTTTATATGTTACCTCTTTTCTGTTAGACAAATTGTTCATTCAGCACATATCTATACTCTCGACCCTTTTGACCAGTTGGTGGACATTTTCGTACTTTGATCTGTGAAAGATTGTATTACGTGTTTTATTTTAATTTTACCTAATTTCTAGATTTATATTCCGGTCTTTGATAATTTGAGAATCTCCTTTTGTATCCGTCTTGTGAGAGAATGCATTTATTGTCTTTCTAGAAGATACTGGGTGGAGAGTCTCATTACCTTTATTTTTGTTTTTATGCTGGATTAATTTGTATTTTCGAAAACGTGTTGTTTCCTTTGATATTCGTTCTACTTTTCCGTCGGAAGTCTTACCTTCTTTTTATTATCGTTTACTTTATTAACTGTTTCTTAATTAGAGGTTTTATATGTTCGTCCAGTACGTCGAGTTGCGGTCTTTTCATTTGTTGGGTTAGTTTTTCACCCGGTTTCTTGATTTGTCTGTAAAGAGGTTTCTGTATGTCTACCGATCGTTTGTATACTTTTCTACGAGTTGCAGTGAGTAATAGTCTCTTTAGGTTTAGTTTTGGTATTAGTCCATGGTAGAGTCGTCCAGACTTACCGACGATAGTTTTTTAGATGTTTGTTATTTTCGATCTCTCCCACACTTCTTTTTCCTTGGCAGGATGTGACAACTTTCACTCCAGCGAGCTGAGAAGCCCTGGGGTCCTGACATCGGATGGTCCGAGGAGGTAGGTACCCTAAGAGGTCCGTTCTTATGACCTCACCCGACGGTAAAGGAAGAGGGTCCCTAGCTTGGGTCCAGAGGGCGTAACGTCCGTCTGTGAAATTGGAGACTCGGTGGTCCCTTCGGAGGATGTGACAACGACCCTTACGTTTGATCACGTCGGTGATACCTCTAGTCACACCTCTAATTTGGAATTTTTTGACCTTTACCTTGACGGGATACTGAGTCGTTAGGGTGACGACTCGTATGTTTGACTCCTTTGAACTTGACTTTCTCTGTGTGCATAGGGTCACAAGTAACGTCGTGACAAACGTTATCGGTCCTATACCTTTGTTGGATACAGGTAGTCGGCTACTTACCTATTCCTTCAACACCATGTATAAGTGTTACCTTTTAATGAGTCGATGTTTTTTTCTTGTGTAAACTCAGTCAAGATTACTCCACCGACTTTGACGGTGGATAATATGTCTCACTTCATTCAGTCTTTCTCTTTGTGGTTATATCATAGTTAAGTCAAGTCAGTCAGTACGGGCTGAGAAACGCTGGGGTACTTAGCGTCGTGCGGTCCGGAGGGACAGGTAGTGGTTGAGGGTCTTAAGTGGGTTTGGGTACAGGTAGCTCAGTTACTACGGTAGGTCGGTAGAGTAGGAGACAGCAGGGGAAGAGGAGGACGGGGGTTAGGGAGGGTCGTAGTCTCAGAAAAGGTTACTCAGTTGAGAAGTGTACTCCACCGGTTTCATGACCTCAAAGTCGAAGTCGTAGTCAGGAAGGTTACTTGTGGGTCGTGACTAGAGGAAATCTTACCTGACCATCCTATTTCCTTGAAAATTCTCAGAAGAGGTTGTGGTGTCAAGTTTTCGTAGTTAAGAAGCCGTGAGTCGAAAGAAGTGTCAGGTTAAGAGTGTAGGTATGTACTGGTGACCTTTTTGGTATGGAAACTGATCTACCTGTAAATAACCGTTTCATTACAGAGACGAAAACTTATACGAGAGATCCAACCAGTATTGAAAAGAAGGTTCCTCATTCGTAGAAAATTAAAGTACCGACGTTAGTGATAGACGTCACTATAATTACGTATATATACCTTAAGTCTGTCTACCATTACTGTTAGGATATTCGCTCTGTCGTTCTACATTTCTTGTCAGAAAACCTGATACACCCTCTTCCGCTCCCACCCTACTGAACTCTCTTATCGTAACTTTGTACATATAATGGTATACATTTTATTTACTGGTCACGTACAAACTACTTACTTCGTCCCGTGAGTTTCGATCACGAGACCCTGTTGGGTCTCTCTATCCCACCCCTCCCTTCACCCTCCCTCCAAGTCCTACCCCCTGTGTACATGTGGACACCGACTAAGTACAACTATATACCCCCTTTTGTGGTGTTATGACATTTCATTAATCGGAGGTTAATTTTATTCAATTGATTTCTTTTTATTTAACTTCCCTTTTTTTTGAGTTGTAAGTTTTTTGATTCTAGTACCGTAGGTTAGGGTAGTGAAGTATCGTGTATCTACCCCTTTGTAACTTTTGTCACTGTCTCAAATAAAAGAACCCGAGGTTTTAGTGACGTCTACCACTGACGTCGGTACTTTGATTTTCTACGAACAAGGAACCTTCTTCTCAATACTGTTTGGATCTATCGTATAATTTTTCGTCTCTGTAATGAAACGGTTGTTTCCAGGTAGATCAGTTTGGAGACCAAAAAGGTCATCAGTACATATCTATACTCTCAACCTGTTATTTCTTCCGACTCACGACTTCCTGACTACAAAAACTTGACACCACAACCTCTTCTGAAGACTCTTAGGGAACCTGTCATTCCTCTAGGTTGGTCAATTAGGATTTCCTTTAGTTGAGATTTATAAGTAACCTTCCTGACTACGACTTCGACTTCGAGGTTATGAAACCGATGTACTACGTTTCCCAGTTGAGTAATCTTTTCCGGGATTACGACCCTTTATAACTTCCGTTCTCCTCTTGTCCTGTTGTCTCCTACTTTACCAATCTACCGTAGTGGCTGAGTTACCTGTACTTAAACTCGTACGAAATCCTCTACCACTTCCTGTGCCTTCGGACTGTACGACGTCAGGTACACCGACGTTTCTCAACCTGTGCTAACTCGTTGTCTTGTTGTTGTAGGGAATTTATCTATAAAGATCCATCTTCTTCGTTCAGACTTATCTGATGTTTGATATATTAGGGTAAATATACCGTAATACCTTTTTGTCTTGTATCTTTACCGAATTTGTACTACTTTATTCTCAACCTCCTTCTCCTTATAACTCATTCACTTCGTGTACCTTAAACCGTCCCCACCATCCCCTCATTTTGATAAGACATAATATAACATTATAACCAATATACTATGATACGTAAACATTTTGGGAATCTTTAAATGTCGTGTTTATCATGTCACAATACATATGTTGTGTCCGTTTGAGTAAATCTTCAAGGACCATAAGGTGCTACTTGATATTGTTTTCCTAGACAATCCGGTCAAAAGAGAGGGAACCAAGAACAGGACGACATCGTTTCTTAATTTTACCGTGTGGTCTTGTCGAGTCCGTCCGTTCCAAATAACTCGTTCGTCATTCGTCAGATAAGAGGTCTCCACTCTCGTCTGGTTGTGGTCGTACTCACCAGGGTAGGTCAAAATTCAAAGGCAAAAATGTAGAAAACAAGAGAGGGGACCCGTTAGGTACCCTGGACTAACCAACGTAGGTTACGTTTGCTTCGTACTCGAACTCTGGTTAGTCCCCTTCCCGATACAACCCACGTAAAAGACCGAACTTCAGAAGTGAAGACTATGTACCAAAAGGAATAAGATCCCGAAAAAGAAAAGAAAAAAACGGGAGACACACCAAGAAGATGTGGAGGAGACCGGCGGTAAAACCTAAGGAAGAAGGGATGAGATTGACGGATTGTTTAGATTAGGATAGTGTGTACATACTTAGTTAGAGTGATTTCTCCAACTCCCTTTTGTACGACTGGAAACATTGAAACATCTTCACATCGTTAATATTCTTTTATCCGTCTTACTCATATATATGTTCAGGATATTAGATTATTTATGTCAACAAAGGTACCCCCACACTAATCGTTAAGGTTTTGGTGTCATGACCTTAACCTGTTAATTCATTTATCTACCGTCTTCCATTCAGTGCAAAGAGTCAAACCTCACCCTCTAATATTCGTTCCTCTCTTCCGAACTCGTTTTGTACATTACCTAACTAATCACAACTTATATACTGTTTGAGTAGAAACCGGATTATACTTATCTTCAACCTATGTGTTTCTTTATAAATATCTATACATATTTATTTTTCCAATAACGTACAGACACATATAAAGGAACGTGATTTTTTAATCTAGTTTTATTGTATGTCGTGTTTCCTAAACCAAAGATTATGATGAGAGGTTATTTGGTGGTCCCGAAGGACATCGAGGTCTCGACCACGTTATTTATATATTCTACTGGTACCTTAAAGAACATCACGGTTTTCAAGTCCTTCACGAGTTGTTGTTGTTGTTGTTGTTTTTAGTACAATTTCTGCAGTTTACCTGTACCTTCCGTTGACTTTCTCCAACGTTAAAGGTTTACATTTTGTTAATTTCGTTTTATTATTTCATCCTAACCTAATATTGAATTACACATTATTTTATAGGTACTCAAATATAACTATGATTATTTATTAACTCCCTGAAGGGACGACCAGGTCCCCAATTCTGAACCGGAAGGTTACGTCTCCCACGTCCAAAACTAGGGACCAGTCCCTCGATTCTAGAGTATATGGAGTCCCGGTTTGTTTTTGTTTTGTATTTTGTCTACGTCATAACATTGTTTAAGTTATTCGTGAAAATTTTTTTTACTGATTTATGTTCCTTCTTATATCTGTTCATAGAGTAGATCTTTTTAGGGTTTAATAAATACATCTATTAGGTGGAAGATTCTCCACTCTTTGTTCAGTGAGGAACTCACACGTGACGTGTGTCACTGAGAAAGGTAGGAGTAACATTCAGTCACAAGTTCCAGTTTTTTAATTGTCACTATTCAATACGTCTATCGTACGTGGGAAAAACACTACACTACTTTTAGTGTGAATTCGAGACACCAGAAAGAGGGGTTTTTACAGATAGGGATCAAATTAGTACTCTTTTGTAGTCTTTTTACCACAAAAAACAAAAAAACTACTCTCTGTAAGATATTTTATTAACCTGGTATGACAGTTCTGATAATTTTTTTTTTCCGCTCCCCCTCTTTTCTTTCAGACTCTTTGACAGTGTCGGTTCTCCTCGGAATTATCTGTCCTACTAATTTACATTACACCCTAAGACTTTGATTTTTACTTATAATCTATTTTTGGTTCTTTTAGACTTATTTCATATTTGAAAGTAATTATGATTGTATAGTTATAACCGTATAATTAACACTCCTCACACGGTATAATTAGATTCTAGTATTATTATTCCCCTTTACTACGTTCCACATACCCTTAAGAAACATGTTAGAAGTGTTGAAAAGATATTTGCATTTTGATAAGATTTTAGTTTTCAAATAAATTTTCTTTTCCGTAATAAGTACTTAAAATCAGTATTTTATAGTAAAAAGAATTTTGAAGTGTTTGTTATAATGGTATACAGTCATAACGTTGATTACCACTTGAGACACATGAAACCTTCTATAAACAGTACGGTATGGTGTGTATATGACCGAATTTCGACAGGACTTTCTTAGGAAGGTCTCGTAGTATTGGACAGAAAACTTCGAAAGTCTTGTATTTAGGTTACGATAATTGACGAACCGAGTCTAGTATTTAATAAAATTCGTTTTTCTTCTCTGTTTTGACGTGAACTTTGAATGTTCGTTAACGACGTTGAGACGTCATTGAGGATCTATAAAAACGATGGAGATCTTCCGATTATTCCATTACGAACCTTGTGGTATCAGAAGGAAGAGAAATAAGATAAATCTGACTTCCGTTACTGAAACAGTGACTCCGAGACTGGTAAATATTTAAATAGTACTAGTAGTCCTCATGGATACAGTATGGTCTTATCGAGACGTCACTACCAGATGGATCACAAAATACTATCCAGAAATAAGTAAAGGTGATCCCTTTAGGGTTCTGATGACCTCACCCATCGGTAAGAGAAGAAGTCTAGAACTTGGGTCCAGAGGGTGTAACGTCCGTCTAAGAAATGGTAGACTTATCGATACCTTCGGAGAAAATAAGTAAGTGATCTGTTTATAAAGAAGTATCGGATATGATTATCATAGACATGACTCGACATCTCCGTCCTTTCTATAGTAGGGACAAAAGTGTCTCGAGTAAAGATTAACTCTTATTAGGTCAATACGTACATACAGAATTAAGATTTAAGTTATCTACATTTTTGACGAAAGGTCCTTCCGGAAATAAGTTTGTACAAGATAGATGTGTGGGGTAAGTGGTTGGTCTGTGAAAATATAGTTTTAAGTGCAGACACATCATTTCTTATATTAGAATGGGATTCTCTCTCCAGAACGGAAACAGAATAGACCCTTTATTAGAGAGTCTTCTGATAGAAATAAATGGACCTCCGAAACCGGTCGTCTGATTGTTCACTAAATACTACCCCCGAACCCGGTGGGTCATAGGAGAGATGGAGCTCTCCACTACCGTGCATGTAAATCGGTACACGTGTTCAGTTGGTTCCTCGTAGTTAATTTTAAGAGTTGTATCGAGTCCACTCTAAGGGACCAACCGTCATGAGGTGTGGATGACAGTGTGTAGTTACGGTTCACTTATGACAACAGGACTGAGCTACCCCTCTCCGTCTTAGGGGTGAAAACCATGTAAAGGAGAAGAACTCCGTGAACAAGAGAAACGACTAAGATTGGTCATAAGAAATCGACCTGTTTTCGACATTGAGACTGATAATTACAGAAAGTCACTCAAGACTCAGGAAGATTGTATAAAGACTGTAACTCTCACTAAACCCATTTGGGAATTCAAATTTTAACCAATGTAAAATTCTCTACTCTTCAGAGCACACACGACACGGGGGTTTGAAGTGTCAACCGATTGGAGTACCATAGATTGTGTTTTGTCGACAGGATGATAGTATGGTGACCTGTTCAGACTAGATGGTAGTGATCGGTTCCAACTTCCCCCACAACTCCCACAAAAGAAGGAGGAAGAGTAGTACCAGGAAGACCAAGTAAGTCAAACTTTTGATTTTTCTCTCTTTTTATTTATTTATAAAATCCACTGTGACAATACTAGATGGAGACACACCGTCCTTAGGACACATTGTCCGTAAATTCCTATATGTTCACATCCGACTCACTCCTAGACACAGGACTATCAAATAGTGTAATGAAGAAAAAAAAAAAAAAAAATGAAATANAAAAAAAAAAAAAAAAAAAAAAATGAAATAAAATGAAATGTTATGACATAACCAAAACGGTATGTAACTGTACTTAGGCGATGCCCACATATGTTCGAGGGTTAGGACTTAGGGGGAGGGTGGAGGGTGGGGTATAGTAGAGAGACCTAGTGGGGTACGTGGTCGGGGTTCGTAGGACATAGAACATAGCTTGTATCTGACCGTGAAGCAAAGAATGTACTATCATATGTAGAAAGTTACGGTAAGAGGGTTTAGTAGGGTGGGAGCGGGAGAGGGAGTGTCAGGTTTTCAGGCAAGATGTGTAGACACAGAGAAAACGACAGAGCGTATGTCCCAGTAGTAATGGTAGAAAGATTTAAGGTATATATACACAGTCATATGATATAACCACAAAAAGAAAGACCGAATGAAGTGAGACATATTAGCTGAGGTTAAAGTAGGTAGAGTAATCTTGACTAAGTTTAAATGAGAAGAATTACCGACTCATTATGAGGTAACACATATATATGGTGTCGAAAGAATAGGTAAGTAGACGAATACCTGTAGATCCAACAAAGGTACAGGACCGATAATATTTGTTACGACACTACTTGTAACCCCATGTGTACAGAGAAAGTTAAGACCAAAGGAGCCACACATACAGGTCGTCACCCTAACGACCCAGTATTCCGTCAAGATAAAGGTCAATTCCTTAGAGGTGTGACCAGAGGTATCACCGACATGATCAAACGTAAGGGTGGTTGTCACATTCTCCCAAGGGAAAAGAGGTGTGGGAGAGATCGTAAATAACGAACATCTGAAAACCTAGCGTCGGTAAGACTGTCCACACTTTACCACCAGAACTAAACGTAAAGAGACTATTACTCACTACAACTCGTAGAAAAGTACACAAACAATCGGTAGGCATATAGAAGAAACCTCTTTACGGATAAATCAAGAAACCGGGTAAAAAACTAACCCAGCAAATAAAAAGACCTCAACTCGACGTATTCAACGAACATATAAAAACTCTAATCAACAAACAGTCAACGAAGTAAACGATAACAAAAGAAGGTAAGTCTTCCGTCAGAAAAGTGGAATGAATATCAAAGGAAACAACACGTCATCGAAAATTAAAATTAATCTAGGGTAAACAAATAAAAACGAAAATAAAGGTCATAAGACCCTCCACCTAGTATCTCCTAGGACGACACTAAATACAGCCTCTCACAAAACGGATAAAGGAGGAGATCCTCAAAATATCAAAGACCAGAATACAAATCTAGAAATTAGGTAAAACTCAAATAAAAACACACACCACAATCTTTCAATAGATCAAAGTAAGAAAATGTTCACCAACTGGTCAAAAGGGTCATGGTGAACAATTTCTCTAACAGAAATGAGGTAACATATAAGAACGGAGGAAACAGTTTCTATTCCACAGGTATACACACACCTAAATAGAGACCCGAAAGATAAAACAAGGTAACTAGATATACAGACAGAAACACGGTCATGGTATGACAGAACTACTGACACCGAAACATCATCTCGGACTTCAGTCCGTTCAACTAAGGAGGTCAAGGTAAGAAGAAAGAGTTCTAACGAAACCGATAAGCTCCACAAAACATAAAGGTATGTTTAGAACTTTAATAAACAAGATCAAGACACTTTTTATGGCGACCATCGAATTATCCCTAACGTAACTTAGACATCTAACGAAACCCATCATATGAGTAAAAGTAATATAACTAAGAAGGCTAGGTACTTTTACCATATAAAGAGGTAGATAATCACAGGCGAAACTAAAGAAAGTAGTCACAAAATATCAAAAGCTGTATATCGGTCTTCTTTATAGTCGTTGGAGTCTATACGTTTATTATGGTGAGATTACCGTCTTTCGCTTCTTGATTTCTTGGAGAAACTATTCCCACTTTCTCTCACTTTCTTCTCAAGTTTTCGACCGAATTATGAGTTTTAAGTTTTTTAATTCTAGTAATGTAGGTCAAGGTAGTGAAGTGTCGTTTATCTACCCCTTTTCACCTTTGTCACTGTCTGAAACAAAAGAACCCGAGGTTTTAGTGGCACCTACCACTGCCATCGGTACTTTACTCTTCTGCGAGTAAGGAACCTTCTCTTTGACTGTTTAGATCTTTCGTATAATTTCTCGTCTTCGTAGTGAAATGACTGTCTCCAGACATAGTAGTTTTTATACCAAAAAGGTCATCAGTACATACCTACACTTTCAACCTGGTATTTGTTCTGACCTACGATTTCTTAACTACGAAAACTTACACCACGACCTCTTCTGAGAACTCTCTAGGAACCTGTCATTCCTCTAGTTTGGTCAGTTAGGATTTCCTTTAGTTGGGATTTATAAGTAACCTTCCTGACTACAACTTCGACTTCGAGGTCATGAAACTGATGGACTACGTTTCTCGGCTGAGTGACATTTTCTGGGACTACGATCCTTTCTAACTCCCGTTCTTCTCTTACCCCACTGTCTCCTACTCTTCCAACCTACCGTAATGACGGAGTTACTTGTACTCAAATACGTTTGAGGTTCTCTATCATTTCTTGTCCTTTCAGACCGTACGACGTCAGGTACCCCAGTGTTTCTCAACCTGTACTGAATCGTTGACATGTTGTTGTTGTGTGTGTGTATAGATATAGATGGATAAAATTCATTAACGAAGTACACTAATTCCTCCAACCACTACGGTTTTCGAGTCGAAGAGACATGTGGTCACAGCTGAACTTAGAACCTCTGTCTCAAAATCCACTCCATCTTTTTACATCGAAATAACGAAACGGTCTGTTTCCCCCGGTGTCACCCGATTACGGGAGTTTTGGTACACAGGTTTGAACGCCTTTTATCACTCTTCAAAATATCATTTTCAAGTTTATCCTAGTCAAACATCTGTAAGAAGACTACCCAACCACCACTCCATTCATTCTCAGTCGTAGTAGTTGGAAGACCAGGTTGACCACACGCCACCAGATACATGAACCACCCGTCGTGTGGTAACAATTAGTAATTAAAGAGGGTGGACCTCCCGTAAAGTCATAGACGTTTTATCGAGTTTATATAACAACGGACATAAACAAGTACCCCTTTGTCCTGGAACGGGTTTCCGACGAGAACTGATAAACAGGGATCAAAGTGTAGGGGAGGGAAGAGATTAGTTGTTGAAGTACTTAGGTGGGGGAACCTTGAGACCCTTCCATTACTTCCGACTTATTTCCGACAAAGGGTATTAATTTCTTTATCCCCTATGTCTATCCGGAACACGGGTCCTCGGGGTGTCCGGAAACGTACCATAGTGTACGACGACGACGATTCAACGAAGTCAGTACAGGCTGAGACACACTGGGGTGTCTACCGTCGGGTGGTCCGAGGGGGTAGGGACCCTAAGAGGTTCGTTCTTATCACCTCACCCAACGGGAAAGGAAGAGGTTTCGTACTTTCACTTTTCACTTTTCACTTCAGCAAGTCAACACAGGTTCAGAAGCGCTGGGGTACCTGACGTCGGATGGTCCGAGGAGGCAGGTACCCTAAAAGGTCCGTTCTCATGACCTCACCCAACGGTAACGGAAGAGACTACCATAGTGGTCGTTCAGGTTTTAGACGTCACACCCAACCGTCAAACCTCTGGGTCCTTACGACTACGATGTCAAGACCGGGTTTCTAGTTATCCGTTCTCTGGGTCCTTCCGGTAACGACGTCAAGTTCAGACTTTCGACAGACGACCGTCTTAAGGGAGAACGACCCTCTTCCAGTTAGAAAGATAAGTCGGGAAGTTGAATAAATCATTCTGAGTGAGTGTAATGTCTCCTGTTAAACCAAATGAGTTCTGGGTGGGTAAATTTACGATTAGAGTATTTTTTTGTTTTGTTTTGGGAGTGGAGTGGTTTTATAAGCATTACAAACTGTTGTATAGACCCACGACACCGGTCGGTCCAACTGTGTATTTGAGTTTGTAGTGTGAAAGAATTAACCGGTTTTTTCTCTTTCTCTCTCTCTCACGGGAAAATCGAGAGAGGGTTTATTCTTTATTTTTAGGTTTCATTAAGGAACCCCAGATACAGTATAATAGGGAGTAACTGAAAGAAACGTTGGTCAAGGAGACATACAGATCTGAGGAGAGATACATCCAACCAATTTACAAACATCCCAACTATCACTCTAATGTCCTTTTAGACTTTTCGTACTATTCCAACCTTTGTCTAAAGACCATAGAAATCTTACGTCCACATGACTAGAAGAAGTTGAATCCTTAAATAGACTATTGGGACGTATTGTTTTTCAGGATAACTTGTACGACACTACATTAATTCGTCCTTTAACGTTTCGTCATACAATTTGGGATATTATTGACTCTTCTTCTTACGTGACCCTCATAAATTTTTCCAAAGATTCGGTCTGACCTCCTGAACCCTTTCATACTTCTTTTTTGTTGTTAATTTTTCGACTTTTGACTCCGTATGAATCTCTTTTATGTAACCTTTTATCCTCACTTTATTCTCTTCTGTTACGAGTATAAATTTTCCAGTGGATATACCGTCACGGGTCTCCATTCTTTGTCATACCCGGAAACCGTCTTGACATTCAACAAGTTAGGTCAAGTCAAGTCAGCGAGTCAACAAAGGTTGAAAAACACTGTGGTACCTTACGTCGTGCAGTCTGAAGGGACAGGTAGTGGTTGAGGGCCTCGAACGAGTTTAAGTACAGGTAGCTCAGCCACTACGGTAGTTTAGTAAAGTAGAAGAAACCAGGAACAGAGGACGGAAGTTAGGAAGGTCGTAGTCTCAGAAAAGGTTACTCAGTCGAGAAGTGTGGTCCACCCTTTTCATAACCTCGAAGTCGAAGTCGTAGTCGGGAAGGTTATTTATAAGTCCTGACTAAAGTATCCTAACTAACTAAACTAGAGGAACACTAAGTTCCCTGAGAGTTCTCAGAAGACGTTGTGGTACCAAGTTTTCGTCGTTAAGAAGGTACGAGTGGAAAGAAATACTAGGTGAGAGTATAGGTATGTATTGATGACTTTTTTAGTATTGAAAATGATCTGTCTTGAAACGACCGTTTCATTACAGAGACGAAAAATTATACGACAGATCCAAACAGTATCGAAAAGAAGGTTCCTCGTTCGTCGAAAATTAAAGTACCGACGTCAGTGGTAGAAATCACTAAAACCTCGGGTTTTTTATTTCAGACTGTGACAAACGTGACAAAGGGGTAGATAAACGGTACTGCATTACCCTGGCCTACGGTACTAGAACCAAAAAACTTACAACTCAAAATTCGGTTGATAAAGTGAGAGGGGAAAGTGAAAGCAGTTCGCCGAGAAATCAAGGAGAAGTGAAAGACGGTATTCCCATCACAGTAGACGTATAGATTCAAATAACTATCAAGAGGGACGTCAGAACTAAGATTAAACACGAAGTAGGTCAGACCGTAGGACTTACTGCATGAGGTGATATTCAATTTGTTCGTACCACAACTTGTGATGTCGAGTGGCATCATCTATTCACCAGTAGTTTTAATTTAAACGGGTAAGGCCAGGTAAAATCAAGTGACTAAGGATTTTACAACTACAAGTGAGAACGGTAGAGGACAAACTCGTGAAAGTTAAATGGAACCAAGTACCTGGATTGTAAGGTCCAAGGATACGGTATAACAAGAAATGTCTTAGTCTGAAATGAAAGTTGGACACGGAGACGGCCTCTTAGGACCTTTGATTGTCCGTTCAGACCGAGTAAGAGAATACCCCAGGAAAGAGGACCCAGGACCACACGTGTTCCAAACCAGACACGGGAGGTTCTTATACAAAGGGATCAGGGAACCTTCAAGACATTCGTTTAGGGTGACCGGAAGTTTAACAAGTCAGTACCATCTTGTTTTTACAAACTTTTCAGACTAGTTCTCCGTTCTCTATTTTCATCTTTTAATTTGTTACGTGTTTTTAATTACTAGGTCCGTTCGGTGTGTGTTTTTTTTGAACCCAAAATAAGATTCCAGTCACTTCTCTGTGTCACTAAAATACATCATTTTTCCTCTAAATCAGTTATATCGTGTGACCGATATCAGACTCTTACCTGGTCCTCCCTTTTCCCAGAGATTCACTGGGACACGGTGATTCAATTAAAGACCTTTATGTTTTTGTGTCAAGGGTAAGGGACTTCGAGTGTTGTGTCACTACTTTCAATTCGTAATAGTAACTCTCTTGGTTCTTTATGATATTAACTTAGACCCAAAATATAAATGACATACATACTGAGTTATCGAATAAACCTCTAAGTAAGAGTTTTTGTTTGTCTTTAAATCGGTGTGAACATGTATACAGAAACACGTATAACATGTGTCACCATAACCCATTGAAAAACAAGTCACTGATCTATAGATTTCTATAGACTTTCTTGTCACAGACGAGTTTTTTTTTTTTTTTGGTATTACGTACGTTCCATATCGTGTATCTCCCTGCAATTATATCCCTTCCTCAATATAACCTTTCATCTACCTTTTTTTTCGTCTTCCCCTCAACTTTAGTTGAGTCAAGTCAAGTCAGTGAGTCAACACAGGATGAGAAACGTTAGGGTACCTGACGTTGTACGGTCCGGAGGGACAGGTAGTGGTTGAGGACCTCAAATGAGTTTGAGTACGGGTAACTCAGTCACTACGGTAGGTTGGTAGAGTAGGAGAAAGTAGGGGACGAGGAGGGCGGAAGTTAGAAAGGGTCGTAGGTCCAGAAAAGTTTATTCAATCAAGAAGTGTAGTTCACCGGTTTCGTAACCTCAAAGTCGAAATTGTAGTCAGGAAGGTTACTTATAAGTCCTGACTAAAGGAAATACTAACTGACGAAACTAGAGGAACATCAGGTTCCCTAAGAGTTCTCAGAAGAGGTTGTGGTGTCAAGTTTTAGTAGTTAAGAAGTCGTGAGTCGAAAGGAATATCAGGTTGAGAGTATAGGTATGTACTGATGATCTTTTTGGTATCGGAACTGATCTGATCAAAATCTGTTTCTGACGATTTTGAAGATCCGATCTTGGGTGATCAGACGTGGATGATAAGGTGAAACCTCTACGATAACATCAGTCAAGTTCTAGACAGTCTATACTCGATGGACCTGGACCCATCCTTAATGACTTTTCAGGGGGCGGGGAATATGTTCGATGATGAGACCTCAGTTCTTAGTGAGGTGATAACGACAACGACTTCTTTGAGGGTCTTTTAAGGTCCATCACGGTTATTAACGTTACAGTAACTTCGGGTTTTCTCCTTCAAAAAAAGGTTAAAGATCGGAAAACTAAAAGATTGTTATAGGGGATACTATCTGTATCGTCGTTCGGTCGACCGTTCTCTAGGACTTTTTACATATAAGTTTTAGACTCGGTCCGATCACGTCTGTCTCTTTTAATACTGTTCTCACCACGATTCTTTGGTGTCTCTATATTAGTAGAGTATGTCTTAATGACAGGTTTCGGGACTAACCCCCAGTAAAGATAATTTACAAAATCACTATCTTCAGGAGACTCTGGATGAAGACACACTTATAAAAAGGAGTCCTTTTTTTTTTACGTACCCTATTCTTAGATTTTCTCACCTATATGTATATGTATATTTTCTTTCTTTCTTTCTTTCTCTTCAGTGAGTCAGCACAGACTGAGAAACGTTGGGGTACCTGACATCGGAAGGTCCTAGGAGACAGGTACTCTGTCAGGTCCGTTCTTATAACCTCACCCAACGATAAAGGAAGAGGTCCTTATGTGTGTGTGTGTGTGTGTATGTGTGTATATATATTGATTAAGTGGAACAAGACGTGGACTTTGATTGTGTTGTACCATTTAGTTGATATGAGGTTATTTTATAAAAAGTTTTACGTACCTTAGGTCCAAAGGGAAATAGTCTTTTTATTCTAATCCAATAGATGATTTTTGTCAGTCCACTATTACCGACTCTACAGACACAACATTAAAGTCAGTAAGAGTCACCAATAAAATATTAGTAACTCGATTGTATTATGAACATCTTTAGTGGACGTACTTCCGTTCATCTGCACCTCGACACTAGACACTTAATCTTAAATGGTACTATAACTAATTCTACTTTCTTCTCATTGTGTACGGCAAAATGAACCGTTTTGGGGAGTGTTACTTAAAGATACCTTCATTGGTTCTTAGTCACTAGGTACCAAACAGACTTGATAAGGTCCAAAATTCTTGAGGAATTAAAAATATCTAGAGTGGAATTCTACTGGACTGTTCTAGACTTTACGTAGTGTCTCACGTCGGAACTAGTGACGGTCGGGTCGTATGACTTCATGGGTTTTAGTCTACTAGTCTCTACTAACACAATCTGTTTTCAGTTCAAATTAAAATTCGTCAAACAGTCATCCTTGATATGAGAACAGGATAGAATGAAGTTCGTAGGAAAGTTAGTTAGTCCGTGACACGATTCATGATGACTATCACTCCATTTCTAAGAAGGAAGTTTCTCAAGTAACGAATCATCACCTCTTTCTATTCTAAATTTTGATTTAAGTTAATTTTATAAGACATTATTGGATTTACCCTATTCTTAAACTTTTTTCTTATCTACATGTACATATAGACTTAGTCAACATATGGATCTTGATTGTGTTATAATTAGTTGATATGAAGTTATATTTTATTAAGAAAAAATTTTTGTTTTTTTGATTTGTGTCTATGTTTATTATTATCTTATATAATGACTTCCAGTATTTCAACAATCCCTTAACAGTCATTCTAAATAATAAAAAGGGTAATTAGTGCTACGGTAAGTAACAAGGTGTGGTCGTCAGTAAGGGTGACTTAAAACTTATTATCGTTCCTGATAGAGATAATTATTTTTTGATTTATTTTTAAATATGTAACTTGATTTGTAGAAGACATCCGACGAATTTAACAACGGAGGGAAACGTTGTTTACTGAATGACCATCTTTCATATTCCGAACACGTTCTACTACTATAATCCGAATCGATCACCTCCAGTACCTTAAGGTCAACTCGATAAAGTTTAGGACTTTCTGCTACGATACTTTCATGACGTGAGTTATACAGTCGTTTAAATCTTTTGAGTCGTCACCGGTGTCCTCACCTTTCCCAGTCAAAAGTAAGGTTAGGGTTTTTTTTCCGTTACGGTTTCTTACGAGTTTGATGGCGTGTTAGCGTGAGTAGAGTGTACGATCATTTCATTACAAGTTTTAAGAGGTTCGGTCCGAAGTCGTTATGCACTTGACACTTGAAGGTCTACAAGTTCGACCAAAATCTTTTCCGTCTCCTTGGTCTCTAGTTTAACGGTTGTAGGTGATCTAATACCTTTTTCGTTCTCTTAAGGTCTTTTTGTAGATAAAGACGAAATACCTGATACGGTTTCGAAAACTGACACACCTAGTGTTATTCGACACCTTTTAAGACTTTCTCTACCCTTATGGTCTGGTGGACTGGACGGAGAACTCTTTGGAAATACGTCCAGTCCTTCGTTGTCAATCTTGACCTGGACCTTGTTGTCTGACCAAGGTTTATCCTTTTCCTCTTATAGTTCCGACATATAGTAGTGGGACGAATAAATTGAATATACGTCTCATGTAATACTCTTTACGACCCGACCTCCTTCGTGTTCGACCTCAGTTCTAACGGTCCTCTTTATAGTTATTGGAGTCTATACGTCTACTGTAGTGGGAATACCGTCTTTCACTTCTTCCTGATTTCTCGGAGAACTACTTTCACTTTCTCCTCTCTTTTTTCAACCGAATTTCGAGTTGTAAGTCTTTTGCTTCTAGTACCGTAGACCAGGGTAGTGAAGTACCCTTTATCCCTTTGTCACCTTTGTCACAGTCTGAACGTCGGTACTTTAATATTCTACGAATGAGGAACCTTCCTTTCAATACTGGTTGGATCTATCGTATAAGTTTTCGTCTCTGTAATGAAACAGTCGTTTCCAGGTAGATCAGTTCAGATACCAAAAAGGTCATCAGTACATACCTACACTCTCAACCTGATATTTCTTTCAACTCGCGACTTCTTAACTACGAAAACTTGACACCACAACCTCTTCTAAGAACTCTCAGGGAACCTGACGTTCCTCTATGTTGGTCAGATAGGATTTCCTCTAGTCAGGAATCATAAGTAACCTTCCTGACTACAACTTCGACTTTACGGTTATGAAACCGGTGGACTATGTTTCTCGACTGAGTAAACTTTTCTGAGACTACGACCCTTTCTAACTCCCGTCCTCCTCTTCCCCTGTTGTCTCCTACTCTACCAACTGACCGTAGTGGCTGAGTCACTTGTACCCAAACCCATTTGAGACCCTCAACCACTACCTGTCCCTCCGGACCGTACGACACCAAGTACCCCAGTGTTTCTAAGCCTGTACTGACTCGCTGACTTGACTTGACTTGACTCAATTTCAGTCCGGTTTAGTTTCTGTGTCTTTAAGGTTCGATATTTAGACAATCACTTAATAGTCGGGAAACTGGTTGACTCCTACTAAAAGAAGGACTCGTAGAAATACTGTTGTCTTGGTAACCTTGGTGTAGGAATCTCAATTAACCATAAATAAAGAATCGATATGGAGAGGGTTTTATGTTGTCCAGGAGTTTCTGACTAAAAAGAGATTAAACATTTTTATGAGTTTTCAGTGATTTTTTTTTTTTTCTTGTCTTTTTATTTGATTCTGAAGTGATCATGTATATTTTAGTACAGAAAGAGGATATTAAAGAATCTTTTAATATTGGATTTATCAACGAGAGAGGTGGGTTTAGATAGTATATGAAAATAATAATATAATGTTAACGGTATAAAATTATAATATGGAAATGTTTTGATGGTAGGAAGAGTTAAGAGTTATAAATACGAAATGAAGATGTCTGTATGTGTGTGTGTTGTCTAACACTTACATAGAACGTTACGGGTAGGTATTGCACCATTGACACCAAACGATCTTTTTATTTACACTGAACCACTTTATTTAACTTTACCGTGTTTTAATTAGGTGAATAAATAAGTAAGGGATTTTTTTTTGCAACTTACTCTTGTAACACCACCACATCAAAGACACGACTCTATCCGTCTATGAGGGTACACATTTGTGCTACGGACGGAACTCCTTGAGGGTCACGTTACCTCCCTATCTGTTCATCTATCCTTTACACTCATCACACTTGTCACGGTTCTAGCTTCGACTCGTGTTCCAGGATTTCTTCGTGAATTTAAAAATAAAGATGACACCTAGTTCTCGAAAATGAGAAGTGTCAATTTGATTACGTCGGTACTGAAGTAGGTATTGACAGACTTTCATTTGAACTAAAAGCTCACATATTTACGTTGACACAGATTCGTATGATAATGTTTATCTAAAAGTAACCTTAAGAAGGATTACCATTAACTCTCTTCTCTTGTTGGACTGGAAAGAGTGGTTTAGACTTTGTAGACGATATTAGGAGACCTTTTTATTTCTCGTTTCCTCTTTTATCACACCTGTCATATTACTGTGTATTTAACAAATATGTACTAGAGTCTCATCGGGACAAGTTTATCAAGTTTTAATAGAGATTTCCTAATACATTGGTGTTTGAACCGTTTTGTTCTTCTCATATTTAGTTTGTGAAAACGTTCTCAAAAATTTAATTACACAAAGTCACTCGAACGTTAATGGTTCCGAGTTCCTGATTTTCATGGAATTTAAAATTGAGGAGAATCCAGAATCAAGTCATTTTATTGAAATTATTTCAAAAGGTAGAACCGAAAAATGTTTCTATAACATTGAATTTTACCTTTAAAGAATTAAAAATCGAAATAAAAATTAATAAGATTCTTTACGTAAAAATTTTAATGTAAGAAGACAAAAGTTCCATGTATACTTACGTCATGGTTTCTAGGTATACTTTACATTTTGTAGGGTTCTTTTGAGTACAAAATCTTCTACGTAGGTAAAGACTAAAATAACCCGTCGTCTTTCCCTGTACTTTTTTAAAAAATCGAACAGTCACACGTAGTCAACTTGGGTCTTCAACCAATTAGTTCACAAATTAGTGTGTCCATCGGTAATTTGTACAACGAAACGGGGACGAAACTTAAACGAATAGTCAAAAAGTTGTCTTTCGTCTTAAGATTTCTTTATCATGAATTACAACTTTCGTTTTAATCACGTATGATAAAAGTATGTACCTTTTCAAAGTCTCACCGTTCGAGACCTACAGTTCCTCATGGTACTCCGTGAACTGTACTGACTACATCCTTTCTTTGTGGGAATCTTCGTCTTCATTGTACCAGATGAAGTGTTGGATAGATTCCGACGAGGTTGTTCTTCCCATAGATAGATGTTCGATCTATGTTCCTAGGACTATGTCAACGATTCGTTCTTTCAAGTCCTAGGTCTAAAGACGTAAGATTAAGGTCGAGACGGTGAAGGTTCGACACAATGGGTGTCGATCAAGGAATTGGAAAGACACAGAGTAAAAGGAGGGGATATTGTACTTTTTAATGTTATGGGTAGAGTATCAAAACTGTTTGTGATTTCCGGAAGTGTGTTCATTTCACGATTCTCACGGACCGTTTGTTAATTCATAAGTTTTTGACAATCAATATCATCGTAATGGTCTGAGAATCTTTGGGTCGTATAACTAGGAACCACCAATCTAATCTAGTCAAATCTCTATTGACCCAAAGTAAATCAATGAGACCTCTGGATTTTTGATTCCAATTCTTCACCATTTACTGTTTCGGTGTAACCACCCATTCACCTTTATCCGTTCAGACCCTAATCTAGTCAACAAGATAGATTATTCCTGATATCTAGGTTGTTTTCTATGTGACTGCCCCTTCTTTCCTTATAACATATGACGTCGTCATTAAATGATTTGTTCTTATGGACTGAATTTATCGATGAGTATTCTTGGTATTAAGATTATACCCTTTAACGTTTCTATGTCTATTTATAGACCTCGACGTCTTTAACAAGTACGAGGATTTATAATACGATTTCTGACTCCATACTGTCTTGTCTATTTTATCAGATTATTGGATTTTTATTATATTAAACATCCATAATACTACTCGGGAGACCGTGGTATCTCTTTCCGCGATACTATAAGGAAGTTAAAATTCTTTCTTTCTTACTTGGACTTCGAAACCATTTAAGAAGGTCTGGTGTCGTAAAAGACAGAGAAGAGTTTAGTAGTCTGGAAATTGGATGACCGTATATTATGTGTCAAGGTGAACCATATGGTATTCTGTGTATAGAGATAAAATTCGTGAGACCGGTTCATAGTTGTTTCATTTTTATAAGGTTTTTAAAGTTAATATTTATTCACCGTAACCAGAGAAAAAAAGTGTGACTCTGAATTGAACTTTTATATCGGGTTAAAAACGAAGATAGAAGAAGAGAGGGATACGTCAGTATAGTAAACGTGCTAATATCTACGTCAATTCAACACAGTCGTTAAAAGAAACACGACGGTCGAACCGTTTACAAATATTTTGATCGAAAACACCCCTTTTTCATACAAAATTCGACTTTGTGTCGCTCATTTTTAGGGTAGTGAACTCTCGTTAAAGAAAATAGATGGAATGTTTTTACACTACACTTATATATTTTTCTATGATCGATTAATTTCCATATACTGTTCCATCATATCTTTTACACTTATCTCCCTACCCACTTTGTCTTTACTTGGGGTCGTCTTTTAAAGAAACTCTACACCCTAAATTACTACATATGAAATTCTTTATTATTACATATGTATTATAAACCCTTGTAACTTAAATTACCTTATACGTGTTTTTCCCATTTGTAAAATCCAGGTGTCTGTGTTTCTTCGGACATTATATTGAAAGAAATTATTCGTCTGTTTATTAACTCCGGTCACATTCTTGACAATTTTTAGACTGGTGTACCGGACAGATAAGTATTCGAAAGTGGTGTACGTTTCTCTTTTTAGGTTTGTCATAGAGAGATGATGTGTATAAAGAATACGTATAAATAGTGAGGTATATACACAAACCTTTACACTCCTTTTACGTTAACATATAAGGGTTAATCAAATTCGTGTTAGACTCGTTTAGATACTCTTAAAACGGGTTCCAACAGAGGTAAATCCTCATCCTTTCTCTTCTTTGTCATAGTAATACTTAAAGACTCTTAAGACCTTGACTCTGATGTTTATCAAGTTTTTATAATCCTGTCACCCGACTATCAGATTATTTTTCTATAAAGTTTTTCAGACTCTGAGTTTTTGTTCAAACGTTTCTGGTTGTTCCCGAATTAAAGGTTTTATATGTTTGTCGAGTATATTAAGTTATTGTCTTTGGTTTGTTTATCTTCTGGATTTATGTGTAAAGTAGTTTCTACTGTAAAACACCAACAACAAATCAGTGATTCAGCACTGGCTGAAACACTGGGGTACCTGACGTCGTACGGTCCGAAGGGACAGGGATTGACAGAGAGTCTCAAACGAGTTTAAGTACCGGTAACTCAACACCTACGATAGATTGGTAGAGTAGAAGACGACGGACGAAGAAGAAAACGGTTTTTAGAAAGGGTCGTAGTCCCAGAAAAGGTCACTCATCCGAGAAGTGTAGTCCACCGGTTTCATAACCTTGAAGTCGAAGTCGTAGTCAGGAAGGTTACTTATAACTAAAGGAAATCCTGATTGACCAAACTAGAGGTACGACAGGTTTCCTGAGAGTCCTCAGAAGAAGTCGTGGTGTCAAGTTTTCGTAGTTAAGAATACGTGTGATGGAAGAAATACCAGGTTGAGAGTGTAGACATGTCTGATGATCTTTTTGGTATCGAAACTGATATACCTTGAGACAGTCGTTTCACTAAGGAGACGAAAAATTATGTGACAGATCCAAACAGTATCGAAAAGAAGGTTCTTCGTTAGTAGATTAAAGTACCGACGTCAGTGACAGGTGTCACCAAAACCTCGGGGTCTTCTATTTTAGACAGTGACGAAGGTGGAAGTGAACCCTTTCCGTTCGGTGAGGTCGTAAGAACGGTACTCTTGGGGTATTTGTCATGGTTTTCTTCTGTATGTCCTCCGGTTTTTCGTGTACTTTTTTACAAGTTGTAACGATTAATAACCTCTTTACGTTTAGTTGTGATGTCACTTCATAGTTGAGTATGGTCAGTTTTACTGGTAGTAATTCAAATATTTATTATTTACGACCTCTCCCATATCTGTTTCCTTTGAAGGATTTGACAACCACCCTTAAATCTGATCACATCGGTGACACATTTTATCATACTTTCAAAGAAATTTTTTGATTTTTATATTAAGGGTATACTAGGTTGTTAGGTTGATGATTCGTACACCTTTTTTGAGATTGAGTTTTTCTATGTGCGTACGGTTTCACCTGTCGTCGTGCTAAATACTATCGGTTCTGTGACTTCGGTGGATTTATGGGTGACTGTCTATTTACCTATTTTTACCACATATATACATACATACACACGTACATATTTATCATGTCAGAGGATCTGATTTGGTATTACCTTTTATTATAAAATTTTATTACATATATACACATTTCTTTTTTTTTCTGTACCTTCGTTGGATTTGTAGGATTTGTACTTACCTATTTCTTTTACACCATGTATATATGTTGCTTTATGATGAGTTGGTATTTTCTTACCTTATTATAGTAGACGTCGTTGTATCCACCTGGACGTGGAATAGTATGATTCACTTTGTTCAGTCTCTTTCTGTTTATATACTATGGTGAATATATACTTTAGATTTTATACTATGTTTTCTTGAATAAATGTTTTGTCTTTGTCTTTTGTGTCCTTTGTTTAAATACCATGATTTCCCCTTCCGTCCTATCCTCCCTATTTAATCCTCAAACCCTAATCGTCTCTATTTGATGATATATATATGTTGTTCCTAGATGACATCTCCATTGGTATAAGTCATCGAATATTATTTGATGTTACCTCTTCTTATACTTTTTCATTTACACACATACATGTACACACATATATACACTTAGTGAAAGGACGTCTGGTTTTTGATTGTGTGACATTTAATTGATATGAACTTAAAATTTTTTTTAGAAGATCTATTAGGTGTAACTGTGACAGGATTGATCGATCGAGTTGTAAAATTATTAGATATTCTCCTTCTGCGATGACGGTTCAACTATTCTATTTAGGTTTTCCCTATAGTTTAAATCGGTTACGGTTTAGATTAGTATACTTAATATTGTTATTTGTAAATATCTTTGTATTCAGTTTCTCATTGGTTTTTACAATAAACACAATTATCACTATCAAGACAGTTACTAACCAATATAAAAGGACCCTTTCAATGGACTAGAAAGAAATAGGGTCAGAGGAGTCAATATTTTATCTTCAATGTTCTTGAAGATAGTGTACTTAAAGAAAACTATAATTTTTTGTCCTAGATGTACTTTTTTTTAATTTAAAATTAACGATTTGTATATATTAAAATAATAATTTATATTTTATTGGATGAATATAATTTTTAATACCTTCAAATATTACACCTTCTATGTATAGAAAATTCAACATGTTCTCTGTTTTTACGTAGGAAATATATTGTCATTAAGATAACTTTAAGTTGTTACCCGACAAAGACGGTTTTATTTATTACGTTAGGGTTTGAAACCACTACCTGTGTTTCACAAGCCCAGTTTCCTTCCTTGTCGGGGTAATACTCGACCAATCTGATGAGAACCTCTTGTCGTAGGTCACGATTGTGACCTGACATTCTTCTTCGGTTTAATACCAGTTCGTAAATCTGAGTCCCCTGGTCTCATTATTGCTTTCTTTTGTGATTATAAAACTCTTTGTGAATTCGTTCCTCTTATAAGGCAAATTCCTCCCTTTTTGTCGATTGGAGGTGCGTCAACTATCGACAATATAACCACTATAACGAAACCCCTCTGAGATCCTTATCTTACTCTTAGTTACCAATCTTCATGCTCCACAAGACTAAAACCCAGTCATATTATTATGTGAACTAATACTACTACTAGCATTGTCGGTTCACGAATATATTACGGACAATTCTCCATCTGTGAGAATATCCGCAAGTATTATTCAGTAAATTAGGACTGTTGTGAGGATATTCTTCTATGACTACAACAAAGGTTAAATGTCAAGACCTCGGACTCGGTGTATTCCCAATGTACCGAACGGGTTTCAGTGTGAAATCACTCCCAGTATCTGTCTAAAATTTAGGTCATCAGACCAAGGTCTTGAGATGTTGATATGCCGGATTCAGACTCGAGAGACTTTACGTTTGCCTAACGGAACCTTTTTTCAAGGGAAAATGACTTCCGCTGTTATCTTGTCTGATACACTGGAGAGTAGGCACATCCACTTGTTTTACCGGAAATGTCTAAGTAAAAAAAGAAAGCAAGTGAATGATCAAGAAGGATCCGTTAGACATACTCGGTCCAAGAGACAATCCATCAACTCTTATGGTATTACTTTTGTACTATTTCAAGGAGGGCAGTACATGAAATGTCTGTCTACCGTACACAGATAACGTATACCCGAGTCAGTGAAGTCAGTACGGACTGAGACTCTATGATCCCTGACACCGGACGGTATCATATCGGAGAAGGACATCCGAGGAGGCGGGTACCGTAACAGGTCCGTTCTTGGTCTAAGAGGTCAACGGTACGGAGGAAGTCCCCCAGGAAGACTGGGTCCCTAGTTTGGGTACAGAGAAATTTCAGAGGACATAACGTCCACCTAAGAAATGGGCGACTCGGTGGACCCTTCGGACCTCATATGAGTCCGTAATCGGTTTATTAATTGAAACTAATTGACACTAACTCTCATGGTTCCTCTTAATGCACTATCACATTCTTGTGTAGTACTTCTTATGGAAAAACAGACCTTACAGATTCCGTTGTAAGAACTCCTTTTATTAAAATTAGGAATAGAACGGTAGATAACTTTGTACTAGATCACTGGGGAATAGAACTGAGGGTATTGAGAACTATATAGTAATCTCAGGTGATTTGTTTTAAAATCGAAAACTTAAAGAAACTACTCTTAAAGATAAACATTCCTAGCCATAAAGTACTGTGAATAAGAAGTAATTTTCAGAACGTTTCTTGTTTCCCTTTTAAATGATAAAAAATTACCTTATTTTAGGTAAGACATAGTGTTAATGCTTTCTACAGGTATGTTGGAAAGATATTTAGGTTGTATGAAATAGAACTTTGTTGAAAGTTAAAGTGGTGAGATTCTTAATGAAGTAGTTAATAGTAACTAATCATAGTTGTTATGATTCTTTCTAATTATTCTCTTTTAGATACCTTAGTAGACCTTCTTACTTCGTTGTCATTTTTTTTTTTTTAGTGATAACGTAGTAGAAATTAAAAAGTAAAACTCAACTGGTTTCATAACGTAGTAATAGAAAGTTCTTTTCTCCTTTCTTCGGACCTCTGTTATAAACATCAGACGCAAATCGACAGTGACTTGAGTCAAATCTTAAGTCTTTAAAATAAAAGACGAGTAAGACCGTTCTCTTCTGATAACTGTCTCCTACTACTAAGTGTTAATAATCTACTTAGTCTTCTCCTTACATTTTACTGTTTGTCGACACGATCTGATCTTACTACTACTTTGACTATATATTTTTAGTCTGATACTCGGAAGTCTACTATTATAAGGTATACTTAAAAGAGTCTAAGTTCGTACCACTCACTTATTATAACCATCCACTGTTTTCTCTTTGTTTATGTCACAAAAACAGACGGATCACTGATCTGTCTTTCCTGAAGTAGTTCATTATAAAACCCTATTATTATACTTGATGAGACAAAAAGATTTTCTTGTTCACTACTATAAGAAAGTAGAAAACACTAAAAGACCAAGTATTCACCTGTTTATGACTTCTGTATACACATAAATTTTCATTGACCTTCTTTTATCTAATACATTTTACCTTTTACCTTTTTTTACCTTTTTTACCCAACTAGTAATATTAGACATAAATATTTAGATTTTTACTTTTACAAGAAGTTAGTTCTTTTGTTTCCACTAGTGGAAATCGTTTTGAGCTAAATTTCGACAAATACCTTTAAGATTTGGTTGGACCACCGTGATCACCATTTCTCGAGGGTATTCTCTGGACCCAAGCTAGGCACCCAACCCCTTCTAGAGGACCTCCTCCCGTACTGTTGAGTGAGGTCATAGGAACGGACCTCTTAGGGTACCTGTCTCCTTGGACCGTCAGACGTCAGGGACGCTAGAGTTTCTCAACCTGTTCTGACTTCGTTGAATCGTCGTCGTCGTTTTGTCGAATTTTGACTTTAAATCTCACAAAAAGGAAGACGAAAAAAAATTGAAGAAACAAAACAGAAGTTATTTAGAAATGATTTTAAAGTAAATCCAATATTGATTTGAAATTTAGAATTAACCTGGTCGTTTGTAGATCAAGAATTGAAGTAAGACATAAAGTCCTTGTCGTACGATACGATAAGAAACAAACAAAAAGGGACCTTCCCGAACTTGGTATGAGACCACCCGTTATAGTTTATATCATAGACTATTAATAGTTCGGGTTCTATAAATGTTTTAGTTCCTAGGTAAACTCGTAGGTCTAAAACGGAGGGTCATATAATAAAACAAGGGTTCAACGAAGGGATAGTTTTATACCTAAAGTAGTGCAATTGAAAATAAAGGTCTAATAAAATGGTTACTGGAGGACAAAGGTGTCACACGTTCTGAGACACCCCATTTGACAGTTTTATAAAACATACCTTATTGTGAGTGTTAAGGACAATTGACATTACCCTGGTTACACTCCTGAGGTCAGTGGTGACACTCCAGTGTGACGGGACTTGACGAGGTTTAATAATACCTTTTTAGAAATTCAATTACAGTACTAGTTTTTACATCATTAAAATAAAGTGTCAAAAGAGGTTCATTAATGAGAAAAAAATTGATTATAACATTTTTAACCTTTTGTTATTTCGTCTTTTGAGAAAATCTCTTCGTTCTTAAACAAACCCGAAGACACAACTTACCTGTCCGTCCTCCACTATGCTAGTCACCACTTATTGTGTAATACAAGGGACCTCGATGGACACACCGTATCATGTTAGAAAACACTACAAAGTGTACCAAAAAACGATTTAAGGTGAAGTCTTAATAGGGGACGGACCTACGTAATTCCCGCACTCCGAAAAGTAAATGTTTTGGGAACCGCTAGTTGGACACGTCAGACGACCATTCATCTTTTCAGACGATCTTACTTCACAAAGACAATAGACTAAAAGTTCCCTTC
This sequence comes from Capra ibex, assembly GCA_006410555.1. Lineage (NCBI taxonomy): Eukaryota > Metazoa > Chordata > Mammalia > Artiodactyla > Bovidae > Capra > Capra ibex. Next base: position 38,560,636 of record SJYO01018169.1, on the reverse strand, counting down.
GAAAAACCTGACTCTAGACGTAACTAACTATAGAGGTAACATAATACAAGGACACGGTTACTTTTCTGACGTCTTCGTCATGACTCGTAGTCTCGTACTAACACTGGGAAAAGGGAGACTCAGAAGGTCGGTTTCCTTTCACTTTCATTAAGTGGAATTTATCTTACCTACTGAACTCAGTGAAGGACCGTCCGTCCATCCAAGAACCAGAAGAAGTTCTTTTGTTGACGGGTCTGTTACTGACTTATCACCGGAATACAATGACGTTGATAGTATTGATAAAAAAGGGGATGTTTCACAGTCATTCCCACAAAACCTCAACTAGATTACGGAAAGTTGGTCAAAGTTTCGAAGGGTTCATCGTGTCACAATTTTTTAGGTGGACGGTTATCTCCTCTGTGTACTCTACGTCCAAGTTAGGATCCAGTCCTTCTACGGGGTCTCTTCCTTTACCGTCGGGTGAGGTCATAAGAACCTTTTAAGGTACCTGTCTCCTCACGTCGTCCGATGTGAGGTGCCCCGGAGTCTTAATCTGACTGACTCATCTGTGGTATAAAGTTGGTCGTAATACAAATTAATCTTTTATTGATATAGTTATTTAATCTTTTATGTTTCTTAAAGAGTATTAATTTACATCTTATAAGGTTAATATTTTCTATAACTTCTTTTTCTTACAGATGGGGTAATTCTTAGTATAAAATATTAAACTAGTAATCTCACTGATATCACCTAACTCATGAACAACATAAGTCATATCAAGTCACTGAGTTAGTACAGACTGTGAAACACTGGGTCACCTGACGTCGTACGGTCCAAAGGGACAGGTAATAGTTGAGGGTCTCGGATGAGTTTGAGTACAGGTAGTACAGCCGTTACGGTAGGTTGATAGAGTAGGAGACAGTAGGGAAGGGGAGGACTGAAGTTAGAAAGGGTTGTAGTCCCAGAAAAGTTTACTCAGTCAAGAAGGGTAGTCCACCGGTTTCATAATCTCAAAGTCGAAGTCGTAGTCAGGAAGGTTACTTATAAGTTCTGACTAAAGAAAATCCTAACTGACGAAACTAGAGGAACGTCAGATTCCCTGAGAGTTCTCAGAAGAAGTTGTGGTGTCAAGTTTTCGTAGTTAGGAAGTCGTGCGTCACAAAAAATATCAGGTTGAGAGTGTAGGTATCTACTGATGACCTTTTTGTCATCGGAACTGATCTACCTGGAAACAACCGTTTCATTCCAGAGACGGAAAATTATACGATAGATCCAACCAGTATCGAAAAGAAGGTTCCTCGTTCACAGAAAATTAAAATACCGACGTCAGTGGTAGACGTGACTAGACCCTCGGTTTTTTTTTTTATTTCAGACAGTGAGAAAGGTAACAAAGGGGTAGATAAACGGTACTTCACTACCCTGGTCTACGGTACTAGAATCTAAAGACTAACAACTCAAAATTCGGTTGAAAAACTGAGAGGAGAAAGTGAAAGTAGTTCTCCGAGAAATCAAGAAGCAAAAGACGGTATTCCCACCACAGTAGACGTATAGACTACAATAACTATAAAGAGGGTCGTTAGAACTAAGGTCGAACACGAAGTAGGTCTGACCCTAAAGCGTACTACATGAGACGTATATTCAATTTATTCGTCCCACTGTTATATGTCGGAACTGCATGAGAAAAGGGTTAAACATTAGTCAGACAACAAGGTACAGGTCAAGATTGACAACGAAGAACCTTTGTCTAAAGACTCCGTCCAGTCCACCAGACCATAAAGGTAAAGAACTTCTTAAAAGGTGTTAAACACTCTAGGTGTATCAGTTTTCGAAACCGTATCAGTTATTTCGTCTTTATCTACAAAAAGACCTTGAGAGAACGAAAAAGGTACTAGGTCGTCTACAACCGTTAAACTAGAGACCAGGAGACGGAAAAGACTTAGGTCGAACTTATAGACCTTCAAGTAGCAAGTACATGACAACTTCGGACCAAACCTCTTAAAACTCGTAATGAAACAATCGTACACTCTACTCACGTTAACACGTCATCAGACTTGTAAGAAATCGTAACGGAAAGGAATCCTAACCTTACTTTTGACTAAAAAAGGTCAAGACACTGGTGACTACTCACAAGGATAAACGACCGGATAACTCACGTCGTGAAAGTGTCGTAGTAGAAAATCCTAAACTTTATCGAGATCTTAAGGTAGTGGAGGTGACCCAAACAAACATCACTACGAAGGATTCCGGGTGGACTGAAGTGTAAGATCCTACAGACCAAGATCCACTCACTAGTGTGATAGTACCAATAGACCCAGTATTTGTAGAAAAAACATATCAAGAAGACACCTAAGAACGGTGAAAAAGATTATAGAAGAGACGAAGATAAGTTAGGTATGGTAAAGACAGGAAATGACACGGGTAGAAACGTACTTTATAAGGAAACGGTAGAACTTAAAAGATGTCCTCTAGCGATCAGAAAGGGTAAGACAACAAAAGGAGATAAAGAAACGTAACTAACGACCCCTTCCGAAAGAATAGAGAGGAACGATAAAAAACCTTGAGACGTAATTCTATCTATATAGAAAGGAAAAGGGGAAACGAAAAGTAAAGAGAAGAAAAGAGTCGATAAACATTCCCGAGGAGTCTGTTGGTAAAACGGAAAATCGTAAAGAAAAAGAAGTCCTACCAGAACTAGTGACGGAGGACATGTTACAGTGTTTGGAGGTAGGTGTCAAGAAGTCCGTGAGATAGTCTATATTAGGGAACTTAGATAAACAGTGAAGGTGACACATTAACATTCCCTAAACTAAACCCGGTATGGACTTACTAGATCACCAAAGGGATGAAAAAGTTAAATTCAGACTAAAATCGTTATTACTCACGTACTAGACTCGGTGTCAGTCGACGAACAGAACAAAAAACGACTGACACATCTCGAAGAGGTAGAAATCGACGTTTCTTATATTGGTTAGACTAAAGTCGTAACTGGTAGATTACTACATGTATACATCAGAAGAGAACACAACAACCTTCTCCCATAAACGATACTAGTCACGTAAGAGAACCGTTTTGAGACAATCGGAAACTGGACGAAGCAAAACATGAGGTTCCGGTTTAAACGGAAAATGAGGTCCATCGAGAACCGAAGGATGAAAACGTGAGGTCTGGGTATATTACTTCTCCCGTAGAAAAAACTAACAATCAAAATCTTCCAGAACATCCAGAAGTATCTTGACAAATTGAAGTCGAAGAAATCGTAATGACCAATCCCGTATCTGAACCTAATGACACTATAACTTACCAAACGGAACCTTTACTTGTCTCTCGTAAGACAACAAAAACTCTAACGTAGGTCCATGACGTCAAACCTGAGAAAACAACTGATACTCCCGATGAGGTAAAGAAGGTTCCCTAAGAACGGTTTTCATCATCTATATTACCAGTAGACTCAATTTAGGTGGGTAAGATCAGGTACAATCAAGTGACTAAGGATTTTACGACTACAAGTAAGAACGGTAGAGGACAAACTTTCACTTTCACCTTCAACGAGTCAGTACAGACTGAGAAACGCTGGGGTACCTGATCAGGTACCTTAAGAGGTCCGGTCTTATGACCTAAACTATCGGAAAGGTAAGAGGTCCCCTATAAGGGTTGGGTTCCTAGTTTGGGTCCAGAGGGTGTAACGTCCGTCTAAGAAATGGTCGACTCTTTGTTCCCTTCGGGTTCCCTTCGGGACAAATTGGTGAAGGTCAGACGGAATTTAGTACCTGGATTGTAAGGTCCAACATAAGGATATGTTATAACGAGAAATGTCGTAGTCTGAAATGAAGGTAGTGGGATGTGTAGGTGTTGACCCACAACAAAAACGAAACCGAGGTAGAGAAGTAAGAAAGAATTCAATGAAAAGAGATGAGAAGAGGTCATCGTATAACCCGTAGATGGCTGGACCGAGCAACATAATTATCGATTGTTAAAATCCAAGACTTTATGTTTTTCGTTTCTCATAAGGAGATCTCAAAACAATTAATTTACCGTTTATCGAGACACTCGTTGGGGAGTGATGTGTGTGTGTGTGTGTGTGTGTGTGTGTATGGGTGCTTGTACACGTTTCATTTTCTGACTAAATCTGTTCAATGTATAACTTCTTTTTTTCTCCTTCTGGAAAAGTTCTAAGTGTACTAATTAAAAGTTTGTAAATACAAGATCAGTTGAATAATTTTGAATCCTTTTATAAATTTATAAATCGATTTTAACCTTTTCACTATATTATTATTATTTATCAACATATTCAATTAACATTTGTAATTAACATATATACATATAGTTTTGACGAGGTTCCTGAAACGTACATGATTGAGTAAATTAGGAGTTTTATTGAGATATTTTACCCGTGATAAGAATAGGGGTTACTACGTGTGTCTTAAAAAGAATTCTTGAAATGTATAATAAAAGTAGTATGAAATGAGTTGTATGTTAACCATTTACGATGTTAAAAGTACAACTGAAGAAATATGTAAAACTTATAGAAGTAGGAATCTTCAATACACTGTAGACAAACTTACAAATAATTAGTTGTGTGACTTTACTTTTGAAATATATGTCCTTTATATATCAAGTACCGAAATAACTTCCTTGTTTATACTTCACATATAAAACGTTTAAAGAACTTTACGATATTCTTAGTAAAAGGTACGGGAAACAAAATAAAGTAATAAGGTTAGGATGGTTAAAGGGATATTGGGTTATCTTCTTCTAAAAAAGCATAAGATTATTAGTATAACAAGTTACTTTAGAGGTTTGCTCTAAAATGAAAGGAGTGATTAGTACCACTCAACAGTTCCGAATGTTTCTGCCATACTTAGTAAAATATACAGATTAACGGGTTCTGGTAGTGTTTGTTTCTTCTTTCTATAGGGTTTATTAGTCGGTGGTTACTCTGGGTACTCGAAGGTTCCACCGAGTCACCATTTTCTTTCTCAGTAGGACGGTTCGTCCTTTACATCCAAACTAAGGACCCAGAGTCTTTCTATGGAACTTCTTCCTTTGTCCTTGTGTGAGGTCATAAGAACGGACCCTTTAAGATACTTGTCTCTTCGAACCACCCGATGTCAGGTGACCCAGAGTTTCTCAACCTGTGTTAAATCGTTGATTTATTGTTGTTCCTCTCGATATAATTATCTTTATCCGTTCTTTCTTATCTAAACCCATTATCGTACGCACGTGAAATTTCGAAACTCTGAACACTTGTCAACTTATACCCCTGACCTCTTCTCTCTGGTGTCAGTGATGATCTAAATATCGATCCCGTCATGGTATTTACTTTCTCCTTCTCTCAGTCCTCGTCTTTAACAGGTGGAAATCCCTTCTCCGTCGTCTACTATACTTTTATATTATTTTATCGAGTGTACACGTAGAATTAATCTAAATATATATACGTTGAGTCGTCCGTTGACATAACTTAGACAACAAGTCAACGATTCGACACAGGTTGAGAAACTCTGTGGTACCTTACAGCGTCCGGTCCGAGGAGACAGGTACCTCAATCTGTGATGAATTTAGGATGACCGAAATGGATCATCAGGTCAGGGTCGGAATCTCCAGTTAAGGTCTTGACCAAAGGTGGGTGAGGAAAGGTCATGTTGGACTCTACTAACTAACTTCAGTAAGTCAGCACAGACTGAGAAACGTTGGGTTATCTGACATCGGATGGTCCGAGGAGGCAGGTACCCTAAAAGGCCCGTTATCATGATCTCACCTAACGGTAAAGGAAGAGGTTCCCTAGAAGGGTTGGGTCCCGAGCTTGGGCCCAGAGGGTGTAGTGTCTGTCTACGAAATGGTAGACTCGGTGGTCCCTTCAGCATGTTGGACTCTCGTGGGTGGATTACATGGTATGTGGAGAACGAAGGACGGGGTCCCGAGAAAACTACGGTTCCGAGTCCTTCTGCGCACCCTTGGGTAACCGTGAGTATGTACATGTTAGGTCTTTATGTTCCCTTAATTGGAGACAGGTTCTTGAGTAGAAACTGATTACCCTTTACCCTTGGTTCTCTATTTACGAAAGGGAAAACTAAAGGACCTGTCTCTCAAGACTCTGTGTAGTTTTAGGATACCCTGTTCTTGTCACCGGGATGAGTGACACAGATGTGGGTATTAGTAGGAACATAACAAAGGAGAAGGGAAAGTGAGAAGGACGGGGAGGAAGGACTAGGGAACCCTGTAAAGGACTTATTTGATGGAGTACAACCCGAGAGAGACCAGTGTAGAGTACGAGAAGAAGGTCCCCTCGATTCGATTCCGTCATCGATTTGACTCAAAATTTAAATTTATCGTAGGGACCCTATTTCGGGTGAACCAGTACCACATACTAGAAAAATTACACAACAACCTAAGACTAACGATCTTAAAACAACTCCTAAAAACGTAGATACAAGTAGTCACTATAACCGGACATCAAAAGGAAAAAACACTGTAGAAACAGTCCAAAACCATAATCCCACTACCACCGGAGTATCTTACTCAAACCTTCAAATGGAAGGAGACGTTAAAAGACCTTCTCAAACTCCTCCTATCCACAATCGAGAAGAGCTTTAAAAACCATCTTAAGTCGACACTTCGGCAGACCTGGACCCGAAAACAAACGACCTTCTAAAGACTAATGGCAAAGTTAAAGGCACGAACACTGTCCAGACAATTCTAAAAGATAAAGAAGGACCAAGTCAAAACCTTTTAACATGAAAAGATTCTTAAACAGGTAAAGAAGGTGCAACAGGTAAAATAACCGTATGTTGACGACTATCATCAGAGAATACTAGGAAACATAAAGACACAACAGACAACACTAGAGAGGTAAAAGTAAAGATTAAAATAACTAAACTAAAAAGAGAGAAACGAAGAACTACTCAGACCGATTACCAAACAGTTAAAATAAATAGGAAAGTTTCTTGGTCGAAAACCGAAACAACTAAAAACGATACCAGAGAAAACAAAGAAAACGTAAATAAAGACGGGATTAAAAATTCTAAAGAAAGGAAGATGATTGAGACCCCAAGAGGTTGAGAAGGAAAAGATCAACGAAATCAAAGTCTCAATCCAATAAATAAACTGAAAAAAGAACAAAGAACTCCATACGGACATAACGATACTTGAAAGGAGAATCGTGACGAAAATATCACAGGGTGTCCAAAACCCAACAACACAAAAGTAAAAGTAATCAAAGATACGTATAAAACTAAAGAAAAAACTAAAGAAGACACTAAACAACCAATAAGTCTTCACACAACAAGTTGGAGGTATACAACCTTAAANGGTCTCTCTACAACACCCCTCCCTCCACCCTCCCCCCAAGTACAAACCCTTACGTACATTCTTAATTTCTAAAATTTTAATTTTTTTTTTTAAATTTATCGTTCACTCTTTTATTATTCATATTTGAAAAACAGTGTTTCGGTTACATAATACAACTAATTCAGTTTAGTGACTTTTTAAAAACAAATAGAGACCTAAATAGGACCACCATAATCATAGTCACTCTTAAACTTTTTTAATTATCATTACATAATATACTACCTTTTAAGAACGGAAACCATAAAGTTATATCTGTAATTATTAACTTCTCATCAACTCGTATCATAATAAAATTTATGATCGTTCAGTTATTACGTCGTACTCATGTACATAATAATCGTTTCGAGGATTACACGTTACAACATGAAAGATGAAACAGAGAAAGTTTCACTCACATCTTTTACCTTTCTAAAAAGTTATTTATTACATTGTGAGACATGAGTAATATAACTTAGGAATTACTAAAGACTTCTACATTTGTAAAAGAGAGGGAATGTTTCTATTATTACTTTTATTTCTGTAAACTACTAAATGTATTACTTCGGATAAAAGTAGATATGTAATCATATATATTGTTTTATTAGGTCTAAAATTTACATTGTTATTTTGATTTTAATAGGAGGTTAATTTAAAAAATTTAATTAAAATTTTTTATTGTCAAAAAAGATTTTGACCTTTGTCTTGACGGTATGCTGGGTCGTTAGGGTGACGACCCGTATGTGTGGCTCCTTTGGTCTTAACTTTCTCTGTGCACATGGGGTTACAAGTAGCGTCGTGACAAACATTATCGGTCCTGTGCCTTCGTTGGGTCTACAGGTGGTCGTCCGCTTACCTATTCTTTCGACATCATGTATATGTGTCACCTCATAATGAGTCGGTAATTTTTCTTATGTAAACTTAGTCAAGATTACTCCCCCTACTTTGACCTCGGATAATATGTCTCACTTCTTTCGGTCTTTCTTTCTCTGGTTACGTCATATGATTACGTATATATACCTTAAATCTTTCTACCATTGCTATTAGGACATACGTTCTGTCGTCTTCTCTGTGTCTATATATCAGAATACCTGAGACACCCTCTCCCGCTCCCACCCTACTAAACCTTCTTACCGTAACTTTGTACATATGATAGTATACACTTTACTTAGCGGTCAGGTCCAAGTAACGTACTATGACCTACGAGCCCCGACCACGTGACCCTACTGGATCTCCCTATCATACCCCTCCCTCCACCCTTCCCCCAAGTCCTACCCCTTGTACATATATGGGTACCGTCTAAGTACAACTACATACCGTTTTGGTTATGTTATAACATTTCATTAATGGGAGGTTAATTTTATTTATTTAAATATAATTTTTATTATTATTATTATCAAAAAAGAGTTTTTATAACAGTGTAATTTGTCATTAACCTACTTACTACGATAAGAATTGTAGAGACTCATTACAAGTTCTCAAAGATCAATGTCTATAATTCATCTTTTTATTTTTGGGCCTATCAGGGTCATAAATCACTTGAAAAGACTGTCATTAGGACGAATTTTGTCCCGAAAAGAACGTTCTCTGATAAACACTTCGAGGAACTATTGGAAACACATATAAGTGTCTAACTAAGTACCTATCTTTCACACCATAACACGGGGTTTAGACAAATTTTCGTTAAAAAGTAAATATGGTATCGAATATTACCTTTCCTTTCAACTTTTTTTTTTAGAATATTCCTACACCACATTTAGGTGGTACATTCCTCTGTATTATAATATTGTACTTCACCGATCCTACTTGCACAGTGTTGGGGATTGTGAAATCTCATACGTTGAAGTCAGGACTCGGAAACTTCTCTACCAGTGAATGTGTTAATGGTAAGGAAGAAACGTAGTTAGTCTTGAAAGGAACTCCTACAATGTATGTTGCTAGTGGATTTATATTCACCCAACGATTCGTATACGGTTGTCTGTTCTTGTCTGTGGGTTGTCACCCTGACGTCTTCGTGTTGAGACGTGAGAATAAGTCTTCACGATATGTAGTCGAAACGTAAACCAAAAGTAAGTCGTGTCTTGTGTTTACAAATAGGGTTTCCGTGAACAAACCCCCTCTTTTTCTCGGTTTCGTAATTAAAAGTTTTCGAATCCCTGGAAAAATTTCACAGTTTTTATAAAGTTTATTTCCAAGTCCAATTTCTTCCAAAAAACCAAACAAATAAAACAAAACAAAAATGGTAAAATACTTCGAAGTGTAGAGTTAAATCAAATCATCGATTTATGTCTTTAGGGTTAGACCACCATAAATTACGGTCAATAAATTGACTTTTTCAAATCTGTCTTGAAACGAAAATGTGTCTCATGGAGACCTTTCAGTTAATAAAATTTTTCAAAACAGAATGTGTCCAGACGGAGAGAACTTTACCTAATAATCTAAGTGGGGGAATTTAGTTCGGAGTTGTTCCAGAATGTTAATTTTTATTGTTTAGTAATAGTGGATCGTAGACAATCCTATCGAAAATAGTTTTTCCGTTCTTTATTGTTCCCCACCGTTCTTACACCTCTTTCCCCTAGAGAACATGTGACAATTGCCCTTACATTTAACCACATCGGTGATACCTTGTGTCATATCAGGAAAGAGTTTTTTAATTTTTATCTTGACGGTATACTAGGTCGTTAGGGTGAAGACTCATATATAGGCTTTCATTGTTACAAGTAATGTCGTAATGAGTGTTATCAGTTCTATACCTTTACTAGATTCACAGATAGTTGTCTTCTTTTATAATTCTTCTATACTCTATGTTCGTGTGTGTGTATATATTTGTAATAAATCAGTACTCATTCTTCTTTTAGGATGGTAAACATTGTTGTACCTACTTGGATCTCCTGAAATACGATTCACATCGATCTATTTCTGTTTGGGACACACTAAAGTGAATATACACCTTAGATTGTCTTCTTTTCCAGTGTAAGTGCCTTTATCTCCATCTTACCACCAATAGTCCGTGACTCCCTACCTCCTTTACTCTCTCCACGATCAGTTTACCGCGTTCAGGAGTGAATATTCATTCATTACCCCTAGATTACTTGTCGTACCATTGATATCAATTATTATGACATAACATATTTATTAACTGTAAACAACTCTCATCTAGAATAGATGAATTCTCATCTCTCATCTAGAATAACTTCAATTACTTGGTCTAAGAATAGCATGTGTGTGTGTTTTTTACCACTGATGCAATCCAGTCTCTATGCAATTAATTGCTATCACCATTAATAAAGTATTACATAGATATAGTTCAATAGTACAACATATGAAATTTATATATGTGTAAATAAACAGTTAATATGAAGTTATTACTTCTTCTTTTTAAAAAATTATTAAAACTTTTGTTGTTATTAAAGACTTATAGAGTACGAAAAGTTATTAAATCCCCTAAATTTGACAGTTTGACTCACTTAGAATCTTTCAATGGTTTATGACTTACAATACGTTAATGGTTTGTGAAATAGTAGATGAATAGAAAAATTGAAGGTTTAAATAGACATAAGTATACTTTTTCTTGATTTTCCGTTACGATTTTATACTTGAGACACAACGTTAAGTCAAATATCATGATTTAAAAATTTTAAGTAATTTATATCGTCAATTTATATCAGGTCTAGTTTCATAAAACTCCTCAAATACGTCTTGGTATCCGAAGTACATCTTGTTTTTTTAGACAAATTTATTATCAGACTCATCTTCGAAGAAGTGACATTTTGGTTCATGTCATGTTTTTATTCGTCCGGTTTCGTCTGTTTGTCTAAGGTTCGTTTGAACCTTGACACTTATGATAAGAAATTATTAAATCATTCCAGAAGTTTTGATTGTATAAAGTAGGGTAGGCAAGTCAAGTCAAGTCAAGTCAGCGAGTCAGTGCAGGTTGAGAAACGCTGGGGTACTTAGTGTCGTGTGGTCCGGAGGGACAGGTAGTGGTTGAGGGCCTCAAGTGAGTTTAAGTACAGGTAGCTCAGCCACTACGGCAGGTCGGTATTTTCTACCGATAAACAAGGAAAGGAGGAAGGGTGTAAGAAGTACACGAGTGAATGACTACGCAATGAATTACTCTGTACTGGTTGGTTTCACTAAATTAGGATATTTTGTACAATAAGTTTATGGGTAGTTTCAATTACTTGCCGAATACACATCTTTATGACAATGGGAGGGACTTTTGGGGTAAGTAAGGGTGTGGTAAGTGAAGGTCTAGAGATAGAGACGAGAGAGGGGGTCGACGGACAAAGTGTAAAAGTGGATAGACAACAGGAATCTTGAAGTTTGTGTTACGTAAAATTTTCGTTTAAATAAATAGAGACAGGAACCTAAAAATGTGACAATAGAACAGATAAAGACCTTTATAAGGTGATGTTATTGGAGTCCCAATAAAATTTAAAAGTTAGTGACTACGATCTTTGACACACCTATACTCATTTGCCAATTTGAAGATTTCACTCTGGAGACACAAGGGAGAAAAAGATTAAAAAATTTATAATAAAAAGTAAGTAAATAAACCAACACAGTCCAGAATCAACGTCGTGTAACCTAGCCCCATGTACCCCAATCTACGGGACTGTGTACACCCTAGAATCGAGAGGTTGTCCCTAGTTTGGTCGCTGGGGACATAACCTTCCATCTAGTAACGACCTGGTGGTCTCTTGAGGACAAAGGAGAATATAAATAGGGGATGAAAGGGTAGGGATACAGTGGTAGGATGATCGACAGTGTTTTAAATGTCTTTGAAGATTGACTACCAAGGAAAAGACTCTCTTCCCTATCCGATCTTAGGGGAACGATAAGTTTACGTAGTAAGTGTGGTGATGATCTACTTAGAAAAATTGTATTAAGACTTGTTAGGGATTTTAATCGGGAAATACTGTCTGGTAGGCCGGTAGATAGGGAAAGGAAAAAGACTGAACAGTTCATATATATTTAACTGGGAACTTGTCATTATCCCCAATCCCCGTGGTTGGGATGTGTCACCTTTTAGGTATATATTGAAATCTCATCCAGGAGGTATAGGTTTCAACGTGTAAGTGTCCATGTTCGTTGATACCTAGTATGTTATGATGTCAAAATTAAATCACCCTTTTAGGTACATCTTCACTTAAACGTTAAGTATGGTTCCAACAAGTTCTCAGTCGATATTAGGTAGATTGTGTCTAACGAGTGGTAAGTTGTTAGTAGAAGTTGTGTGGAGAATGTTTGAAAAAACGACCTTTCTAAAGTACCCGAACATTGAGGAGAAAAAGTGTGAGAGTGGAGAAATTTAGAATCATTACGAAGTTCTTAATCGAGAACCCGATGAGTTTCTACGAATTACATCATGAGATACTTTGAGTGTACGTTGTCCCTAATTACATACAAAGTTTTAGTGCTTCTGCGATGTTCCTTTGGAGAGTTGAGGTCCATGAGATACCTCTTCATCACACTATAAACTAACACCCTTTGTCAGTCTTTCTTTTTAGAAAACTCATTACTTCGTTTCAGAGGGTCCATCTTTAGATTAGTCTTCAATAAGAATAAAAGAGGATTGTAGTCCCTTCAATTTTTTTTTTTAGGAGGGGTAACGTCGACGTCATTTGTAAAAAAAGACCTCCGTAATAGTACGCAAAACTTCTCACGTCTTTCCTGATAGAGGGTCGTAACACGTTAATACACATCGTTGTTTATCTGTGTCTTTATCGATCACGTCAGCTTCAACTACACAGGATCTCTGGCTTGTAATTGGTTAACGTACGTTTATTTGATTTTTAAGAAAAGTTAATCACATCGTGAGACAAGATGTTCTTTCTCTGGTCATGTTGTATTTTTTCGGACTAAGTCAGACTCTATGTCGTTCTTTGATTTACTACTACGTCTTCGTCTTGTTTCTTTAATAAGATTGTTGATGACTGATACCTAAAACGAGTATTAGGTGACTGTTTCCTAACCATTTGGTCTGAGTGTAATATCATAAAGGTTAGTGTGACGTTTTGATAACTTCTTGATATCTGTATAGATATTTACAGAATTAAAATCCAGAGTTTATGATTTAATTTCGTCTTAAATTAGAAAAGAATAAGAAGGATATTAAACTGTTTGATGTTTTAAAGAATAAATTATTATTTTTGTAAATGTATTTCTTATAAACATTTTAAGATACCATTTCGTTCAAAATGTAAAAAAAAAAAAAAATGATAAGATTCGTGAACCCTAAAAGTTCTACCTCTACTTTCGTACAAACATTGACCAAATTTACTTCGTCGTCTCCCTACAATTTTTGCTTAAGGGTCAAGGACTAGAACATAGTAATTACTGTTGAGATTTCTGTCGTAATCGTAATCGCAATCGTAATCGACAGACCCCTCCGGAATGTTTATCGACACTTTCTTCTCTTCTCTTTTCGTTTCCTCTTTTCCTTTCTATATTCGTAGTCTTACGTCTCAAGGTTTCTTATCGTTCTTCTCTATTCTTTCGGAAAGAGTCACTAGTTACGTTTCTTTATCTCCTTTTGTTGTCTTACCTTCCCTGATCTCTAGAGAAGTTCTTTGAATCTCCGTGGTTCCCTTGTAAAGTGCGTTTCTACCCGAACTATTTCCTGTCTTTACCATACCTGGATTGTCTTCGTCTTCTATAATTCTTCTCCACCGTTCTTATGTGTCTTCTTGACATGTTTTTTCTAGAAGTACTGGTTCTATTAGTGCTACCACACTAGTGAGTGGATCTCGGTCTGTAGGACCTTACACTTCAGTCCACCGGGAATCTTTCGTAGTGATGACAGAACTACTGACACCGAAACATCATCTCGGACTTCAGTCCGTCCAACTAAGAAGGTCAAGGTAAGAAGAAAGAGTTCTAACGAAACCGATAAACTCCAAAAAACATAAAGGAATGTTTAACACTTTAATAAACAAGATCGAGACACTTTTTTGGTTATGTCATAATATCTCGTTTTATTTCATTTTGATTTTTAATTTTTTTTTTTTCTTTCGTAGTGATACTTGTTTCGATCGTCTCCACTACCTTAAGGTCACCTCGATAAAGTTTAGGATCTTCTACTACGACACTTTCACGACGTAAGTTATACGGTCGTTCAACCTTTTGAGTCGTCACTAGTGTCCTGACCTTTTCCAGTCAAAAGTAAGGTTAGGGTTTCTTTCCTTTACGGTTTCTTACGGGTTTGATGCCGTGCTAACGTGAGTAGAGTGTACGATCATTTCATTACGAGTTTTAAGAGGTTCGATCCGAAGTCGTTGTGCACTTGACACTTGAAGGTCTACAAGTTCTACCAAAATTTTTTCCGTCTCCTTAGTCTCTAGTTTAACGGTTGTAGGCGACCTAGTACCTTTTTCGTTCTCTCAAGGTCTTTTTGTAGATAAAGACGAAATAACTGATACAGTTTCGGCAACTCACACACCTAGTGTTATTTGACACCTTTTAAGACTTTCTCTAGCCTTATGGTCTGGTGGACTGAACGGAGAACTCTTTAGATATACGTCCAGTCCCTCGTTGTCAATCTTGACCTGTACCTTGTTGTCTGACCAAGGTTTATCCTTTTCCTCACGCAGTTCCGACATATAACAGTGGGACGAATAAATTGAAGATACGTCTCATGTAGTACTCTTTGTGACCCGACCTTCTTCGTGTTCGACCTTAGTTCTAACGGCCCTCTTTATAGTTATTGGAGTCTATACGTCTACTGTGGTGGGAATACCGTCTTTCACTTCTCCTCGATTTTTCGGAGAACTACTTTCACTTTCTCCTCTCACTTTTTCAACCGAATTTCGAGTTGTAAGTCTTTTACTTCTAGTACCGTAGACCAGGGTAGTGAAGTACCCTTTATCTACCCCTTTGTCACAGTCTGAAATAAAACCCCCCGAGGTTTTAGTGTCGTCTACCACTGACGTCGGTACTTTAATTTTCTGTGAATGAGGAACCTTCCTTTCAATACTGGTTGTATCTGTCATATAAATTTTCGTCTCTGTAATGAAACGGTTGTTTCCAGGTAGATCAGTTCTGATACCAAAAAGGTCATCAGTGCATACCTACACTCTTAACCTGACACTTCTTCCGACTCGCGGCTTCTTAACTACGAAAACTTGACACCACAACCTCTTCTGAGAACTCTCAGGGAACCGACGTTCCTCTAGGTTGGTTAGGTAAGACTTCCTCTAGTCGGGACCGTAAAGAAACCTCCCTTACTACGATTTCGACTTCGAGGTCATGAAACCGGTGGAGTACGCTTCTCAACTGAGTGACCTTTTTGAGACTACGACCCTCCCTAACCCCCGTCCTCCTCTTCCCCTACTGTCTCCTACTCTTCCGATCTACAGTAGTGACTGAGCTACCTACACTCAGACTCACTTGAGGCCCTCAACCACTACCTGTCCCTCCGGACCGCACGAGCTAAGTACCCCAGCGTGTCTCAGCCTGTGTTGACTCGCTTACTTGACTTGACTTGACTTTCTGTCGTACCATACTCTCTTGATCCACGGTAAAACTTAAACCACAAGACCTTCCGTGTAAGAAAAAACAAAGAGAAAAGACGGAGTCTTTACTGTAATTGAACTATTCTATTTCGACGACGACGATGACGACGATTCAGTGAAGTCAGCACCGGCTGAGACACACTGGGGTATCTACCGTTGGATGGTCCGAGGGGGTAGTGACCCTAAGAGGTCCGTTCTTGTGACCTCACCCAACGGTAAAGGAAGAGGTCACGTACTTTCACTTTTCAGTTTCACTTCAGTGAGTCAGTACAGGTTGAGAATCGCTGGAGTACCTGACGTCGGGTGGATGTAAACTATTTTCTTCCGTGTCCGTCCTTACTGTCAGTGTAGGAACCACAAAATTTGAACCTCTTAAAGGTCATAAAGGTATCCTATTGACGTCCCGTAAGTCCTGGACATGAATTTGAGAGTATGTCAGTTGTTGACATTCCGACGGTTGTTTGACAGAAAAGACCATCGTCGACACAGACGACAGTGATCAAAGAAAGTGTGTTAACATCATCTGGGTATCGTTCGTAAAAAAACTAGACCCCATAATTGTCTAGTGACGTCCCCTGTATACTTACCCTCCCTTTTGAGGAAATAATCTGTTGACTTCCTTCGTCCTCCTCACCTTTTAATTTTCCGTACAAAATAGTCGATATAATCTTTTAATATAAATGAACTCTTGATAAAATAAAGATTAAGTCAACAAGTCAGAAATAAGGTACGAAAGTCCACTCTTACTCCGTACTTATTCGTTTATTGATGTACAACAAAGTGTACATTCAACGACAGAGAGGTTGGTGGTAGTCAAATGTGAGACGGAGGTGAGAGAGGGAGAGAAGTAAATGTTATACTTAGGTTAGAGAAGGTTTCGTAACCGTCGAGAACGGTAAACTTCCGGTTTTCCAAAATTCTCTAATGACTCCAAGACATCATTTGTACTTTTTCTTTTTTCTTTTTTTTTATGTTGACCGAATGAAATAGGTACCATAAGTAATTATCAAATGGGAGAATAAACAATAAGGGGAAATTGAAAGAGGTAGATAGGAGAAGATAGATAGGACTTACCTTTTACTTCATCGTAAACTAGTTATTTCGTCCAACTTTTTCACTTCTAATCTCATAGGACATGTTCCCTCTGCTGTTTCTTTATTCTTACCAAGAGGTACAACTTCAGGAGTTTTGTCAGGATTGTAGGTTTAAGTACAAAACCTTTGACTTTGACATTTGTGTATGCTTTGTCTCTCTTCGTTGGGTAGAAGTCACCGAGTGTTTGATGGAAGTCCTAAGGCATGTTTTTTCTGTGTCTTTGTTAGTAAAGATGAAGGAATTGAAAAAAGGGTCCAGGTCTGATACAAAATAATAAACACCAACAACAAGTCAGTGTCAGTGTAAGTTGAGAGACGTTGGGGTACCTGACGACGTGTGATCCGAAGGGACAGGAAGTGACAGAGGGCCTTAAACGAGTTTGAGTACAAGTGACTCAGTCACTACGATAGATCGGTAGAGTAGGAGACAACGGAGGAAGAGGAGGACGGGGGTTAGAAAGGGTCATAGTCCCAGAAAAGGTTACTGAGTCAAGAAACGTACTCACAACCTCGAAGTCGAAGTCGTAGTCAGAAAGGTTGCTTATAAGTCCCAATTAAAGGAATTCCTAACTGATCAAACTAGAGGAACGTAAGGTTCCCTGAGAGTTCTCAGAAGAGGTCGTGGTGTTAAACTTTTTTAGTTAAGAAGTCATGAGTCGGAAGAAATACAAAATAATACGAAGGGAGGTTTTATTGGTCAGGATAGCTCCTGTTTGAGATTTCATAGGTGTGAGGTTATAATTGAGAGACGAGGATCAGTAATTAGTTTTGAATTCTGTGACTCAAACTCGAGTCGACTGTAACGAAACACTAGAACGATTTTATTGACTATAATTTGTACAAAGTTTCCCTTGTTCGTATTCGAGTCGGACCTTCCACCTTTGTGTTCTCCGTGTACCTGACCGGATATACTAATACTGACTTAGACATAGTTTCCGGAGATCGTTAATCTTCTTGTGGAACAATACGACGAAATTGAGTCCCAATTTTTTAGTAAAGGACGTAGTGTGCCTTGTTCACGGATTTGTCCATCGTAGACGATACTGTCCGTTTACGGTCCTCCCTAATAAGACCACCTTTAATAGTCGGGTTCTTATAGGTTCCCAAATACCGTAAAGATTTACTTTATAAGTGTATTTCGAATCTGAAATCGTCTTTTATTTTTGGTCCATTTAGTATGGTCTCCCTTGTCAGTCTTATTTTGAATTTCGTTTTATAAAAGATTGTAGACGTCAGTTCACGAGACGACCTTTTACACTTTCTACCTAAGGGAGACCATCGTTTACTCTTTACGTCATCTACATAAATGTTGTAAGACATATATAAGTAACCTTGTATACCGAGTTACTTAATAAGATGTACTATTTAGAGGTGACTCCTTCGGACGATGGGTGATTCCGGGACTTGGAAGACGTTCACCGTTTTGGAGGACGGTTCACCACAGTAAGTCTTCTTGTCTCCCGTTCTGTTTTATTTAACGTACGTCGCAACCAATAAACTCTTACAAGGATATTAGATGTATTTCGTTCCCCTCTACTAAGACAGACTGAAGTAGACTTTCAAGGAACTCGTCCCTACCTCTCTTCCACCCGTTACAAAACAAAAAAAAAAAAAGGTCAGTAACTAATGTCCCTTTCGTCCATCATAAATCATCCGTCTGAGACTAAAGGTCTGTATAGGGTTAGACGAAGATAGATAGACCGAAACCTCTAAAGACCTGGGGAAGGTTATACGACAACCGAGACACCGGACTAATAGGAGTCGACACAATTACTTGTTCTACACGACTAAATGTATCCTCTGTGTGAGAGTTACTCTTCAAGGAAACAAATACAGAAAGATATGGAGTAACCCTTGTACTACGAGAGATGACTCAATATAGTCTCGTTCCCTAAACGTCTGTAACCTACATCCGACACTCTTTCTGTTCCGTGTTGAAAGCACCCTGATTTCGTCGTTAGTCAACACGAGTCTTAGGTTCCGGTCTAAAATATGTTCATTACAGAAATATCATTCTGACATCATTCCTCAAGAACATATCAGGATTCATTTGATACACTTCATTCTTCATAGTGATAAGGACCAAGTGTCGAGTCTCAGTCTACTAGTTCACGAGTACGATTCGTCCTCGAAGTGGAGTCTAGACAAAGGTACAGATTTCAGTGTAAAATATATGTATCACCAGTGAACCTATAATTCCTTAATTTCACGATGTGTTCAATGTCACGAACTTTTTTCGATGGAGATCTGTATGTCCAAATGGTTCCTCAATGACAGTTCTGTTGATATCTTTTGGACTTTTCAATATGTAAATTTAAATTAATGATTGGTGACTTAGGTAAATTTCCCCTCTCCAATTTTTGAGATAAAAATCCATATTTGTTTTTTTTTAACCATATCGTTCATTCAAATAACTAGTACAGACGTTTTAACACAAGAGAAGTTTGTTCTTTTGAAATTATATTTACTTTTTAATATTAGTAGTCTTAGTACGATAGAACATTTTTTACTGTTTAAATACACAAAAAATTAAATTTTTCAAATAATTTCTAGTCTAAGGTTTTTTTATTTTGGATTTAAGATGGATTCATTGTTGCTTTTAATACTTTCACTCCGAACGTATTATTAGACCATTCCTCGTTGGGGTTTAAGCTTAGATTTTTTACTTCATGTTATATAGTGAGGGAGATGCGGTAAGGGGGATTGACTATGATAGTCCCTAGTCTTAATTGGTCCACTAATAGTGATGTGATCGTAGTAGGGTTGTGTACGAACAAAATGATCATGTACATTTATCCACTAAAACTCACTGTTCACACAGATATACACACGATGAGACACACACTAATATCATTTAGTGACTTCAGAAGTCAGAAACCCCCTTAACCAGTCTCCGAGTCGCAACAAATGAACTACAGAAGTCTTGCCGAAGGTATGGGTACTTCGTAGAACGGGTACTTTCGTGATTCCACTTTGTCACTCGTGACAGAGGTCGACTCATATCTAAAAGAACTCCTGGATTTCAGTAAAGATTTCTAATAGTTAAGGATTGCAAATCTATACACCGAGTTCACCTTACTCGATTAAAATTTTTAGTAGGACTCTTATAATAGATTTATTTCCTGGTGTTTTCTTTTATTACATAGATAACTATCTATTTACGTTACTTGAACCTAAAGATTTCCTTACATAAAATTTTTTTTTTAACCTTCCTTCCAGAGTCTGTTTTTGTCTGTTTTGTGTAATAGTGTTTGGACCCTCCCCTTTGATATTAACAACAACAAGCCAGTGATTCAACACACACTGAGAAACTCTGGGGTTCCTGACGTTGTACGGTCCGAGGGAACAAGAAGTGATAGAGGACCTCAAACGAGTCTAAGTACAGGTAACTCAGTCACTACGATAGATTGGTAGAGTAGGAGACGACGGGGGAAGAGGAAGAACGGAAGTTAGAAAGGGTCGTAGTCCCAGAAAAGATTCCTCAACTGAGAAACGTATTCCTAACTTAATCTTACCGATTTCGGGATGTCATTCCGAAATTTTATTTTTTGATTTTTAAGAATTTTCTATAGTATCTTATATAACGAATACTCTTATTCTAAAATACTGTCTGGACTAAGATTTATACTGAACAAAAAAAAATTAATACTCCAAAACTGTTTCTATGGATTAAAGAAAATAAAAACCAAAGACGTAAACATTTTACTTTTATTATTATGAATATGTAACCTAACAACGTTATAACTTACTTTTTTATATCTATTTTGTCAAGTTTTTTTTATCAAATTATAGAAGATGTCAATCGTGTGTGACTTGTAAACGAAATAAATTCACGGACCCTTTTCCCTTTAATATCGGAGTTTCATATTCAATATACTATATTACTATTACTCTCGTCTTTTTTCATTTCGATAAGTTAAAGATAAAACAAAGGTGAAGAAATTATTCTTCTCATTACGACTTTAACCTTTCCTTTCTTGTTGAACCAATGGTCTCCTGTCCTCAGATTTCGTCTATTCCTCTACTATTTTCTTTCGGTTCCACGAAATTTGGTTGGAAATCTGAGTTCGTGTCTGTACGAACATTTTGCATACGTTCCCGTCACTCTCTTATAAGTGTATGTTAACCTTACCGATAACCGTTTATAAATCTGTTATTCTATTCCACGTCTTTTTGTCGTTTCAGTTTTAAGAGGGGTCAAAAATTTACACTCTCCTTCGCCTGATACTTTTAAAATCGCACTATACGAGATAAACAGAAACGGAGGTAGAGGGACGAGACCAAAAAACAATATGAAGACGAGGAGTATCTTGAGTCATTACCTAGATAGTCCCAGTCCGAAGGAAAGTCTTGGTTAGAAAGTTCTACAATACTTGACTTACAAACACAGAGGGTTTTAAGTATGTTACTGTAGAATTGGGACACCATACTTGGATAATCCTCTTCCCCAGAAACTCGCACTAATCCAATACTCTCACCTTACTTACCTTAATCGTGTGAATATACTCTTGTCTGGTCTCTCAAACAAGGAAGAGAGAGAGACAAATAGTGGTACACTCCTATGTTTTTCTTCTGTCGTTAGACGTTTGGTCCTACGTCTAGGGGAGGTCTGTGACCTAGATAGTTACAGAACTAGAACCTGAAAGGTCGGAGGTCTTGACACTCTCTATTCATAACTTCAGTGAGTCAGAAACCGTTAAACGTATCGTCGAGTTCGATTCTGTATTTTGTATCTAATTAGAGGATGGTAATCCTTAATCTTAACTTAACTCAGGAAATCCATCTAGGTTGGAGAGTACGAGCACAAACGATTCACAGGAACAGGGACGTTGGGAGAGACGAAGGAGAATAGGTATAAACCTTTTAAAACTCTTATTTGAAAATTTACCTACAAAATACCTGTAAAAAGTTTATTTTAATTAATGATCGTTGATGTTACCGAGGTGACTCTTATTTAGCACGGTAAAATAGAGGAAACATTGTCTTAGAGATACAATCATTACTTCTTATTGGAGGTGTCTCATCTATAATTAAAGTCTTTCTTTATACTGGTTAAAAGGATACTAAGAGATCCTCTTTACCTCCGACCTACCGTCATCTTAAGTCCCCTAACTAACTACGTACCACGAAATCAGTGGTTCGGCACAAGCTAGAACACTGGGGTGCCTGACATTGGACGATACGGAGAGACAGGTACCCTAAGAGGTCCTTTCTTATGACCTCGTCCAACGGTAAAGGAAGAGGCCCCCTAGAAGGACTGGGTCCTTAGCTTGGGTCCAGAGGACGTAACGTCTGTCTAAGAAATGTCTAACTCGGTGCTCTCTTCGGACTATCGATGTACTTGATATAGGTTTGTCACTTATTATGTAACTATGGTCGACTTTGTATATGAAGTGAGATGGGATAAGGTTAAAAATAGTCACTAGACTAATTTTGTGTATTCCGTAAAAATTATTTGTCCGTAAAAATAATTGTCGTATCCACTGAGATTGAATTCCCTACCTAGGTAAATAACCTATATTAATTGTTATTTGAACTTTTAAGAACAACTCGATCTTCTCACCTAACATTGTCTGTTATACGTTGAAGTACCCCTCTTTATATTTCGGGTTTATTCCGAGTTTTTCAGTGGACATGTCAAAGTCTCACTCTCTCTGGATTATGTTCTCGTCAAGAACAAAATTTTACTGGTAGTATTCTATTACCCTATACCGATGATTTTATTGAGTGCAATTGAACTCAATATCTATTTATAGTTTTTTCCTTTTCATATAAAGGTAACAAGACACGTAAAAGGGGAGGTTTAGACTTTATGACTTAAAACACGACCCGAGGTGTAAAAGTTTTTTATAACTGTGTGACCTCAATAGGTCTCTAATAGTTTTTTGTTAACTTTCACTTTCACTTCAGCGAGTCAGCACAGGCTGAGAAACGCTGGGGTACCTGATATCGGGTACTCCGAGGAGGTAGGTACCTAAAAGATCCGTTTTTATGACCTCACCCAACGGTAAAGGAAAAGGTCCCCTAGAAGGGCTGGGTTCCTAACTTGGGTACAGAGGGCGTGACGTCCGTCTGCGAAATGGTAGACTCGGTGGTCCCTTAGTTTTTTGTTAACTGTAAAGATGTTTAATACAGTAAACTCCTTATAACCTTAATTGTTTGTGATCTTTACATCTGATGTCGTCCTTGTATTCTTGATGTAAGTTTATAAACTTTCTAAAGTCTTCCAATCTTACTTGACTCGTCATCGAGGTTTGCAGTCTTGATTCTGATTTTGATATTCATTATTCTTCTGTTTAAGGTCGGGTCATGTTAAAGGTTCCTTTATTTTAACATTACCAAAACGTTCTCCCATTCGGGGAGTAGGGATTCTACAAGGTGGGTCTTCAACTTTACCGGTGATCGTGCGTAAGTTCGTGTTCTCCTCTTCGGTAATCCACTTGAAAATTTCCAAGGAAGATGAGAATTGGGTACTCTGACAGTCGTAAAGTGAAAGTTCACAATAACAAGGGTTATAAACTAACGTCATCGGTTTAAAGAAAATTTAATCAAAAGAACGAGATTATCGGGTCTCGTTTCCACATATAAATCTTAATTCTTTCCGGAAAGTACCATAATAGTTATCCAAAAAGATTTATGGTCGGATAGAAACGTCTGTTGGGTTTCTTACCTTGTCAACTAGTAAGTAGTCGACACTGGAGACCTCATCAAAGAAATGAACCTCTTTTTAACTTCAAGGTGGGGTAGTGTGAATATGAACGAACTCAAGTGTTGACGTTATACGGGGAGATCTCTCTCCAAGTAACAACCACAGTGCTCGTAGCTAGCTAACATAGATTCGACGAAAGAGTCACTAATGTGGCAGGGAGTGAGGGGAATTCAAAGTGTCGGGTCTCGTGCGGGTCCCGAGTGACGTCCGTCTGAGTAAGACTAGTCACGTTGTGGTCGTATCTCGTATGCAAGTGTCTCGGTTTCCGTCAGTCCCAGGGTCCCATAAGGTTAGTATCTGTCTTAAAGTCGAAATAATCCATTGACAGTTTAAACGGAACCACAGAGAATTTTAAAATTTAGTCTTCTTTTATATTTACGTCTCTTTGGTACTATTCAATTGAATGGTTAGACAACATTATTTGTACACGTGATGCTGGTATGTAATACCTTTAGTCTACCTCTCGGGTCTCTCCCTATTACCGCGTTCTATACACGTGTATCACTCTAGTATTTTTAGTATTTACAATACATACTCCTTCTCAAAAAGAAAAATTTGCAGGACCAGTTCTAAGGACGAATTGTATAAACACCTCGTTGGATGGGAAGATAAATTTTTTAATTAGTAAGTTTCCCATTTTATTACGTTTCTTTCAAACTTTGGGTTTTCCATTATATATGTTACTTTCATCTCTTTCCTCGCTAATGTCACACCTTCTACTACGGGTACATATAAATAACGGAGATGACTTTAGGTCTGTACCTAAAGTAGTAGAATCAAAGAGATTAAAGAAACAAAGACATATGTCCAGGATGACACACAAGTAAGGTTATATAGAAAGAAATGAATACTCGACGTTTTCTCTTTTAAGATGTAGGTTTCGACGAAGAACATATTCGGAGTCGAGTCCTACCCTCTCTTCTCATCCCTTACAAAGAAATATTAGACTACCTTTTTAGGAATCCATTTCTTTACGTAACAAATCGTTTATTATCCGAATTTTCCGACAAAATATATACTTATCTATCAAAGGAACCGTTCTGATCTTATCTAACACTTACTCCCCTTTTTTTTTTTGATGTTTTATTCTTTTCCTTTTTTTACTCAAAAGTGATCGATGTTTTTCTCCCACCGTTGTCAGCATTCTTAGACCTTTTCGTCTCCCCTACACTCCTCATCCCCTCTTTCGAATCTTTTTCTCGTCTCCGGTCCTGTCCTCCTCCTCTTTGTCTGTCACCCTTCAAAGACCTCGACCAAACCGGTGTAAGTTCCTACCTCTTCCAATTTCTAGTCCCAGTCAATAGAGAGACAATACGAGACTACTTTGTGTCGGAAGAAGGTTTTGGTGAGGAGTAGAAGTCAGTTTCAGATAATTGTGTTAACAGAAAACACTTAAAGTTCTACTTTTAACACCGTATCCTCGATATAACGGGTAAACCTAGTTGAGTCTTGTCTGTCTTCCTTTACCTTTTCTAATATTTACTTTTTCTAGTTACCTTTTAAGTAGTCTGAATTGTTTCTAAGACTCTCGGTAACCTTTAGAACTAATCTCGGTAACCTTTAAACTCTACCCATTCCTTGACTTAGTCTCTTAATGACTTTATCCGACCTTCTGATCTCTGTGTCTCCGTTAGTTCGAGTCCTAGTTCGTGTGATTTTGACCGACCACAAACTGAGAACCACTATAAGTTCATCTTACGGACGAAGTTGAGACAGAGAATCTCTACGAAATTCTAGACTGTACCCTAACCTCTCCCCTAATCTCGTTCAACTTCCCCTTTCTGACTCAGGGTTGGTTTTGGTCAGGTTAAGACATACTAAACGTTCGTTTCTAAGACGTATCATAAAGTCAAGATTATTCCCGGGTACATAATTATATATTGATATTTATTTATAAAAATTTCAAAACTATGATGACGACTTTTAAGGATTTGTGATCGACTTAGTTTGATCTTTCACTATATTAAATGTTAAAAGGTTTTTCGTCGTCTTACTTCTCTTTTTCTTCTTTCGTCTTACTCCTCTTGTCCTCTATCGACTACCGATTAGTCATTTTAGTTCGAAACAAAATAGTCAAAAATTAAGTCAAAATTAAGGTAGAAGAACGGAGTTAGAGTCTTCGACTTTAAAGGTAGAATATTGGATACCGTTAGAGACATCGTAGATCTATTCATTTCAAGATAATAAGAAGGGTGTCAGGATACTTATGATACGTTATGACGATGGTTGTGGTCTACCGACGAGTGGAGAAGAAGTACTTATGTAGATCTGATTACGAGAGGCGGAGTGAATTAATCGACACTGTTGTACTGACTCACGATCGGTCGTTTTATACACACCTTCATACCAAAAAGGTCACCAATGCATGTCTACACTCTCAACCTGACACTTCTTTCGACCTGCGGCTTCTTAACTACGAAAACTTGACACCACAACCTCTTCTGAGAACTCTTAGTGAACCTGACGTTTCTCTAGGTTGGTCAGGTAAGACCTCTAGTCGGGACCGTAAAGAAACCTCCCTCACTACGACTTCGACTTTGAGGTCATGAAACCGGTGGAGTACGTTTCTCGACTGAGTAGCCTTTTCTGAGACTACGACCCTCCCTAACCCCCGTCCTCCTCTTCCCCTGTTGTCTCCTACTCTACCGACCTACCGTAGTGACTGAACTACCTGCGTTCAGACTCACTTGAGGCCCTCAACCACTACCTGTCCCTCCGGACCGTACGACGCTANACTTCGACTTTGAGGTCATGAAACCGATGGAGTACGTTTCTCGACTGAGTAACCTTGTCTGAGACTACGACCCTCCCTAACCCCCGTCCTCCTCTTCCCCTGTTGTCTTCTACTCTACCGACCTACCGTAGTGACTGAACTACCTGCGTTCAGACTCACTTGAGGCCCTCAACCACTACCTGTCCCTCCGGACCGTACGACGCTAAGTACCCCAGTGTCTCTCAGCCTGTGCTGACTCGCTGACTTGACTTGACTTGACTTTGAAGTGTGAAGATCCCGACCGGGTAATTTCAGTGGGTACAAGAAAAGGGATGATGAACGACCCACAATTATGGGTCCCGTCGGATTTTCGAAGTTCTACTTCTACCGTCTCGAAGATAGTCGGACTCACACACTTACTGACACACCTAGTTTCGTGAAGTTGCTTGACCATGGTTGAGATATAAAGACTTGGTAATTTTGTGAAGTCCTAAGTAAACAAAATAAATGTATATATGTATACTACGACTGAACAATATAATTACTACGATGGATTGATCAGGTAAAAGAAGAAATTGTCCAATCGTTTAGAAGTTTTCATAAAGTACTTGTTGTAGTCACAAAGAGGTCTCGACAATTTCTACTGTTACTTTAACCATAAGTGAATCCCGGATATACACATGCACAGACAAGTCACCGAGTCAACACACACTGAG
The DNA here is from genome assembly GCA_006410555.1 of Capra ibex. NCBI lineage: Eukaryota > Metazoa > Chordata > Mammalia > Artiodactyla > Bovidae > Capra > Capra ibex. The sequence goes on along the minus strand of SJYO01018169.1, from coordinate 38,533,589 downwards.
AAACGCTGGGGTACCTATGATTGGACGGTCCGAAGAGAAAGGTACACTGAAGGGTCCGTTCTTATGACCTCACCCAACGGTAAAGGAAGAGGTTCCCTAGAAGGGTTGGGTCCCTAGTTATTACTTCACTTCACTTCACTTTCAGTAAGTCAGTACAGACTGGGAAACGTTGGGGTATCTGATATATCAGGTGCCTTAAGAGGTCCGGTCTTATGACCTCACCCATCGGAAAGGGAAGAGGTCCCCAGAAGGGTTGGGTCCCTGACTTGGGTCCAGAGGGAATAACGTCTGTCTAAGAATTGATCGACTCGATAGTCCTTTCGGGGTCCCTAGTTATCTCTTTGGGTATTTACGATAGTTCACTCGTTTTATGTCATTAGAAAAGACTATTCTGACACATCGTATTATTCCAAAATACCTTCTCGACCCTTAATGGATGAAATTTTTTCAAAAGGTCGATTTAAAGGATCGGTTAATAAATAATGTATGGGTTCGTCAAACTTCTTCCAACTTATTATATTATTAATATGGGTTATTGCGACACCACAAAATCGTCAATACTTTATGAGTCGTCGGACTATTCACTACCATTTAACGGAGAGAATAGAACGATCATCTCCGCACCGTTTTGTTTTAGGGTACGACCTATGAACCCCCACCAAGTCTTCAAGATAAAACCCTTAAAAGTCAACAGTGAGACTTAGTGACACCGTACGAATAAGAGTTTATAGAGAGAGGAAATGTTATTAAGTGTGAAGAAATCGTGCATTCTCGGGAACTTGTACGAGCGTGTAAGATTAAATATACAAAAAGAAATCCACGTGAGTCTTATTTGATGGATACTTTACCATCCACTGGAAAACTTAAAAAGAAAATATTATTTTCCTTAGACTGACCACTCTAATTAACAGTAAGACCCACTATATTATAAGACGTAAAATAAAAGGACCTCGTGAGTCTTCTCTCCTTTCGTCATTTTTAAATTTATATCGTACAGGTTCCCTTAGACGATGTTATATAACACAAATGGTACTCATACTTTACGTTTATTACGAACATATAGTCTCCACTGATAAATTTGGGTAAAGTTACAGACTTTTTGGAATAAAGTTCAAAAAAGATTAAGAAAAGAATATACTGGGTTTTTACGTATATGTTTTAGTTGTCTTTCTATACTTTACTACTCTGTCCATCTGTATCAAAGTCCGAGATCAAATTGATGTTGGAGGTAGATATCGTTGTAAATTTAAAAGGAATACTCCTCTCTTCAATGTTGTCCTTCCTCTCTCCACGACCTGCACTATAAGTCGAAGAGACAAACAGAGTTTATGCATCACTGGTAACTCATTGAACTGAAGGGAAAGAGTCAAGTCACCCTTTTATATAAAAGTAAATAAAAACACGTCTTTGTGTTTATTTTACAGTAGATTTACCGTAACGGAAATATACCTATTCGTCCACTAGAGTGTAACCAGAGTCAAGTCTAACTAACAAGGTAGAGAAATGATTTCTTTATGTGAATTTTCGTTTAAATCAAATCTCCTCAGATCGTTATTACGGACGGATTATCTTTGTTAAAGAATCACGGAAGTTACCCGGGACTATTGTTTCACGCATTGTCGACGTTTTCTTCATCGGGTTACTCGTAGAAGATGACTACCACTAACTAGGTCAGAGTATTACTTCACTTTCGAAAAAATCTCGGTTTCGTTAAAAACGGGTGTAGGAAATAGTCCTCTTTGGTATTACTTAGCACAATCATCGGTCGTAAATAACTTTTAAAGTGGAATCTTACAACCGGTCTACAGTAATATCGTCTTAATTCACGTCGGACTCTCGGAACGATATTACATGTCTTAGAGAGAAGTAGTGACAAGACCTCAACAAAACCCAGACGGAGGTTTATAATGTCTCTTTACTTTAAAATTTTTTTTTCGTTGCGAAATTTGATGTTGACTAATTCACAAAATACGTGTTGTGCAAACCATAGAAGAGAATTTTCTTCAAATTAATGGATTTAAGACACACGACAAAGTTACATGTTCACAATCAGATTATGCATCACTTCACTTCAGCGAGTCAGCACAGGCTGAGAAACACTGGGGTACCTGATATCGGGTGATCCGAGGAGGCAGGTACCCTGAGAGGTCCGTTCTCATGACCTCACCCCACGGTAAAGGAAGAGGTCCCCTATAAGGGTTGGATCCCTAACTTGGGCCCAGAGGACGTAATCTCCGTCTACGAAATTGGAGACTCGGTGGTCCCTTAGGGCAGATTATGCATTCTATTTTTATAAAAATTTTGGAATGTGGCCCGACTGTAGAACCGCTCCGTCGTCACCAGTGTCGACGAAAGGGTCGAAGGGATACAGCGGGTTTCTGCTGTTCTTCTTCTTTCTACGGTCTTTCAGCCGGTTCTTTCTGTTTCTAGGTCACTTGGTCAGATCCCCGTACCGGTTTTTCTTGACCAGGTTTCCTTTTCAGACCCTGTTCGAGTTATTGGATCAGAACAAACTGTTTCGTTGGTATACTGTTTGAGACATTTCTTCAAGGGTTGATGTTCGAATATTGAGGTCGACAGGAGAGACTCTCTAACTTCTAAGTACCAAGGACCCGGTCCCGGCGGCAAGTCCTTGAGGAATCATTTCCTGAAATATTTGTCCAAAGTTTCGTGTCTCGAGTTTACTAAATGTGGTTTTGTGGTTCCCACCTCTACGGGGTCGACGACCACTTTTACGTACTTGTCCAGGGTGGTTGACATGTAAAACTTTTTATTTTGAAATAATCAGTTTTTTTTTTTGGGAGTGTGACTGAAGACTACAAGGATTTTTATATTTTTGTAAATTATATAAAACGTTGAACTTTTGATAAAATCATCAAAGTCTAATAAGATTACGGAAGTTAAATAAGACTTTTCCCGAATCTTAATACATAGTAAGATTTCTCATTTACCATGTACTTTTCGTAAAAGTAATTTTTTCTAACATGAATTACCTAATAGATCTGATTATATAACTTTGGTACACCATATAAGATGAAAATGTTATAAAGCACAGTAGTCTATATTAGTGAAAGGAACTAAACTACTTAGAATCTCTTAACGAGCCTCTTCCGTTGCCGTGGGGTGAGGTCATGAGAACGGACCTTTTAGGGTACCTGCCTCCTCGGACCACCCGACGTCAGGTACTCCAGCGATTCTCAGACTGTACTGATTCATTGAATTGAAAGTAAAAAGTGAAAGTACGTAACCTCTTCCTTTACCATTGGGTGAGGTCATAAGAACGGACCTCTTAGGGTCCCTGCCCCCTCGGACCACCCGACGTCAGGTACCCCAGTGATTCTCAGCCTGTGTTGACTCGCTGAAGTGAAAGTGAAAAGTGAAAGTACGTAACCTCTTCCTTTACCGTTGGGTGAGGTCACAAGAACGGACCTCTTAGGGTCCCTGCCCCCTCGGACCACCCGACGGCGGATACCCCAGCGTGTCTCAGCCTGTGATGACTTCGCTGAATCGTCGTCGTCGTTGTCGTCGTCGTCGTCTCATAATGATAGTTCGAGAGAAACCGATTCCCTAGCCAAATATACTTTGACTAAACATCAAAACATCGATTCATTTTTTTATTTAGGTAGACGACAGACAGTAGAGTGCAAAAAATACTTTCCGACGTCACACTTTGAATCTTGTATGATTTTGTTTAGAAATAAACCTACGAAGTAAAAGTGTATAATTTGATGTGAAAAGTCGTAAAATCCACCATACAACAGAGTTGACACCAATTTTTTGGTAATTAAGAGTAAAGATTGTAGTCATATACGTTCACCTGATGTATATAAGTCTACACTCCATCCAAGGATCGAAATCTGTTATCAGTGTCATGTTCTTTGTGATCCTCAGTCAGGTATCTTACTCCGGACTACTTAATCTTGAGGTACACGATGGCTCGTCTTTTCTTTTTCATCTCGGAAGTAGACCCCGTGTGGATTATACAATTCATATAAAGTAGGAGTCCACGTTTTTAGGTTTAATAATATTTATCCTATGACGTTGATTCTTTCGAAAGTTCAAATTCATAATTGTCCTTATATAAATAGGAAAATTAAATATAAATTGACTTCCACGATAAACAAAAATTTCGTAAGCCAAGATGAAAATGGATTATGACCGGTACACTTAATTTAATTCAAGGGATTTCACGAACGTTTTCGACATAAAAAACGTAGAAGATTAGTTAATGTTACAAAAACCTAATCTAATTCTTCATACTTTGGTCTTTTTAAGGTTTTTACATTTTCTGTTATACACATGTAACTATATAAACACCATTCCAAACACCAATGTTTCAAAAGGCACTGACTATGTAGGTGTGGTCTAATGGAGACTTGTTCCTTAATGTTTGACAGGACTTAAGTTGGTAAAGTAATTAATTAAACGAATAACTATAGTAAAATTAAGACGACCGAGTTATTAAAAAATCCTAATAATACAACCTTACCCCTTACATACCAAATCTACACGCGATTTGATATGTTTTTATTGTTAAAAGTTCATATCGACTAATTTTTTAAATTACATATTGAAAGATGATCACAAAGATAAGTTGTCGTTGTTTGAAAGAGTCAAGGACGGGTGATCCTCTTTATTCTAAATGTCAACTTAGAATATCGAGTCTCGCACAAAACCTTTATTACGGACATACGACTCTTATTCTGTGAAAGACCATGACACTGAACTCCCTTAACGAGAAACCTCCAGAGATGTCTTACAAAGACGGTCCGTCCTTTTCCTGTCTTATGAGATTCCATGTATGACTAGGACGGGACTTTACACTTAGACAGGGGTTTTATTATTTGAAGATCTAAATCACGCTATATTTCATGAGAAAAGTATGTCGTTTGTTGAGAATAAGTCGAGGGGGAACCCTTACTTTGTCATACTTTGTTTACTTAAAAGGGGGTTGTGTGTGTGTGTGTGTGTGTGTGTGTGTGTGTGCTATTTTCGTAATGTACAAGAGTCTGGGTATCTGTATACGTCTTTTTTTCCTTATAAAAATTGTTACGGAGTAACATTCAATTTTTGTAATAGGATTCCGTGATGTCGTGGGTCGTGTTAGACTCGTTTCACAAAGAGACGGCCATCTCCACATAAAATTATCGCTGGTCACGTCAGATGAACAGATTTTAGACTTTCAAGTAATGGACAGAAAAGGGAAGAGATAAATCTCGTAGTATAAAGAACATGAAAATTAAGATCGTAAAGAATCGTGGATATTTCCCATCGTCCACCAGAGAAGACCTTGGACTTAAGAAGATAAGTACATAGTTCATTTTAGTCTCTCGATAGAAGAGAGGGGACATAGGTGAAGATCTCCTTGAATGAAAGTACCACTCTCCAATAAACTACAGAGAAGAACAAACCAGGGATCGCTGAGGTGACTTGGAAGGAAACTCTGACACCTGGGTCTTTATTTTTAGGACAAGTACTCTTTTTTAAGTTCTACCGACCAAATAGTGCATATTCGATAATCGACAAATATTCCTTGAAGTAAATCAAGTCCCTGAGGTATAAATTTCGTTTCATGTTTTAACTACGGTGAATTCAAAAGGTGTCATAAAACATAGAATTCTGATTTCTGGTCTTTAATTTATAACGACCACAACTCAGTAAATTTTCTTACATGAAATTGGGAACCATCAAGTTTACCATTTCTTAGACGGACGTTTCGTTCTCTGGGTCCAAACTAGGGACCCAACCCTTCTAAGGGACCTCTTCCCTTAACGTTGGGTGAGGTCATAAGAACGGACCTCTTAAGATACTTGTCTCTTCGGAACACCCGATGTCAGGTATCCCAACGTTTCTCAACCTGTCCTGGTTCGTTGATTGTAAAAGTGAAAGTGACAATTGGATTGAAAATAGATAAACATATTCCCTTTTTTTTTTTTTTTGGTAAGATTAGATGGTCTGAGGAAGTATGAACACAAAGTTTTATATAAAGGTTTCATAGTTTGGACAACTTTATTCAAAGATAGTACTATAGTAACACATATATTACCGGTTATAGTACTAAATTAGATACTACATTCTGACTGACGTAANGATAAACATATTCCCTTTTTTTTTTTTTTTTGGGTAAGATTAGATGGTCTGAGGAAGTATGAACACAAAGTTTTATATAAAGGTTTCATAGTTTGGACAACTTTATTCAAAGATAGTACTATAGTAACACATATATTACCGGTTATAGTACTAAATTAGATACTACATTCTGACTGACGTAATAACAATATAAAGATTAAGTCTCTAATAACGAATGTGGTAAAGAGGAACGACTAGAGACTTAAAGTAGAGTAGAATCACCGAATCGATGTAAAATGTCAAAATGTAGAAAAGTAATAAAAGACAAACTTTTATTAGGTTACACAGACTAAAAAAAGTGGGTGTTTAATACAAAATACTTAATATTTAAAACACTTAAATATACTTTTTATGTCTACGGATTACGTAGTCTATTTCTGTATCCAGAACTATGTTCGTTCCAGTGACGATCTAGTATTTTACTATGACAAGTCTTTTTTCTAAAGGGAAAAATACTTTTACACACAGACGGTCCCGTATATAAATAAATCAATCAATCAATCAATCAATCAAACTCACTCCAGAATCAACAGTGTAGACACTAGATTAAAGCACTGGTCCCTAACTTTGGTCTGGGGGACGTAATTGTCACGTCTCAGAATTGGTGACCCGGTGGTCCCTCAGGGAAGAGTTTTCAAATTTTTTTTTTTCTCTCTCTCACAAGAAAGGAGGTCACCTACTTAGAAACTCAAGTCGTTCGATTTCCATCTGACGTATAGTAAAAGGATGAGTCGTCCCACGGGGGTGAAATGTGTGACCGGTCACTGTGTTTTGATTTTTTATCTAAGACATTGTACTGTCTCGAACGAAAATGTCTCCTTTTTGAAGTTGAGTTGAGTCTCCGGGATGACGACCTTTCTTAGTCTATGAAACCTTTAGAAAAAGGAGTCAACACACTTTCTGTTCCACTATTTCCCCATACGTACGTACACGTACGATTTATCGAAATCAGCACAAGTTGAGAAACGTTGGGGTACCTGACACCGGGTGGTCCGAGGAGACAGGTACGACCAAGAGGTCCGTTCTTATGACCTCACCCAACGGTACTGGAGGTTCCCTAGAAGGACTGGGTCTCGAGTTTATATGTAGAGAATACAGAGGACACAACCGTCCACCCAAGAAATGGTGATCACGGTGGACCTTTCGGACTTTTTCCCCCATATTCAGTCACATTTATATACACATACCCACATTTACAGTACATATTCACACACTGTCGTATTCTACCACATGTCTATATCTACATTGTTCATTAAGTTCAGTACAGTGATCCCTTATGAGACCATCAGATCACCAATCCTGAGTCTCGCAGAAAGTGACGTTCTCCGTACTCAAGTTGTGTTTCGGTCCCTTGATTCTGGGAAGTACGTGGAGGTTCTCCGGTTTTTTTTTTATATATATATATATAGGTATACTCAGTACCTCTTCTGGTCCCTTCACACCAAGGTACTCTAGGGTATATATGTGGATGTGAGTGTATATACATGTATGTGTGTTCGTTATGTTTGTTATGTGTATATACACTTTTGAGTAGTGAGGAAGATCCTTTTTTTTTATGGAGTTTAGTATAAAAGACCAAATATAGTGTACGTGCTGTGATAAAAAGATGTACTCAGTACCAAAATTGTGGTCGTTTGAACTAATTGTTAAGGATCCCTTATTTTTAACTTAGGCTCATTACTTTATTTACGAGTGGGAAAAAACAAAAGAATAAGAAACACGAAGTAGATCAAAGAGAACGGGTATCACTCGGTGAACGTCTCCAGAACAGGGGTCAGGAACTCCGGTATTAAGGATCGCTCTCTACCGACGTGCCTGGGACTTAGAGTCCTTACCATACGCCTCGTGACGGATCCTTTGTCGCTCAGTTCTACCGACGTCCGGCATACGTCTCTGTGACTCGGGCGGAGTGCTCTGAACCTCGCTCTAGACGTCACTCTCTGCGCGTCAAGTCAAGTCAGTGAGTCAGCACAGAGAAACGCTGACGTACCTGACGTCGTACGGTCCGGAGAGACAGGTAGTGGTTGAAGACCTCAAATGAGTTTGAGTACAGGTAACTCAGCCACTACGGTTGGTTGGTAGAGTAGGGGACAGTAGGGGAAGAGGAGGACGGGAGTTAGAAAGGGTCGTAGTCCCAGAAAAGTGTACTCAGTCGAGAAGTGTAGTCCTCCGCTCATAACCTCAAAGTCGAAGTTGTAGTCAGGAAAGTTACTTGTAAGTCCTAACTAGAGGAAATCCGACCTGACCAACCTAGAGGAACGTTAGGTTCCCTGAGAGTTTTCAGAAGAGATTATGTTTTCAAGTTTTCGTAGTTAAGAAACCGCGAGGCGAAAGAAATATCAGGTCGAGAGTGTAGGAATGTACTGATGACCTTTTTGGTATCGAAACTGATCTGTCTGGAAACAACCGTTTCATTACAGAGACGAAAAATTGTACGACAGATCCAACCAGTATTGAAAAGAAGGTTCCTCATTCACAGAATTAAAGTACCAACGTCAGTGGTAGACGTCACTAAAACCTCGGGGGGGTTTTATTTCAGCCGCTAACAAAGGTGACAAAGGGGTAGATAACGGTACTTCACTACCCCGGTCTACGATACTAGAATCAAAAGACTTACAACTAGAAATTCGGTTGAAAAAGTGAGGGAGAAAGTGAAAGTAGTTCTCCGACAAATCAAGAAGAACCGAAAGACGGTTTTCCCACCTCTCTTCGTGTCGACACGGATTTCCACTCTTGAGACGGGGTTGGAGATAGTTCTCTAACGGTAGTTCGTCGGGGTGGGTGTTGACAAGTGACTTTCAGGAACGACATCTTGGACCCGAGTCTAGTGAGGTAAGAAACTAACTTCTTACTTCGAAAGGACGTGACCCTTGACTTGAGTCAGAGAAAGATAACCGAATTACGGACAGTTCTCCTGGGGACAACCCCGGACTGAGTTTCTTAGCCATTTAAAGTGACCTTTAAACCCTTACTCTAAAGAAAGGACCAGGTGTTTCTAACTTCTTGGTTAATTACTATCATCGTGAACAGTACAACCATCGCTATATCTTCAAACCATAATAAGTCAGTCCACCTCACCGTACACGTTTTCTATAAACGAGGAACACTAGTTACCGAAAATATAATTACATAAAGAAAAAACAAATCTTTATAATGCAACTTATATTTTCGATAACTAATGTTCGTCTTTTACATGAATGGTTAATGACGACATTTCTTCTTCTTATATTTCACGAGAGTCCTACTTCACCATTGTCAGCCACCGAGTGTTACTTGGTGGTGTGGCCACAAAGAGTCAAGTGTATCGTATAGTCTCTCAAAGGTCTAAAAAGAATTTGTTTACGAACGTAAAGAAAAAAGAAAATCGAATTATAGGTACCATCTCAAAGTCGTTTTTATTTATCCTTTTGTACTCCGTCCCTACGGACGGCTCTCTAACCGACAGATTTCTGGGACGATACATTAGTCGATTCCGTCAATCACTGAAAAATGTCGAAGTTTCGACGTGAAAAAGTCTCCAACTTAAAAAGTCGGGTACGTAGGACGAGTGTTAAATTTTCTTACGGTTCCTATGACCTACCGACGAAACCATTTGTTATTGAAATTTATAGCGTCAACTAGATTCGGTGGGAAGTTGAAATGTAAGTTTACTCGTTTGTGTTTATACGAGAGGATTTAATTACCTAAGACACGACATGAATGTGTGGAAGTTATTTGGGTGGTAGAAACGTGAGTCATTAGTCGGATGTTACTCATTGGAGTGGGGAATGACGGGAAGAGAAACCCTCTCTTCTTTCTAGATGACTTTCGAAGGTATAGGTGGAATAACTAACGGAAAGGTTCGGTGTTACTTACAAAAAGAGTCAACCACAAGGTAAATTTACAGCATATGAAAACCGTCACGGTAATTGTCGAGGGGTCTCCCGTATGGTACGGATTCTCTTCCCGTTCCGACGGGTTTCTTTCTACTCTTTCTTATTAGATTTCAACGATGGGTATTTGGGACCCCGGTGGGGTCCTGATTAAAGATTGATTGTTCGTCGGGAAAGTCTAAGACGACGCAAATAGTGTGTGACGTAAAGTTGGGTCTCTAAAGAGAGTTATGAGTAAACGAGAGACCGTGTTTGATTAACGAGGTACATCGTCAGACCGAGACCTTTGAACATTTCTACCTCGATGTCTTTGGATTGTATTATTATGTCTAAAAAAAAAAATTAGTAGAAAAGTGTCTTTGAGATAGTAGTAAGAGGTTTTCTGTGAGTCCTGTTACCACAAGATACTGTGGGACATGGAGGAGTCTTTGTTCCTTTAGGAAAAGATGGAACGACGACGACGACGATTCAGCGAAGTCAGCACAGGTTGAGACACGTTGGGGTATCTACCGTCGGGTGGTCCGAGGGGGCAGGGACCCTAAGAGGTCCGTTCTTGTGACGGAACGTCATCGAATGTTTATAATTACATAGTCTCTACAGGAATGAACGGTAGACCGAAAGCCTATCCGAAACCCAAAATTTAGTTCGTACTTCGTACTTTTCAACATTTATCGTTTTGAAACTATTTAGTCAGGAAATTATAAACACAGAGTAAAAGAAATCTGTTACATTACCTATGTAATTTAATCCTGAAGTCGTGCAGAGAAGACTGAATGTCCCTCCAAACGTGGAAGGAGTTTCAAAGAAACGAGAATTTATTGACGACGTAGTATTCTGGTTTCATTAAAGAAGCCTTAACAACAAGTTAAGTCTGGTAACACATTTCTGTGAAATTTAGTAATTTTCCAAATATAGACTACATATTTCTTCTTATTCCCCCTTTTTTCTTTACTTGATAATTAAATTTGACCTTTATCTCTGATCATTATCCTTCGTCTAAATAGGACTACACCTTTTTAGATTATGTGGTGTCGTCGATTCGTTATAAGTAAAAATACCCTATCATATGTTTATATATTTGGTAAACAAACTCTGTCTCTAACTTGTTTCTTGTAGAATAGGGGTACCGAAAGGGGATGTGCCCATTATTAAAAAATTCACTTTACTCGTTTGGATATTTGGTCATCTTTATAGTTTCATAAAGAGACTTGTGATAAAAAAATTTCGTAGGTTTGGGGAATATGACTTGGAAGATCTTTATGTATCTTCATTTATCCTTAATGAAACATTCGAAAGAAAGAGAGTTGGAAAGTTGTAACGTTAAGGTAACTCCTTGTTACCATTTTTATGGTTTCGCTAAACAAAATTACAAAGATACCGAAATCACTCAGAGGATTTCGTTCTTAGAAGAATTTAGAGTTTTCTCTAACTCCAAAACTTTGTGAGAATAGTTGAAAAATCTAGTCTCTACAATATGTGTGTCTGATCGAAACCCCGTGATGAGACTCAAATTGACTAAACTTCCTCCGAACAGTTGACGTCTGACGCTCGCCGACAAAGGTCTCAGCGCTGACGTAAAGGTCGTTACTAAAGATGGGGAATGGATGGTACGTGGTAAATAATTTATGTTTTGGGTGACGGGACTTCTTAAACAAGTGTTAGGGATGTTGTCACCGTAGACGTCTCCCTTCGAGGTCGGCGAACTTTGAGTAATTTTGTATGAACTCTAACTGTCACTCATCTCTTGTAGACAGTCTGAACCGGTTCTAAAGTTAGTTCACACTACAACGACACAATGAACTGATGTAACTGAATTATTTACTCAACCGACGACAGTCGTGTTCCCTTCAACCCAACATTAATGATGGGACAGGAAAAGAGATAAAAGACTTGACAAGAAAGTGAATTTACAAGTATAAGACGCACTTTACATACTTTTACTCAAACTACCTTATTGTATGGTAAATCTTTTCCTTATCTTCCAAGTAAAAGTCGACTGACTTAAATTATTCTACTGGTGAAGAAATTACTCGAACGTTCGGATATCGGAACTTTTCCACCTATTTTAGCGTGAGGAGAGGGGAGATGTCTGTGTACAGAGGTTGACGTGTAGACCTTCTTACTTCAGAAATGAAACTACATATCTAACTTACCGATATAATTTACGGGTCATATATGTTAAACCCCCCTTTCGTTTTCGTAAAGAGTTATTGGTTTCTCGACAACTAGAAGTTATTTATTATGAGATGGAATACGTCGTAACATTCGGAATACAAATATAAAGTGTGAATTAGGACTTGTTAGGTAAAATGTCTACTAATTTGTCTCTGAGTTTCTTTAAGTGACTAGATGGGATCATTGTATTAATGATTCGTTGATTTACCCCTAAGGTTGAGATTTAGACCTCGAAAAGGCGACACAACGTAAACGATACAAACGGAAAATCTTTACAAACTGCTCTCGAGTCTAAATTCATGTTCTGTAACCGAGACTAGTGATAATAAAGGTCCCCAACCTTTCATTAATAACAAAGACGACTGTTCTATCGTGCTAGACGAATTTCTACCTTCCTATACTTTAAATCAAAGTCTTCGGTCCGTTCAAGTCGTCCTAAATTTTCTTTACTAGTGTAAAGTCACTCGGTTTTCGACCTGAGTCTCGTCTTTTTGTAAGACTAGAGAAGTCGACCATGTGACCCTGTAGGTAAGTCGTCTGGACCATTTAGACTCGAGTCGTTGCTCACCTCGACTCAGAAGTGTACGGACCCTTTCGTATCCGACTGGTAGTGTACGATGTTGGGTCCCGAATACTACCATATGTCATCGAGATAAAACCACCATAGACGTGTCGCTCCAACCTGTCTTCCAGAGAATTTTACTTCCCTTTCTACAGAGAAGTGTGAAATTTGAACGAAGGAGGTACCCATCTCGTAATCGTTGACATAGGTCTTTTTTTTGTATTGGTACATATGTAATTAACATGAAGGACTAAAAGAGTTATAAAGGGAAACGGGTAACGGTCACTAATTTTGACGTGTGACCGAGTGTGAATTGTTAATGTCGGGGGTTCAAATTAATCACAATTCGGAGGTAAAGACTTTGAGAGGTCAAGACTACGGTAATGTGACAGTCGGACGTCCGTGAGTCACCAACCTGCTTCAGACATAATATTTATCCTACAGAAATATTTCTGACAGGGGATGTCTTCCAACTCTACTCGGTGTGTCGATTCTAATAGTATCACAATCATTTTTATCCAGTCAGTGTGTATTTACACACTTAAGAGAAAGGAGACTTGAGGGAATCGTAAAATAAAAATAGAGAGTATACCGTGAATAGTGAAAGATGGAACATACTATTAATAAACATACCACCAAAATAGTGAGAATGTGATCCTAGTTTTTCAAGAATAACAAGAAGTGTTTTGTTGTGTCACGGAACCTGTGTCATCCGTGAACAAATCACAATAAACAAATTGTCTCGAGATTTTTATTGGTCCATTCCTAACGTAATTACAAATTTTGGATGGAAATTAAGACCACCCACCTCGATCTACTACAGGGAGACTACCCGTCCCGACGTAGTCAAAACCCCACAAACACTTGAATCATACTGAAAAACATTTCGTTCATATGAGGTCAATTTTTTTCCTTTCTTTAGTGGACTCGGTCCTCACACTTTATTAGTAAGGTCTCTGTAAAATTTGTATAAAGTCTGAAAGTTTTTACAAAAATACTTACAAAATGTAAACACACCATCGGAAACAACGACAAGTCAATGAGTCAGTACAGACTGAGAAACTCTGGGGTACCTGACGTCGTGTGGTCCGAAGGGACAGGAACTGATACAGGGTCTCAAACGAGTCTAAGTACAGGTAACTCATCTACTACGGTAGGTTGGTAGAGTAGAAGACAGTGGGGGAAAAGGAGGACGGGAGTTAGAAAGGGTTGTAGTTCCAGAAAAGGCCATTCAACCGAGGACCGTAGTCCACCGGTTTCATAACCTCGAAGTCGAAGTCGTAGTCAAAAAGGTTACTTATAAGTCCTAACTAAAGGAAATCCTAACTGACCAAACTAGAGGAACGACAGGTTCCTTGAGAGTTCTCGGAAGAGATTGTGGCGTCAACTTTCGTAGTTAAGAAACCGTGAGTCGGAAGAAATACCAGGTTGAAACTGTAGACATGTACTGATGACCTATTTTGTCACAATTTCTAATAGTAATTGTAAAAATTTTTATCGTTTTTATTTTGTATGAAAATATTTTTCGTAAACTGATAACTTGACTTGAAGGAATCTTGTAAACCCGAGGATAAGAACACAAAAGAGAAGGCCTCTCCGGTGTCAGTGTGTGTACGTGGTGTGTGAGGGACGAGGTCGACCTGACTTAACCAATACTGAGTCACGAGTTGTAAGTCTTTTGTTTCTAGTACTCTAGGTTGGTCAGGTAAGACTTCCTCTAGTCGGGACCCTAAAGAAACCTTCCTTACTACGATTTCGACTTTGAGGTCATGAAACCGGTGGAGTACGTTTCTCAACTGAGTAACCTTTTATGAGACTACGACCCTCCCTAACCCCCGTCCTCCTCTTCCCCTGCTGGCTCTTACTCTACCGACCTACCGTAGTGACTGAGTTACCTGCACTCAAACTCACTTGAGATCCTCAACCACTACTTGTCCCTCCGGACCGTACGACGCTAAGTACCCCAGAGTTTCCAGCCTGTGCTGACTCGCTGACTTTACTTGACTTGACTTGACACGACAGAAAATGGAGGTCCAGAGGAAATAGAGTGACTCTCCGTGAGAAAGGACAATAGATTGAAAAAATGATTGACGTTTTGACTGAGGACGAAGTCAGAGGGAGGGAGACCTTCAAAAGAGATAGGGAGATTTTGGTAGGGTGATGTAGAACTGCGAAGGAGGGACTCGGTACTCTCTTCGGGAGAGTAGCGTGTTTAGTGTAAATTAAACGAGATGTGTCCGTCACTCCTACCCAGATACTCTAGAGTCCCGATGTCGATTCAAGGTTCCTTTAGTCCCGTTGGTCTGGACCGGGTCGTTACCCAAGACTCATGAGAGACACTTACTGGAGAAACAACTTCCCATCCGTGACGACAAATACACTCAGTGTCCCTTCTATCGGATCACCTGTACTTGTTAATACCCTACACAAGACAGTTGTACTTATTGTCTCGTGTCCAAAATGTGTATTCGGAAACTCCTTCCGAAAAGTCAAATTTTATTTGTGTTGTGAAGTTTTATAATATCCAGGTTAACGAAGTAACCATGTCCCCCTTCTTTAAATAAAATAATAACGAAAAGTCACTTGGAGAGAGAAATTCGTCTTTGAACCTCTTCTGTTAGTATCACAGAAAGACTCCATTCCTCTCCTCATCTGCTAATCTCATCCGGCGTATTTCCTCTATCGTATAACCAACTCAAGTCAAATCGGTTACTTCTTCCCCTCCTTCGAGTCTGAAGTCAGTCTCGTTTTTTTCGTACTTCTGTTAAAATCTCTGTACATTCACACACAACAATAACAACAAATCAACGATTTAGCACAGACTGAGAAACGTTGGGGTATCTGACATCGGGTAGTCCAAGGAGACAGGTACTCTAAGAGGTCCGTTCTTATGACCTCACCCAACACTAAAGGAAGAGGTACCCTAGAAAGGTTGGGTCCATGTAGTGATATTTACATACCTAACAACGACTTCCAGTCTCCTACACCCTCTTCGACTCTCGTACGTCCTCTTCTCTAATTTTGTCCAACTAAATGTTAATGTTTATCGGAACTTGTGATTCGTTTCCTTAAACTTGAATTAAGACATTAAACCTTCGATGGAAGAGTTCCAAGGTTCGTTCTTCTGTGCATCCGGTTGACACTAAATCTCTTTGTTAAAACCACTGTTAGATTACTTACTCTCCCTCTTCTTTTTCTGACCTCCGCTCTTCTAGATCAACCCTACGTAAAGATACTAGACTCATTGGTCAAAGTCATTAAATTCTTGACGTATCGACATTTCAAGTTATATTTACAATTAAATTTTGATAATAGGGTTATGCTAACTTAAGTTATTGGAAATTCCGTCATCTATAACTTCGTCCTAAGAAACAATGAATCGAAGTTCATTAAGTCCATTTTGACTACATATTAAACTTGTATTACTGGTTTAAGTGATTACTCGACTAACGTCCGAAATACAAGATTGGAATTTTATACTTCATGTCAGCGTTGACTTCCTTTTTCTGGTTTTGTTACAACCTGGACGGCCCTCCACCACGTTTAACATTAAGTGTCTTTATTTCTCAAAACAAAGAAAAATGAGTTTATACATTTTTCGGTATGAGTAATCAGTTTTAACCCTAGATTAACTTTAGATGTGTACCGTCAAATTACAACGATGACTCTACTTCAAGTACCAGTTTCTCTAAAGAATGTTACCTTTCCCTATACCCAATGTTATAAAGAAAAGTTCAGTCAACGTCGTATATAAATTCATTTAGTTAAAACATAGTCTTAGGGTTTTCTTTAACACTACACAAATTTAGATACCCTGTGACACACCACGTCCTATCGGACAGGATAAGATGGACGATGGTAAAATACTCGTACCAATGCTACGGTCTTTCCGGTATACCATGACGTTGAGTTCGGTTTCTTTTCTATATCTGAGACATTCGTTTTGTTGTGTCTCCTTTATACACTTCTCCTACAGTCAGAACTGTTTCGTTAAACGTCAGACGTTAAGAATCCTGAAGTCGACCTACACTCTTGTAAAAAAGACAGACTCTTACAATACAACTATCGTCGGTAGGGACAGACGGAAGAAGAAGGGAATAGGGTTCCAGATCTACAATTAACCGTAGATCTGGAATGTATGTTTGTACTTCTTTCCCTTCGGTAACATACGTGTCTGACCCTTTGGGTACACGGTCGAAACGTTCGAATAAACAATAATGTCGTAACAAACGACTAAAAATTTATTTACAATGATGCAAAACGACCAACATCTAGGTAAACTCACACTATCCATCAGTAGAATTTGAAAAATTAGGAGTTATTTTATTAACCTTTTGGAAGGTATCGTTGACTGAGAATTTGGACAGAGAACCAGTCTTACCTACTGTCGTCTCTCGGAGTTTTGTCTTTGGTCAACAAAAAAGGAATGTAGTAAGATGCTTCCTTTTAGTGAGTAAGATCTTCAATGAATAATAACCTCCTTCATTTCTTTAGACAGCGGTTCCATACGGTGGGTACAAAGTCTACAGAAACAACCATTTCTATTATATAGTTACGTTTATATAACGTCACCTAGTGTCCGTTATCAACTGACTTCAACACAGAGGAACTACCCCAAAGGACTTACTTAATTCGAGTGCACAGTATAAAACGGAACTATAAGAGGTAGTAAAACCTAATATTCTTGGTACACTGTTATTTTAGATGAGAAATATAGGAGGCACCCATAGGTTCAGTAGTAAGGTAGTAGTGAGACTTTTGGTCCTCCACCGTAAAGACTCTGTCATACTTGATGTTGGTATCGGGTAAATACTCTGTGCCATCATCGATTATTAACAAAAAGTCAGTAATTCGGTACAGGCTGAGAAAACGATGGGGCACCTGACATTGGGCGGTCCGAAGCGTTTGTACCCTAAGAAGTTCGTTCTTATGACCTCACCCGACGGTAAAAGAGGACGTCTAGAAGGACTGGGTCCCTAGTTTGGGTGTAGAGGACGTAACCGTCCGTCTAAGAAATACCTACTCGGGAGTTCCTTCGGATCATCGATTATGTCACTGGGTAATTATTTTTGTTTTAATCAATTATGAGTAACTGACTGAGGATACTAGGTCCGTAACGACATCCTAACCCCTTGAGCCGTCACACTTATCTTATTTCAGGGACGTGACTACCAAATACATTATGTTGGAGTCAATTACTTATTATTCCTGTTACTCGTTTCTTTTCGTCACACTTTCGTTCGATAAAATTTATCTCACCCTAAACCACGTCTTTCTTTCTAGGCAGTTTGACCACAGTAACTGATTGGTGTAGGTGTTTCGTGTAGTAATTAGGTGATACTAGTTCAACTCTCCTAAGACCACTTCCCAAGACTTATAGAGAGAGAAGTAGGGAGGGTTTTAGACCTTATGAATAAGATAACTCGATAATGTGGTCAAAATTGTAGAAGGAGCACAATACAAATTTTTTTATTTATTTAAATTCTTTTCGTAAAATTTTAAATTTTTATTTTTATTTATTTATCTCACTAGTCCTTTCGGAGAGAATCCTCCACTGTTGACTGTTCTCTATCCTGTATTTATAAACCTTCTTTTCATACAGTTCGTCTCCCTTGACATTCGTGTCTCCGAGACTCTGTCCTAGTGTAGACCACTTAAGTTCCTCGTCGTTAGCCCGATTATCTCGGGATCTTCTTACAAGTTTACACCATTCTTTATTCTGACCTCTTCAATCCCCATAATGACACAGACCAGTACACCTCACACCAATTCTGACCTAAAGTGACCTAAAGTCCTTCGGCAGTCTCCCAAAACTCGTCCCTTCACTACATTATGAATTTAGATAGGTACTATTGGGTTAGTCGTCCGAAAACATGGGTAATTGTACTTTTACCAGTCAGGGTAAAGATTCTCGAGTTTTCCGTAGAGATGTCCTCTTTTCACAATATATATCCTAAAGAAAAAAAGAAGGGAAGAGGGAAAAACTTCGACCCGTGTATAGTTTTAGTTTCAATTCCACAGACTTGGTCAGTTAAGTACTACTGTTTCTTTCTCTGTCTCGGTGACGAATTAAGTATGGAGTCCTAGACAACCCTTCTTCCGATACAATGTCACGTTTAAAAGAATAACAGAACATCTGTAACACGAGATTCGAATAAGAGGAACGGGGATTCGAGTAAGTATCTCCTTAGTCTATTAAACTTAGTATCTGATAGTCATAGTGTTTACTGACCTTCTTCTCTCTTATCATCAATGTCCTTTATTTTCCCAATGGTTGGGTGGGACTTTTCGGAAGTTGAGACTCTGACTTCCTGAGTGTGAGAATGCATTCCCAGGGGTTGGAGACCCTAGGTTACGAACTACTAGACTCCACCTCGACTACATTATTATTATCTTTATTTTACATTACACAAACTTAGTAGGACTTTCGCAGAGGGGGTTGGGGTCAGGTACCTTTTTAACAGAAGGTATTTTAACCAGGTGACACAGTTTTTCCAATCCCTGGTGACGAGATTCCTTGGTCTCCCCAAGGTGGGATCTCTTACCTCCTCAGTAAGACCTTTAGGGTGGATCTGGTGCGAAATGGGTGGGGTCAATTGTTGTCGAATTTCCTAGTAAACAGACTAAGGGACACACACGAACTAGTCAGTCATATTCTACACATGAATACAAGGTAAAAGGGGGAGGGAAGGTGGTAATATCTATGTCAAAACATGAGTTTTGTCTTGAAAAAAAGGAAGAGTCTAATTTTCCTTTTTTTTTTTGTTAGATTCTTTGGTCTCATTTTTGCAAGGAACCTCGATTCATCCCAGTATGACTCTTTAACTAGTCGCACGACTCGGTATTAACTAACTTACTTCCGAGAAATAAACGAAATCGATTCATTCCTTGGATCTAAAGAATCTGCTGTCAAACATGGACATTTCTCACTCTTTAGTGAGTAAAATCTATAAACTTCTCGTTTTTCCTGTAACTCACGTTCAAATTTCTTAGTCTGTTTCCCTTGTTTTTAGTCTCCAAGTAGAGAACTTTCTCGTTGTCTAGTAGTCCTCTATTACGTCTATTATGTTCAGTACGTCGGATCTACTCCCAATAACTCCTCTATTTATTACATTGTGATTCTCGTTTTGACCCCTTCTAAAAATCTCCACTCTGATTGGACCAACGTAGTCACTTACGTCAAATCTATTCAAAATCTCTAATGAAGTAGTCTTTTTACTAAAATGGAGAAAGGTTTCTTCATTACGTATTTTCCTTTATCTCCTGAGAACGACTCCATTTAGCAGTGGATCAAGGTCCTAGATCCGTCTCTTTTATATTACTTTTAGTTTATATAAACCTCCGTTTTTATGTGACATAATAAAAGATTTCACCCGGTGCTGACATGTTGTGTTTGAATCGTCTTTTAAGACTTTACAAGATTCTTGAGAGGTTCCTCGGGTCGTCAAAGGTAGTCTCTTACGAATACGGAAACCCTCTACACGAGGTCACTCATGTTAATGACTTGATTGAGTTCCGTTTTGAGCCTCCCTCAAAAAGGTCGATGTACCGACGTAAGAAGTTGTCTTGTTCCATGTCGAGGGTAAACTTCCCTTAGAGTTTCCGAGGGACGAGAAGTTAAAGCACACATTAACCCTGTCCCGGAGACACCACTGGACGCCACTGTAAGAGTGAGGAGATATAGACTCCGACCTCGATGAAGAATTGATCCGAAATTCTTCGGTCAGTTCTCAAAAAGAAGTAGAAAGTACAAAAGGACGGTAGTGTACACTCGACTACGGTCAGCAACCCTTGACTTATCCAAGATTTGGGGTTCTAACCCATTGGTTCAATTTTCTTATTTTATATAGATTTTAACGTATGAATATAAAATAATGATTTTGTATGTGAATTTTATCAATCGATTTCGATGATTAATTTTTAGTCTTTACCCATTTATTTATAAACAAGGTACCTCGTCTAACACTTATTATCGGTCTGGTAGGAAGGTAATTTTTGACGAGAACAGATACGTAGTAGGGTTCCGGGCTCCTAGGGTTCTGGGGTACCTGTTACAGTAGAGAAAGAAACGTGGTAATAGTAACAGTTGTGACGACCGAAGTTATCACGACTATAAGTTTACAGGAGAAAAACTCACCTTCGGTTCTTAAAAGAGGTGAGTCCAAAGGACATGGAACTAAACAGTAAGAGTCCTTTAGTGATATAAAGATAGAGAAAAAAAAATGGTATACATTTTGTTTTAAGTATTTAAACCACTTTCAGTTTTGTGAGACTGTTCTTAACTACTGTTTTTAGATACGTCTTGTAAAGGGGTATATTTAATAATACACTTAAGAACTTTCATATTCAAATACATTTATTTATATTCCTTACCTCCAAACCTAAATAACTGAAAGAAAGTAATAAATAAATACCTCGTAGACTTTAATCTATTCAAACTACTTAAATCTTAAGGACAAGGGATTTGTATACGATATTTTAACCCACTAAACCACCATTTTATGATGCGTACTTAAAAAGTTACATTTAAAAAATTCGACGGCCACCAACGTATAGTCCTACACACACAAAAAGGGGGTCATGTACTCAGACGAGGTGGAACTCATAAACAAAGTTTTAATGTACTGGATGGACTATATACTTTCAGTACTAAATATTTTAGGAATACAATTGTTACGTATAC
Source organism: Capra ibex (assembly GCA_006410555.1). Classification (NCBI taxonomy): domain Eukaryota; kingdom Metazoa; phylum Chordata; class Mammalia; order Artiodactyla; family Bovidae; genus Capra; species Capra ibex. The sequence continues at coordinate 38,512,168 of SJYO01018169.1, read as the reverse complement.
CTCACTCGCGTTTATATTAATATTTACATTAAAATTAAGATAAGAGAAATGACCCGATGTCATAGACACTCATTAGATGAGGTTTTAGTTTCTAGTCGAATTTAGGGAAGATGGTTGAGTCTCGGACATAAGCTTCATAAATAAATTACAGTAACAAGTCATTCCCTGGTTCTCTGGAAAGTAAAATCCATTTTCCTTTTACGTCTAGACAATCAATAAACGATTCCAAGGATTCCTGTGACTTTTGTGTGTCCGTAAACATTGACACTTAAAGGGTCGTTATTTTTTAGAAACAGAAGGTCTCATAAACGAATTGACTTGTTTCAAATGTGTCAGACTTCTCCTAATTGTAATTGTTATTATGTTTTAATTTGGAAACTGTAAGGAGGTCAAGTACAAATTCAAATAGAGGAGAAAAGGGTGTAGGTAAAGAGATTAAACTAGTAAAATTTTTTACCCTCACCCATAGCATGTCACACGTGACTTAAGGAGATCCGTTATTACTAGTCTCAACGTAAACAAAAGGGACTCAAGTAAAGAAGTCCTTATAAAAAATCGTAGTCTTTACCTGGTCCATAATACAGTGTATCATTTTTCTGTTACTATTAAATTTTTTTTTTTTCGTGATAAGATCTAAAATTCTAAAATATCAAACACTCACCCTTTCTATCTATTAGATACTGAACGTTTATATTATAATATGTACGATATGTTCACAATACCCTGACGTGTCCGTATACCCTTCTTTTTCTTGATAGTAGAGATCACCTCTTTCAGATTCTTCTTAAGTTCTTCCTCTACTTTAGACTCGACCGAAATTTCGTGGTCATCGATAAACCACTAGACCTGACTCTTTTATAAGGTTCGTCTGTCTTGTCGAATATGTCTTTTTTTACTTTCAAATCATATTTTCATAAACTATACGCACTTCAATTCATTGTCTCTTTACTTACTTCATCGTTCTTCACTTCGATGTTTATAGAAACACCATAGTTGTACTGTTTCAACTCCGAGTGACCATATCTACATAGTATTAGATAAATTCATAAAGATATAACTAACTCGTAAATTTAATAAAGGTTAAAAAAGGGTTTGTAATCCGACACATGAAATTACACGTGGAAAGACGTATGTAGAAAGTGGTATAGAGATCGATTTCTAGTCTAATGGTTCTTACTTTAATCACTTCGTTTCCATGTGAAGAAATGTATAGAACGTCGTAAACGGTATAAATAAAGATCTTTTTTACGGTTGAGTGGTCGTTGTTCGTTCTCAAAGACAAAGTGACAAGGGAAACGGTCTTACCTGATAATAGTAAAATTTTTATATATAAACGATTAACGTGCTCACCTCTTACTCTAATCTAGAACCTTGTAATACTTATATTCCCAATCCTCAAACTTAAATTAAGTCTTCAATTACTCTTTTGTAATTTCTAAAGACTAGTTCCTCCGTTTTATCGATCTAGTCGGGAAATTCTAATTAAAACCGTCATTCCATATCCTATTCTACCCCAACCAAAACGGACTTTTATGGGTGTTTACACTTTCGTCTCTCCGACAACATTGTCAGACCCCGTCGTTACAGGTTGTCTTGAAAGACGTCACTACTGTTACAAAATGGTTATACCATCAGTGGTCGGTGTTCAGTGAAAATTCATGAATTTTCCATCGGTCACGTTGAATTCTTAATTGAAAATTTAAATTAAATTTTCAATAAATTTAACTTAAATTTAATTTATCAGTGTATGTCGATTACTGATAGGATAACTTCTCATGTATGAATTCTGTCTTTCTCTAGTTCTACCTCTTTTCTCTCGTTCTTGTCTAACTTACTTGTTTAAGTTTCGGAAACGTAAATCTACACCTTTCACTCCCTCTCCCTCTTAGGATTAACTATTGTTTCTCAATCTTCGTCTTCCTTTATTTTATCCGACGATGACCACGAGGGTAGGTGTTCCGTTCGGTGACGACTGGATGTAGAGGTGCCCTCTGACAGGTTGTGATTGTCCAACAGTCGTCAAAAGTTCCGGTGGTTATTACAACGTTTACACCCTTCTTCCCTCCTTCTTTCGTTCCCATTTCTCGTTCTTCTCTTAGTTAGGCACGATAAAATGGTAGATTTAACAACAACAAGTCAACGATTCAGCACAGACTGGGAAACGTTGTGGTACCTGACATCGTGCGGTCCGAAGGTACAGGAAGTGACAGAGGACCTCAGACGAGTTTGAGTACAGGTAACTCAGTCACTTCGGTAGGTTGGTAGAGTAGGAGACAATGGGAGGAAGAGGAGGACGGAAGTTAAAAAGGTCGTAATCAGCCGACCTGACTACTCAGACGAGAACCTTAGTCCACCGGTTTCATGACCTCGAAGTCGAAGTCGTAGTCAGGAAGGTCACTTATAAGTCCCAAATAAAAGAAAACCTAACTAACCAAACTAGAGGAAAGACAGGTTCCCTGAGAGTTCTCAGAAGAGGTCGTTGTGTCAAACTTCTGGGTTACCGTTTTGTGTCGTAACACAAGTCTGGAAACTATTGACTCTCGACTGGAGTCCGACGATGTGATGTCTACAGTACGACCGTCTGGGTGATCGACCGATGTCCAGTGACAGGACACCTACACCTCTTGAATGCAAGATGAGTTCGTCCGTTTTCTTAGGGACCGTGGACGTTTGAGTAACAAGGGATTTCTTGCATATTTTCTGATGAAGGTACGAAGGGACACCCTCCCGAGGAACCGGTCCGGGGTGGAGTTACATGGAAGACTGCAAGACAATTCTTAGGACAACGGGTTGTCTGAGTATCTCTTGTTTCATCACCAATGAGTACCCTTCTCCCTTCTCCCTTCTACCCTCCCTGTTCTTCCCAATCCCTAATTCTCTATATACGGTAATACATATTTTATTTATACAGTGTTCTTATATAAAAGGTTGTCCCCCCTATACCGGTTATAAAATATTGATATTTACCTCATGTTTGAAATTCTTAACACTTAGTGATACAACATGTGGACTTTGAATTATATGTAGTTGATGTGGAGTCACTATTACTATTTTTCTGAGTACTAACCTTTTTTTTCTTCCTTTATTTTATACCAGTACAGTGAGTATCTCTGACGTTTTGTGTTTTCCGGAGTCTCCTAAAGTAGAGAAAAAGAGAGAGAGGAAGAGGGGAAAGTTCTGTCGAGGATTTGAACAGTTGTCCTGTAACTTTTACTGTTTTTCTAAATTTGTCTGGTCCTTAGTACCAAAGTACCAAAAGGATCGATATAACTAGATGTATTTTTACACTATTCGACAACCTTGAATTGGATATATAGTTTGGATGTTTATGTTGGACCATACCGGAGGAGTGACAGTCTTTGGAGACTACTTCTTTGGACAGAAATTGTAGTGTCGTTTGATTGACTTAAAGTTTTCACTCTGTCCCATAGAATGGAGATGTTGCATTTCGACGAGGATTCAGCGAGGTCAGCACAGGATGAGACACACTGGGGTATCTACCGTCGGGTGGTCCGAGGAGACAGGGACCCTAAGAGGTCCGTTCTTATGACTTTACGCAACAGTAAAGGAAGAGGTTTCAGCGGAGTCAGTACAGGCTGAGACACGATGGGGTACCTGTCGTCGGATGGTCCAAGGAGACAGGTACCTTAAGAGGTCCGTTCTCATGACCTCATCCAACGGTAAAGGAAGAGGTATGTGGAATTTCATAGATAATCACTCTGTGATATACAGTTTGACATTGTCATTAATATAATTATTTTTGGATTCACATTTACATTACCTTTTCTTGTTTTAATTTTCTCCTAAAGTCTGGGTCGGTTTGTTGGTTTGTAATACATTTATTTATTTTGTCTTACTACTGAAATTTATCGATTAATTGATCCGATAATCAATTTAGATACAACTACCCAGTTAATACTTTCCCTCATTTTCCTTCCTTAAGTAAGGAATGGAGGTGGAAATGTATTAATTAGGAAAGGGTTGAAATTCTAGAGTCGAATTGAGGTCGAGAAGTCTCTTCTGACTAAGACACGTGGAGGAAAGGTTATGTAGTAAAGGCTAAGACAACAAAGATAAATATTGTAAACAGTGTCGTAAATGACTACGTAAACAAATAGCGACCAGAGGTGTTTACGACTCTAGACACTCAGAAACCATTGACTATAATAGTTTGTGATAGTCTGTGATAGATCGTGTCCACAGACAATAAATCCTCTCCTGGTCATTCGTTAAAACCTACGTATTCACTTAGAATAAGTGAATCTACCTCTTCATTAGAAGGTAAGTATCATATTTTCTGTGACACATCGAAAATGTGTTACATATCTTCTAGGTCAACTGATTCTTCTTTTAAGGTCGTTCTAGCTTCACTTGGACGAATTCAGTCAACTGGTTCACTTAAAAGTACCTCGTTTTCGAACCTGGAAAGTACAAGTTATACCAGTCGAGTGTTAAGTCAGAAACCGTGTCGTAAGTTGGTCCTTTTGGAATAGAATGGAGGTCGTTTCTGGAACAACTGTTCTCACTAACAAATTGAATCGTTTTTATCCACTAGAATTCCCTGTAAATAAATAATACCCTGAAATGACGTTCTATTTTGTCTAGGATTTTGACGATGAATAGTTGGAGTTTCTTGTTACTGACTAGTTCTCATATACCATTCGTATCTATTTTATCGAGACTATAACAGTAAAGAACTCCGGTAAAATAAATGTGGTGATGAATTCCTTTTCGAAAAAAGGTCCAAGTGGTTCTGGTACCAACTAGTCTATAATAATAGTCTTATTTTCTCTCTTACATATATAGGTGTTTCTATATATATGTATATATACGTATATGTATATATATGTATATATATATATATATATGTGGCCTTACTTGGGAGACTAGAAGATTTTCATACTCTCCTTACCTATCACTACTACACCGTGTAAATATGTTAACCTTTTTATTTCTTACTTTAACACGGTACATCTCTGTACCTACCTGGATCTCTAACAGTATGTCTCACTTTACAGTTTTCTTTTTGTTTGTAGAATATGATTGTATATGATCACCTTAGATCTTTTTGACCCGTCCAAAATTCGAGTTCCACTCGATGACTTTTTCATGATCTCCTGTAATCCAACCTCCAGTCTTTTATATTAATCTGATAGACGTAAACGATCAATCATAGTGAACTCTATATTACCAGTAGACTCAATTTAAGTGGGTAAGGTCAGGTAAAATCAAGTGACTAAGGATTTTACAGTTACAAGTGAGAACGGTAGAGGACAAACTGGTGAAGGTTAAACGGAACTAAGTACCTGGATTGTAAGGTCCAAGGATACGTTATAACAAGAATGTCGTAACCTGAAGTGAAGGTAGTGGTCAGTCTAGGAGGTGACCCACAACAAACACGAAATCGAGGTAGAGAAGTGAGAAAGACCTCAATAATGAGGAGACTAGAGGTCATCGTAACACGCCCTCTTCCGTTGCCGTGGGGTGAGGTCATGAGAACGACCTTTTAGGGTGCCTGCCTCCTCGGACCATCCGATATCAGGTACCCCAGCGACGCTCAGTCTGGACTGACTCGTCGAATGAAAATGAAAAGTGAAGGTACGTAACCTCTTCCTTTACCGTTGGGTGAGGTCATAAGAACGGACCTCTTAGGGTCCCTACCCCCACGGACCACCAGACGGTAGATACCCCAACGTGTCTCAGTCTGTACTGACTTCGCTGAATCGTCGTCGTCGTATAGCCCGTGGATGACTGGACCCCTCAAGTAGAAAGTCACAGGATAGAAAAACGGTAAAGTATGACAAGTACCCCAAGAGTTCCGTTCGTATGACTTAATCAAATGGTAAGGGAAGAGGTGACCTGGTGTAAAACAGTCTTAAGAGGTGGTACAGGACGGGTAGAACCCACCGACATGTACCGTACCGAGTATCAAAGTAACTCAATCTGTTCCGACACCAGGTACACTAGTCAAACTAATCAAAAGTAAGACACCCGTTCTTAGGGGATCTTCTTTACCTCATCGGTAGTATCAGTTTCTTTCTAAGACTTTACCTCATGAACCTACGTTTGAGTTTTTACTGTGTTATTAGAGACAAACAATGTTTCGTTTGGTAAGTCATAGTGTCCTTAGGTTCAGATACGGGGTTACTCATTACGACTTCTTCGACTTCAACTTGCCAAGATACTTCTGGATGTTCTGGAAGATCTTGATTGTAACTTTTTCTATAGGAAAAGTAATTTCCCCTGACCTTACGTTTTCATCCTTCAGTTCTCTATGGACCTCATTGTCCGTTTAAACCGGAACCTCATGTCTTGTTCGTCCAGTTTCCTATTGTCTCAAAACGGTTCTTTCACGTGAGTAGTATGGTTTGTGGGAGAAGGTTGTTTGTTCTCTTCTGAGATGTGTACCTGTAGTGGTATACTAGTTTTAGTTTTAGTCTAATATAACGTAAAAAAGTTTATATAACTAATATATATAGACCTAATATAAGAAACGTCGGTTTCCACCTCTTCGAGATATGTCAGTCGTTTTTGTTCTGTTCCTCGACTGATACCGAGTCTAGTATTGAGGAATAACGGTTTAAGTCTGAATTTAACTTCATTCGTTTTGGTGATCTGGTAAGTCCATACTGTATTTAGTTTAGGGAATACTACTATAACCTTCATTGTTTATTTAAACTCCCTAATTTAAACTATCCGTCTCATGGACTTCTTGATCCCTGACTTCAAGGACGCTCACCTCCGTCACTAATTCTTGTAGGGGTGCCTTTCTTTACGTTTTTCGATTTTACCAACAGACTTCTCCTGAATGTTTATCGATACTTTTCTCCTCTTCGATTTCCGTTTCCTCTTTTTCTTTCTATATGGTAAACTTACATCTCACGACTTCTTATCGTTCCTCTCTATTCTTCCGGAAGGAGTCACTAGTTACTTTTCTTTATCTACTTTTGTTATCTTACCCTTTCTGATCTCTAGAGAAGTTCTTTTAATCTCTATGTTCCCTGACAAAGTACGTTTCTACCCGTGTTAATCCTTGTCTTTACCATACCTGGATTATCTTCGTCTTCTATAATTCTTCTCCACCGTCCTTATGTGTCTTCTTGATATGTTTTTTCTAAAAGTACTGGGTCTATTGGTACTACCACATTAGTGAGGGGATCTTGGTCTGTAAGACCTTACGCTTCAGTTCACCGGGAATCCTTCGTAGTGATGTTTGTTTCGATCACCTCCACTACCTTAAGGTCAGCTCGACAGAGTTTAGGATTTTCTACTAAGACACTTTCACGACGTGAGTCATATGGTCGTTTAGACCTTTTGAGTCGTCCCCGGTGTCCTGACCTTTTCCACTCAAAAGTAAGGTTAGGGTGTCTTTCCGTTACGGTTTCTTACGAGTTTGATGGTGTGTTAACGTGAATAGAGTGTACGATTGTTTCATTACGAGTTTTAAGAGGTTCGGTCCGAAGTCGTTATGTACTTGACACTTGAAGGTCTACAAGTTCGACCAAAATCTTTTCCGTCTCCTTGGTCTCTAGTTTAACGGTTGTAGGTAACCTTGTAGTTTTTTAGTGTTCTCAAGGTCTTTTTGTAGATGAAGACGAAATAACTGATACGACTTCGGAAACTGACACACCTTATTTTGTTTGACACCTTTTAAGAAATTCTCTACCCTTATGGTCTGGTGGACTGGACGGAGACTCTTCAGAGACACATCCAGTTCTTCGTTTTCAATCTTGACCTGTACCTTGTTGTCTGACCAATGTTTAGTCCTTTCCTCATGTAGTTCCGACATATGACAGTGGGACGAATAAATTGAATATACGTCTCATGTAGTACGTTTTACGGTCCGACTTACTTCGTGTTCGACCTTAGTTCTAACGGCCTTCTTTATAGTTATTGGAGTTTATACCTCTACTGTGGTAGGATTACCGTCTTTCACTTATTAGTTTCTCGGAGAACTACTTTCACTTTCTCCTCTGACTTTTACAACCGAACTTTGAGTTGTAAGTCTTTTGATTCTAGTACCGTAAGCCAGGGTAGTGAAGTACCGTTTATATACTTCTTTATTACCTTTGTCACTCACTGAAATAAAACCCCCCGAGGTTTTAGTGACGTCTACCACTAACGTCGGTACTTTAATTTTCTAAGAACGAGAAACCTTCTTTTCGATACTTGTTATATACGTCGTATAATTTTTCGTCTCTGTAACGAAACGGTTGTTTTCAGGTAGATCAGTTCCGATACCAAAAAGGTCATCGGTACATACCTACACTCTCAACCTTCTTTCGACTCGTGGTTTCTTAAATATGAAAACTTGACACCACAACCTCTTTTGAGAACTCTCAGAGAACCCGACGTTCCACTAGGTTGGTCAGTTAGGATCTCCTTTAGTCAGGACTTATAAGTAACCTTTTTGACTACGACATCGACTTCGAGGTTATAAAACCGGAGGACTACCCTTCTTGACTGAATGACATTTTCTGGGACTACGACCCTTTCTAACTTCCGCCCTCCTCTTCCCCTCCTATCTCACAACTCCAAGAAATTACCTGGTCTTGGACCACCAGGCCTCAGTCGGTTATTCTTTCATTTCCTCTCTCTTTCTCCGACTATAAGGAACCAAATACGTCTTTCGGTTATTTCGGGGACGTACCCCGAACGACACAAGTGTTTCAAAAGTCCGTGGGAGAGCTACCCCACTTCCACGTCCCGTGGAAGAGCTCTCCCAGAATCTTCGGGCCCGTCCTTTCACTTGAGTCTCTCGGAGACACGAGGTCCCCTAGTCGGACTTTTTCTCTGTCTCCCTCTCTCTCTCTCTTTCTCTTTCTTTCTGTGCCACTGGTTTCGAGACTACCTCGTTTCCACAAAATTAGTTGTACCACACCCGTATATATGACAGAATGTTCCATCAATAAGAGTCGTTTTTATTTCTGATTTTAAGGTCTGAATTTGTATCCGTTAGGTATAATTTCTCTCTCTCTTAACATTTGTTAGTGAAAATGGCATACCAAGTGTTCTTCCTTCTCCCATGAATAGTGACATGTCTTTTTGATTACTTCCTTTACGGACCTAAGAAGTCGGGGGTTCTCTCCGAACGGAGAGGAGAATTAAGGACTCATAAGTCCTTAATTATTCCTCGTCTCTTAAGGACTGTCTAGGTTTTGTCGTGTGTCCTTCGGAGGACAATTTACAAAGGACTGTTGTCTCCTACTCTACCAACCTACAGTAGTGACTAAGATAACTGTACTCAAACTCATTCGAGGTCCTCAACCACTACCTGTCCCTCCGGACGGTACGACGTCAGGTACCCCAGTGTTGTTCAGTCTGTACTGACTCGTTGACTTGACTTAACTTAACTTGGAGAACTCTACTCCGAGGATGGGAGGGGTCGTCTCTGACCCTCTGTCCCTGCGATAGAAGGGACGACTAACGTACGTTTCTCCTCCCTACTTAGGGTCCAAACGCTCTTTCAATATTTTGACCGTCGTCAGACCCTAATCTAAATGTTGAGTTTCCTAATTCTTTCTTAAACTTCACGGTTCAAAAGACTTCATTTACGAGATTCTTTCCGTCCAGGTCCCCGTCAATCCTTAACTTTCACTTTCAGCGAGTCAGTACAGACTGAGAAACACTGGGGTACCTGACGTATCAGGTCCCTTAAGAGGTCCGGTTTTATGGTCTCACCAATCGGTAAGGGAAGAGGTCCCTTTAGAAGGGTTGACTCCCTAATTTGGGTCCAGAGGACGTAACGTCCGTCTAAGAAATGGTCGACTCGGTGGTCCCTTCGGGTGTCAACACTTCTTTGGATAGATTTCACATCAGCCCCCTGAGGGGACCACTAAGTCACCAATTCTAAGACACGAAGGTTACATCCCTCGCACCCAAGGTAAAGACCAACCCCTTGATTCTAGGGTGTACGGTGTGTCGTATCGGTTTAGGACAAAAATTATTCAATTTATTTTATTTAAAATCACTTCGAGTCCCTTGACAATCCAAACAGAACCAGTCACGGGTACTGTACACAACAGAGGTCGACATTGATATTACTTTGGTTACACAAGTCATACCTGCACAAGGAGTACAAGAAACCGACTTCCCGTAACGGTTTTCGTTCTTATTTTTCCTATAAGTCATTGACTTCTTTTTAATATAGAACAAAAATTGAATACTAAGTGATTTAAACAAGATGAATTTAAACTCTTTTTTATAAGGGAATAACTATAAATCATATATTGAAGAACCAGGAAACCATCTAGGTACAGTTTATGTTACTTTATGTACAGAATTACACGAGGTACCAACCTAGTGTAACTATATAATAAACGATTGTTGTATAAGCCCCCAACCAACCAATCCCAAAAGGAAAAGAAAAAAAAAAAAAAAACGGACTTTTTTCAGGAAGTCACGTCAAGTCAGCGAGTCAACACAGGTCGAGAAACGCTGGGGTACTTAGCGTCGTGTGGTCCGGAGGGATAGGTTGTGATTGAGGGCCTCAAGTGAGTCTGAGTGCAGGTCGCTCAGTCACTACGGTAGGTCGGTAGAGTAGGAGATAGCAGGGGAAGAGGAGGACGGGGGTTAGGGAGGGTCGTAGTCAGAAAAGGTTACTCAGTTGAGAAGGGTACTCCACCGGTTTCATGACCTCAAAGTCGAAGTCGTAGTAAGGAAGGTTTCTTTAGGGTCCCGACTAGAGGAAGTCTTACCTGACCAACCTAGAGGAACGTTAGGTTCCCTGAGAGTTCTCAGAGGAGGTTGTGGTGTCAAGTTTTCGTAGTTNAGTCGAAAGAAGTGTCAGGTTGAGAGTGTAGGTATGTACTGGTGACCTTTTTGGTGTCGGAACTGATCTGTCTAGAAACAACCGTTTCATTACAGAGACGAAAACTTATACGACAGATGCAACCAGTATTGAAAGGAAGGTTCCTCATTCACAGAAAATTAAAGTACCGACGTCAGTGGTAGACGT
>SJYO01018169.1:38335899-38500982 GCA_006410555.1 Capra ibex | reverse complement strand
AAAAAAAAAAAAAAAACGGACTTTTTTCAGGAAGTCACGTCAAGTCAGCGAGTCAACACAGGTCGAGAAACGCTGGGGTACTTAGCGTCGCGTGGTCCGGAGGGATAGGTTGTGATTGAGGGCCTCAAGTGAGTCTGAGTGCAGGTCGCTCAGGCACTACGGTAGGTCGGTAGAGTAGGAGATAGCAGGGGAAGAGGAGGACGGGGGTAAGGGAGGGTCGTAGTCAGAAAAGGTTACTCAGTTGAGAAGGGTACTCCACCGGTTTCATGACCTCAAAGTCGAAGTCGTAGTAAGGAAGGTTTCTTTAGGGTCCCGACTAGAGGAAGTCTTACCTGACCAACCTAGAGGAACGTCAGGTTCCCTGAGAGTTCTCAGAAGAGGTTGTGGTGTCAAGTTTTCGTAGTTAAGAAGCCACGAGTCGAAAGAAGTGTCAGGTTGAGAGTGTAGGTATGTACTGGTGTCCCTTTTGGTATCGGAACTGATCTGTCTAGAAACAACCGTTTCATTACAGAGACGAAAACTTATACGACAGATGCAACCAGTATTGAAAGGAAGGTTCCTCATTCACAGAAAATTAAAGTACCGCCGTGAGTGGTAGACGTGACTAAGACCTCGGGTTTTTTTATTTCAGACTGTGACAAAGATGACAAAGGGGTAGATAAAGGGTACTTCACTACCCTGGTCAACAGTACTAGAATCAAAAAACTTACAACTAGAAATTCGGTTGAAAAAGTGAGAGGAGAAAGTGAAAGTAGTTCTCCGAAAAATCAAGGAGAAGTGAAAGACGGTATTTCAACCACAGTAGACGTATAGACTCCAATAGTTATAAGGAAGACCGTTAGAACTAAGGTCGAACACGAAGAAGGTCGGGTCTCAAAGAGTACTACATGAGACGTTTATTCAATTTATTCATCCCACTGTACAGGTTAAGATTGACAACGAAGGACTGGACGTATATTCAAAGAGTTCTCCGTCCAGTCCACCCGACCATAAGGGTAGAGAAAGTCTTAAAGGGTGTCAAATAACACAATCCAGAAACAAAAAATTTGGTCCAATCCATTCCTTCGTTTTCAATCTTGACCTGTACCTTGGTGTCTGACCAAGGTTTATCCTTTTCCTCATGCAGTTCCGACATATAACAGTGGGACGAATAAATTGAATATACGTCCCATGCAGTACTCTTTACGACCTGACCTTCTTTGTGTTCGACCTTAGTTCTAACGACCCTCTTTATAGTTATTGTAGTCTATACGTCTACTGTGGTTGAAATGCCGTCTTTCGTTTCTTCTTGATTTCTCGGAGAACTACTTTCAATTTCTCCTCTCACTTTTTCTACCGAATTTCTAGTTGTAAGTCTTTTGATGCTAGTACTGTTGACCAGAGTAGTGAAGCACCCTTTATCTACTCCTTTGTCACCTTTATCACAGTCCGAAATAAAACCCCCCGAGGTTTTAGTAACGTCTATCACTCACGTCGGTACTTTAATTTTCTACGAATGAGGAACCTTCTTTTCAATAATGGTTGGATCTATCGTATAAGTTTTCGTCTCTGTAATGGAACGGTTGTTTCCAGGCAGATCAGTTCCGATACTAAAAAGGTCACCAGTACATACCTACACTCTCAACCTGACACTTCTTACGACTCGCGGTTTCTTAACTACGAAAACTTGACACCACAACCTCTTTTGAGAACTCTCAGGGAACCTGACGTTCCTCTAGGTTGGTCAGGTAGGATTTCCTCTAACCAGGACCCACAAGAAACCTTCCTGACACGATTTCGACTTTGAGGTTATGAAACCGATGGAGTACGCTTCTCAACTGAGTAACCTTTTCTCAGACTACGACTCTCCCTAATCCCCGTCCTCCTCTTCCCCTGCTGTTTCCTACTCTACCGACCTACCGTAGTGCCTGAGCTACCTGTACTCAAACCCACTTGAGACTCTCAACCACTAGTTATCCCTCCGGACCGCACGACGCTAAGTACCCCAGTGTTTCTCAACCTGTCTTTACTCACTGACTTGACTTGACTTGACAAGTATGAAATAACTGTCTTTTTTCGTCATGTATAAATTACATATGCTGAACTACTCAAACCTACATTAATATATGGACACTTTGGTAGTGGTTTTAGATACAGTATTTGTATAAATAGTGAAGTTTTTTACAGGAAGACGAAAGAAATAAATAACACACACACACGTATTATTCTTGTCTTGTAAAACAAAATTTTTGTGTTTTAGTAGTCTACAAGGTCTCATAGAAATTTTATACTGTCATGAATAATTCCATAGGAATGACGAATTTCTATACTACCAGAGGATTGTAAGACTTAAGAACTTTTACGGAGTATTGAGACCAAATTATTTGATATTTTAAAAATAGGTTAAAATGGTTCCCATAATTTTAAAATCTTTCCCGTCTAAATTTTTCAAATCCACTTCTCAGGTGTTTGATGTCGAATGTACGGTCCACGTTAGGAACGGACACAAACATTTATTTCAAATTCACCCAGTGTCGGTACGGGTGAATAAATATATGACATATACCACTGAAACTCGATGTTACTGTCTCAATTTATCAACACTGTCTCTGGTAGAGAGGACGTTTTAGATTTTATAAATAGACCGGGAAATGTATGTCCAAACGATTGGGGTCTAGATACAATTTTTCACCTTTTTAGTAAACGGTCTCTGGATAAATTTAGTAAAATTTTAAAAATTTAGTTAGTACTAATAAAAAAAGTCATAGCACAACGTCCCATGTAATGGAGAGTTGAAAACCAAGACATGGTTATTATATGTGAAATTACGTGTGTTTAGTCATAATGATGTAGATTAAGATGGTTCTCTTCTGTCACTACGAATGTACGAGATACAATGGATATTACTCGATTTATGGAAAGGTTCTGAAATAAAAACAAATAATTTATTAGTTCAGGGTAGTCGAACAGTTTTTGGTAGTGCCAAAGAGAGTCCAGATTTTTTTATATATATGATTTCTAAAGATAAAAGTTTTAGGGGTATACTGAAAGCCGTACAGTAAAATACACTGTAATGTCTGGTTTAAGAACGGGACCCAGACGACTTAACTTATAGACTAAAGAGTAAATCATTATACACTCTTTCTTCGTTTACAGTTTGTGACAACACTAGAGTTTGTCTCCATCATTACAATCGGTTGTAGAGAAGTTCTACGAATAAGGGATTACTCTTATGTTTTCCTTCTTCTGTCCGATTAAAAGACGTTCCCTGGTATATTGTAATTTCCGTCCACCTTCGTCCACGTATAAGGACGAGATCGTAACGAAATTTCACTAAAAGAGTCGTGTCAAAGTCCTATCATCCAAAGGGACTCTTAAAGTCCTGTCGATACCCAAGAAGGGAGTTATCAGAAGTTAGGTTTTAGTTCCCTTTTTGATCTGTTGGAATATGAAATGAAGAGTCTTTTCACTTTGAGTCAAGGACGTCATCTCTCCTGTCTCTCTGGTCTAGTGACTTGGTCCACAGACAATAAACCCAAGGGACGACCCACCAGAGTCTGACCGAGAACTTTGACCGGAAGGATTGTGGTTCAAGGAAACGGCTCACTACTAAATTCGAGACATAGGTTTTGAAATAAGGGAACGAACAGACGGGACTGGACTTTGAGAAGGAACAGACGAGACTGGAGTTAGGACACGATAGACTTGATTAGTTGGTCTCAGTCTACTGATTCTAATGACAACAGTTAAAATTGTTTGATTTTTACGATAACATCTATAATAGTAAGTACATGGTGGAGTCCAACAATGAGGTCCCGTTCTACTCGAGTGTCTGGAAGGGATAGGGTTGAGGGGGAAGGTTCAGTACCCGGTGAATCAGTCTGTTAGTATTTGGTCTCTGTAGGACTGAGGACTTTGACACTAATTCTTTACGGTGTTCTGTTATTAGAGTCAAAGAAACGAGGAGGGGAAATTTTGCAAGTATTGAGTTTCTGGTTCTACCTCACCTAGACTCTAAACGGAGGGTACGTGTGGGCACGACCCACGGGACATTTATTTAGGAATGACACGACGTTTGTGGTTGGTAGACTCAAACCGAAAGACCCGGTACTGATATCCTCCGAAATGAAGTAATGTGAGAGTCGAAATTGCATTCCAAATTAGAGGAGAGTTCTGTCGAGATACATCGATGAAGGGAGGTCTACTATTATCAACGAAGGAGAAAGAAGGGAAGTCTGGATCCTTGACAGTCTCCCGGTGATAAGAACAGGGACTTATAGCGTGATGGGGAATATTTATGAAGGGAACGTAGGAAGGGTGCGGAAATGCTTTTCCTAGAATAATTTGGGAGGAACTTATTACAATTAAAGTTACCGGATAGAACCTCGATCTGACTATTTACCCCAACCTATAACATTTATTATCGTGTGTAGACGGATTTCATACGTAAATTCGTACATAAGGAATTCTTCGTCCGTCGTTATAAATTTGAATCTTACATAGTCTAGAACGAGAAAGGTTGCCGACTTGGTAAGACCTCCTTCATTGAATCTTGTGACCCCTTTGTCAATTAAGAGGTGTCTTGGTTCCTTCGACGACACTCCGGGTGCTACTCTTTTTCAACTGATTACGTTCTTAGTCTGTGTCCTTCTTATGACGTTTGACGGCGGAAGTTTCTCCACGGTCTCACCATTACAAATCGAGAAAAGACTATTTTCTTTCTAAAGTCAACAGACTTTGGGGAGACTAATGGTTCTTCAGTTTCTTGTCAGTATTAAGATATTATTATAGATTCTTGTGTGATCCGTCTCATAACGTCAATACGGATAAAATTTTGGACGTGTTGAGACCGATCCACTTTAGTCCTTTTTTTATGTACTGAGACTTGATTTAATTTAAGATTTAATTTCTTAATACTATCAAACCCTAATCTCCTTGAAAATCAAACTCTACAAATTTGGTTGTACTTACGTCCTACGGAAGGTGTCGTGGAGATTCCTCCCAGATTGTTATTAACTTTTTTTGTAGTCCCTGATATTTAAGTCACTGTCTTTTGGTGTGAAAAGACTCACTCGCGAGAGGTAAAAGATAGTTGATTAGTAATTTTTTTTCCTAAATTATATATACATACACACACGTATATATATGTATGTGTATATATGTATATAGTCGAAGACTTCGGTGTCTCAAAGGTAAATTACCATAGAAATGATGAAGAAGATATACTGTCACGAGTTTTAAGTCACGAGAGGTAGTGGGAACGTATAGTTATGTAGGGTGTGTGTCTGTGTGTGAGTGTATAGGGTGTATATGTGTATGTACAAAGGAGAAGAGACCCTTTTCACAATAAAGGAAGTGGAAAAGAAGTATATCATAAAAAGATATAAAAGGGGTAGGACTTAAGATAGGAAATCTGTAAAAAACCAAATAGTGACAGGAATAATTTCGTCGATTAGGGTCGTGATAAAAAATAAGTCTATCACATCGATAAGACCCTCACACAACTTTACTTTCACTAGACCTAAGATAATAGGAAGTATAATAGATAGACGGGTCCAAGTTAGATAGACAATTGACAGTGAGGAACTTATGTCAGTAAGTTAATCTCTCTTATAGTTTAGATCCTTACTTCTCGGATAAAAGTAATAAAGCAAATGTATGGGTCTTTACAAATTTGGTGGACTTGATTTTCGTCTTCCCCTCCATTACGAGGGTTGTGCACCTTTGAGAAGGACCTGGGTATAACCCTACGGACTGGCATTTCCATTTCCTCCCACACACTGTCCTCCTCTCCCACGACCGCTCCGTCGTCGACGGAGGTGTGTGTAAAAGAAAGGGTAGGGCTGATAGTGTGTCTCTGTGGACCAGACTTGGAGGGGGTGATGGATATGGTCTCTGTCGACCTAAACGATTCTATGGAAGTATAACGAAAAGAATTTTTTTTTTTTTTTTTTTCAGAAATTTTTATAGAGTATAAAGGTTAACTAAGGTTTCTCTGGTCCCAAAAATGTCTACATTCGTAATATTTTTACGGTGGATCTTCTCACAGTTTCTGACACACAGACCACCAAACGTACCATGTCCAAAACTTACACATTCTCGTCCTTGTTTTAGGGTCTCTCCAAAGTTCTTTTGGGGAGTTTTGCAGACGNAAGGTTAACTAAGGTTTCTTTGGTCCCAAAAATGTCTACATTCGTAATATTTTTACGGTGGATCTTCTCACAGTTTCTGACACACAGACCACCAAACGTACCATGTCCAAAACTTACACATTCTCGTCCTTGTTTTAGGGTCTCTCCAAAGTTCTTTTGGGGAGTTTTGCAGACGGTGAAGTAACACTATTTTCGATTATCTCCTTTCCTACTTCGTACAATGGTCGATCCTAAAGTCGATCGAAGTTCTATTACTTCCTTCGAGCTTACTTATGGCAAAAATTTAGAGTTCCCCCTTTTCTTTTCAGGTGCGTTCTTCGTCCTTTTTAAAAGTATTCCACTTCAGAGGTGGATGTTAAGAGTGGAAACAGTCGACACGAAAGTCCACTGTCTCTCTTTTTGTGAAAATTCTGTATTCACGATTAAACACGTAAATGGATATCATATCTTTTAATGTTCTTCTTAGGCTGTCTCCCGAATAATGGGACTTATTCTGTTAACATACTATTCGACAAATAGTTAGGAACCACTTTAAGAACCAATATTTGGATCTTTATAAGCATTAATAATTTAATGTGTAATGGGAAAATTTCTTCTTAAACTTCATAAAAGACCTTTATTAAGTAAAAAGAATATTTTTTCTAAAAAAAAGAAAAACGACAACAATTTGTATATGTCAAGTCTTCTCTCCACATCAGTTCCATTTTTAGTAATCCAGTTCATTACATTCAATCCGTTAACTTTCGACCTGATGTTTAAACTGAGATTCGTAAAAACCCACTTCGGTTCAACATTCCATTATCCAAAACACCGATCTAAGGTCAGATCGAGTAGTCTTGGACTCTAAAAGGAGTTGTGACAGAGTCCGAAGATGGGACTAAGGTCGACGATGGGGACAAGGTTAGTGTCCAAAAGACAACCAGAACTTCAGATATACATTGATACATTGATATATACTTTTATACTTTGATTTTTTCAAGAGTAGTTACCATTCAAATTTTTGTGAGGTATATGTCTCCTCTGTATATCAAAAATACGAGTTAAAGTGTGACTTTAAGTATGTCGATAGTCTCTCCATCTCGACTGTATTAAAAGTTGTTGTAGGGATGTTAAACACGTCATCTCCAAACGTTTACCGATAAAAATGTTGAAAAGAACTACGGTTTGCTCCGGTTTACGGTTTCTTAAGAACCATTGTTGAGTTTCTTAGTTTTATTATACTAGGTCAGTATATCACGAGTTTATAAGTCTGAACTCAGGACCTTTTCCTACGTTTAAAATGTATAGATCTAAGGATTACAACTGAATTTTTTTACGTGTTACACTCTCAACGCTTAATTCGAAATACACCCCGTTTTACTCCTGACGTCGGACCTCTGTCGTGGAGTCTATCGAGACTCTTTGAGGAGGTTTATTCATCCCTCCTTCCAGTCGTATACTTTCTAAAACCACTTGCCCCTTATGTACGTTAATTCGTGTATAAAAGGGTTTTCCAAAGATGAAGAGAACATTTCAGAAACGATCAGTTATTTCTCAGTAATGGTACTTCCTAAAATCACAAAAAGATCTATACTCTTCTGCATTCTCAACCCAAGTATTTTAGTCGAGGACTTTTATGGATAGACTTCTGGAGAGAACGGTCAAAAGGGGGTTCGTGTCTCACGGAGTAAAGACGGGAGGTGGGACTTGAGGAAAGTCCCCCCACAACTTTTAGTCGTCGACGTCATCGTGTACTAAATTAGGAACATCTCCGACTATCGTTTACAGTTACGACGACGATTCAGCGAAGTCATTACAGACTGAGACACACTGGGGTATCTACCGTCGGGTGGTCCGAGGCGACAGGGACCCTAAGAGGTCCGTTCTTGTGACCTTACTCAACGGTAAAGGAAAAGGTTACATACTTTCACTTTTCCCTTTCACTTCAGTGAGTCAGCACAGACTGAGAAGCGCTGGGGTACCTGACGTCGAATGGTCCGAGAAGGCGGGCACCCTAAAAGGTCCGTTCTCATGACCTCACCCAACGGTGACGGAAGAGGTTACCGTTCACGGTTAAACAGCCATATGTTGATCTGACATATAGAAAGTCGTTGATTATAAACAAAAGTATTAATTTTAAAATCTGGATATACAAGTTCCGTGGTATTGGATCCTTCATCAAGAGATCTAAAGAATATTTTTCAAGTAGGATTCATCTTCTTTCCAAAGTGTAATAAATCAGATTTTTCAGGTTTAACCTTACGTACGGATTTAGTTTCAGGTGAGGTAAGTTTGTGAAGTTGTTACATGGGGTTCACGGGGGTCCGTGGGTTCGTAAGAGTCCTTTGTCAGTACTGAGTAAACGTAACCAGAGACGAATCTAACTTTAACTGGACACTTAATTTTATTTTCGATATAATTGTATAAGAACTGGTATTTTACGTGGAATTGTGTAAATTTTCTTGTCTTTTATGCACGAGAGTCTGGTGTCTCTTTAATGTGATCTTTAGTTATTGACTTTCTATTGACCTTTTAAGATTTTTGGTGTCTCTAATTTGTTGTGTGAAAATTTATTGTATA
This sequence comes from Capra ibex, assembly GCA_006410555.1. Classification (NCBI taxonomy): domain Eukaryota; kingdom Metazoa; phylum Chordata; class Mammalia; order Artiodactyla; family Bovidae; genus Capra; species Capra ibex. The sequence continues at coordinate 38,492,292 of SJYO01018169.1, read as the reverse complement.
TCCAGTTCCTTCTTTAGAGTTCCCTGTAAATTTTTATAAAACTTGACCTACGTTTAGTTTTCTATTAAATAGTTTTAAACACTCTTCGTAGTTTTCGTCACGAATCTCCCTTGAAATACCGAACTTACATTCATAATCTTTCCTTCTTATAAATTTTAAGTATTAGATTCAAAGGTCGAATCCTTTGATATTTTTCTCCTCGTTTAAGTTAGGTTTTATTTGTCCTCTTTTCTTTATTTTTAATCTCGTCTTTAGTTACTTTAACCTTTGTCATATAGTTACCTCTACTCGTTTCTTTGGTTCTCGACTAAGAAACTTTTATGGTTATTTTAACTATTCGGTCCATTGATTCTTTTTACTCTCTATCTCCTGTCTAACGATTATAGTCTTCACTTTGTCTTCCTCCTGTAGGGTACCTGTAATTTTCATATTGTTTCCTTATAACACTCGTTGAGATACGGGCGTTTAAACTGTTTGACCTACTCTGTCTGGTTAAGGAATTTTCTTAGACGATTTTGAATGTATTCTTCTTTATTTACTAGACTGATATTGATATATATAAATTCTTTAATTTAGTTATTATCGAAAAGTTTTGTCTTTCACGGTGTGGGTCTACCCAAGTGACCACTTAAGATGGTTTATAAATTCCTTCTTTAATAGAGTTAAGGGACGTTGTAACTTCTCCTATTTTCGTCTCTCTTAGCACGGATTGAATGAGATACTTCGGTCACAATGGGATTATGGTTGTGGTCTGTTTCTGTAATATTCTTTTGATGTTTGATTATAGAAAGTATTTGTGTGTACGTTTTGAAGTGTTGTTTTGTAATCGTTTAACTTAGGTTTTTTTACATATTTTTAATATGTGGTGTTGATTTACCCTGAATAGGGTCTATACGTTTGGACCAAGTTGTGGGTTTTTAGTTTATTACATTAGGTAGTGTAGTTGTTTTATTTTATATTTTTAGTATACTAGTATAATTATCTACTTCTTCTTCGTGAACTGTTTTAAGTTGTGGGTAAATATCATTTTTGAGAGTAATTCGATCCTTATGTACTACCTTAGGGATTTCCTCCTATGGTAGTTGTAAAACGTAAGTAATACAGTCGTTTAAACCTTCTGAGTCGTCACCGGTGTCCTGACCTTTTCCAGTTAGGAGTAGGGTTAAGGTCTCTTCCCATAATGGTTTCTTACACGATTGGTAGTTTGTTAACGTGAGTAAAGGGTACGATCATTCCAGTACGAATTTTAGAACGTACGATCCGAAGTCGTAATACGTTTGGTTCTTGAAGGTCTACAGGTTCAACCCGAACCTTTTCTCTCTTCTTGATTTTAGTTTAACGGTTGTAAGAGACCTAATATCTCTTTCGTTCCCTTAAAGTCTTTTTGTAGATAGAGACAAAGTAACTGATACGATTTCGGAAACTGTCACCCCTAGTACTTTTTGACACTTTTCGAGAATCTCTCTACCCTTATGGTCCGGTAGAATGGACAGAGGACTCTTTGGACATACGTCCAGTTCTTCGTTCAATCTTGGGACATACCTTGTTGACTGACCAAGTTCTAACTTTTTCCTCATACTGTCCCGACAGACGGGAGTGGGACAAACAAATTGGATATGCGACTCGTGTAGTGCTCTTTGCGGTCCAACCTACTCAGTGTGTGACCTTAGTTCTATCCGACTTCTTTGTAGTTGTTGGAGTCTGTTTTCCTCCTATGGTGAGATTACCGTCTTTCGTTCTTCCTTGAGTTCTGGAGAACTACTCCCACTTCCTCCTCTCACTTTGTTGGTCGAATTTTGACTTATAATTTTCTAGTACCGTAGGTCAGGGCAATGAAGTACCGTTTATCTTTCCATTTCCACCTTCATCACTGTCTAAAGGAGAAGGGCCTGAGGTTTTAGTGACGCCTACCACTGGCGTCGATACTTTATTCTTCTACTGACGAAGAACCGACTTTTCAATACTGTTTGGATCTGTCACACAACTTTTCGTCTCTGTAATAAGACACCTGTTTCCAGGTATATGAGTTCCGATACCACAAGGGTGACCAACACTCTCGACCTGAAATTTCTTCCGTCTTACGGTTTCTTAACTACGGAAGCTTGGTACCACGACCTCTTCTGAGGACTTTCAGAGAACACGTCGTTCCAGTTTGGTCGGTTAGAATTCCCTCTAGTTGCGACTTATAAGTGACCTTCTTGACTACGACTTCGACTTCGAGGTTATAAAACCAGTAGACTGTGTGAATCTACTGGGCAACCTTTTCAGGAACTACGACCCTTTCTAACTCCCGTCTTCTTCTCCCACGGTCTCCTACTCTACCGACCTACCGTAGTGGTTACGGTACCTGTACTTGAACCCGTTTGAGACCCTCCACCACTCCCTGACCCTACGGACCGCACGACGTCAGGTACCATAGTGTTTCTCAACCTGTACCGACCCGTTGACTCTTTGTTGTTGGTGTTGTCTCCCCTTGAAAGAGACGAACTATTACCATCAGATAGTTCTTGGATGGACAGTACGAATTACTAATCTTTGATATTGTAAAGGGTTATTTTAGTCCAAGTTCCGTTCATGTAGGGGAGAATGATGAGAAAAGGTTGTGACATGGTCTTTAGGAATGAACGTCATTTTATTCTCTTCTTGTATTTGGTATTTCACCCTTCCTTGTGTATTTTGATAGAAACAAAAGTCTACTGTACTAACAGATCTGTCTTCTAGACTTTCTTGACTGTTGATTGAGGATCTTGATCTATCGTGTCAACGTTCTGTGTTCCAATTGTCTCTTTTCCATTAACGAAAGTATATATACTTGGTTCTTTTTTACCTTAAATTGTTTAAATTTTGTGTTATAGGAAATGTAATAGTGGGGTTTTCATTTTGTCAATCCATGTTTAAATATATATTTTCTAGGTATACTCCTTTAGATGTTTTGACACTACTTACTTTACTTTCTTATTGATTTATTTACCTTCCTATAAAGTATAAATACCTATCCGTCCGAGTTATAACAGTTCTACAGTCAAGAGGGGATGAACTGGATATCTAGGTTACATTATGGTTATTTTTAGAGTCTTTAAACAAGATATCTATAACTGTTTGACTAAGATTTCAAATGTATTTCTCCGTTTTCTTGGTGTTCTCGGTTTTGTTGTGAATCTCTTGTTTCAGACTCGTTTCTTGTTACGATGACCTGAAGTTCTGATTTCATGTTTCATAAGCATTAGTTCTGATACGCCACGACCGACTTCTTGTCTGTATATCTAGTAACCTTGTTTTATTTCTCGGGTCTTTGTCAAAGTGTATTTTTATCAGTTGACTATACGCTGTTTACTAATTTCTATTATCTTACTTTGTTTGTATCAGAGAAGTTGTTTACCATAACCTTGTTGACCCATATATGTACGTTTTTTTCTCTCTCTCTCTTAGATATATGTTTTGAATTCGGGAAGTGTTTTTAAGTGTCTGGATTTACATTTCGTGTTTTGATACTTTAAGGATCTTCTATTATATCCTCTTTTGCATCTACTGGAGCCACTATAGAAAATTCTATGTTGTGTTCTCTGGACTAGGTAGTGTCTTCACTAACTATTCGAACTGAAGTAATTTTAATTTTTGATGATAAGATGTAGTCTGTTAAGGTTCTTTTGGTCTTCTGTTCAACGTCTGACAGAACGTTTGTTGTGTAGACTCTATATGTCGACGAGGTACGACATATAGAAGTCCCTTTACGTTTAATCTTGTTGTCACTCAATGGTGAGGTGTGGAAGATCTTATTGGTGATAGACCTTGTGGTTGACGATTGCTCCTCCACCTCATTGTCCTTACAAGTAAGTCACAACTGCCCTTAAGTTTTACCATGTCGGTCAAACCTTCTCTCAAACCGTCAAGGAAAGTGTTGATTTGTGTGAGAATGGTACCCTAGGTTGTTAGGATAAAGAACCACGATGGATTTAACGACTTTTGAATATAGGTACATTTTGGGTGTGTGTCTACAAATGGTTTAACGGTTTTGAACTTTAATCATCCGCTTACCTATTTGGTAGTGCAGGTCTGTTACCTTATGATAAATCGGGATTCTTCTTTACTCGATCGTTCGGTTCTTTTATGCACTTCCCCTGTACTTTCGTAAAACGATTCACTTTTTTTCGGTTATACTCTGGTGTACGACATACTAAGGTTGAGATACTAAAAAAAACCTTTTCTTTTTTAATATCTTTGATACTTTTCTAGTCACGAATGGTCACTACCTTCCAACCCCTGGACTTATTCGTCTCGTGTCTCCTAGAAAATCCTGTAGTATGAGACATACTACGAAAATTAATACCTACATGAAGTAATATGTAAACAGATTTGGGTGACTTATATGTAGTTTTTACTTGAGAATCCAGTTGATGTCTGAACCCTACTAATACTGTACAGTTATATCCAAGTAGAAACTAATTTTCACATGAAAAGACTTTCACTACGACTATTGTTCCCTCCAATACGTACACACCCTCGTTCCTCATACACCCTTCAAAGATAGAAGGAGTGTTAAAAAAAGAAGGAGAGTTAAGACAACATTCAGATTTTGACGAGATTTTTATTTTAGACTTTGTTTTTGGGTGTAATTATAAAATTGTATGGTCCATGAAGTTCTTCAAAGTAATATCAATTAAGTCAGACATTAAAAACCGGTGCATCTCATAACTCATCTTTTGCACTAAACTAATGACTATCCTGATCTCCAGTCATGCCGAAGTACCGAGAAACGTTATTTTCCTTTTCCATACTATAATTGGGTAATACCATCTAATATAGGACTTTAGGTCTCGTATCCTTTTTGGAAATTTAATGTGTGTCGACATATTATTGGAATTGTCGTATTGTCCTAGTGACTGTATTTCATTGTCGTATTTTACAGTGTTATATGTACATTGTTATAGAGACTACAAACACCTTTAATATTCCATAAAAAAAAATTAATCTGTCTTATAAATCATCTTAGTTGACAAATAGGTTATAGAATAGGAGAGAAAGGAACTAATGTCTTTGGGTCAAAACAAGATACCACATTTTCAATCTTTTGTAAAAGATATTTGCCTGTCTATCACTTATAGAGACGAAACGTCTACTGTCAGACAACGTTAATGAGTTGTCAAAATCACACTTTCGTCAGTGTCTGTTATTCATTTCTTTGCGCGTACCGTCGTTGAGTTATTTTGAAATAAATGTATTTGAGTGTCTCTGACCTATGCTAGGTGTCCATTTGAAGAACTAAATCCGTCAGACTGGGTTAGCGTCGAGGATCTCGATTTACAAAAAACTATCTTTCGATAGTACGAATAGGATAAGAATCGATAATCAACAAACTCCACCCGTACACTGGGTCAAGATCGGTTTCTCTATACTCCACCCCCAGTGGACCTTTCAAAGAGTAAGGATTCTTCCTGTGTAGTCTTCTCTAGTAGAGAAACACGAAAAGTAACAACAGACATCTATCCTACGGATCCTGACGACGTCGGTATGACGATGACCCGACTCGTATTTCGGTCGAGTGACTCCCCCGTCTAGATTCTCTGGGAGTCTCTTCACGTCAGGACTGGATGATACGGGACTTTTCAGGACAAAGAACTTAAGAATAATCAGTATATTATCTATTGGGTGTAACCAATTTGGTAATACTCTCCAGTGTCGGATTTCGTCGGGTTGACTATTTCCTTCTTTTTCTTCCTTATATTCTTATCAAATAAAAGAAGGTGACTCCATATGGTATCAAATTATTAAATAGATAAGTAGTATATTCATAATTTTAATTTATACATTTTGTACTTAGAACGGAGTATCGACTCCTTAAAATGACTCTGTAAACGTCTATAGAAAGGTAGGGTCTATAGTTTTTCATAATTAAATTTATTCTTATCCTTTTCATCTTTTTATTTTGTAGAACTCTATTTTAACCATCTATATTTAGTACTGTTACACATTATAGAGATAATGTAACGTTCTGTTTAATTAATGTACAGATACTTTAACTTTCAGTCAAAACTACTTTCAAAGAGAAATAAGGTCCTCTTATAGTGAGATAAGTTTTTATCGGTTCTTCAAATAATATTTTGTACCTTATCAAAAATCGAGAACCGAACAAAAGAAACCCTTAATACGTGACGACCTTAGGTGGTACAGGAGACAACTCGATCACACTAGTCCCATGTGACTCGGTGACATCGTTTGCCACAAAAAGTCGTTTTTAACATTGTTATATATAGTATACGGGACACTAGTTCTCCACCCTAGACACCGGAGAGGAGAACTTGGACTCACTTGAGTCACCTCACTATGTCCAACTGAAAGTTCTCACTAAGTATTTTTAGAACATCCGATAGGACGAGGAGAGGTTTTTAGAGGGGTTTAGGAGAGTACAGGGTGATCTCTGAAGGGGAGTCCATTGTAAGTTAGTGGAGGGAACTAATATCCGTATATCGATAGGAAGATCCAGTGTCTCATTCGTTTCTTATTCTATCTTACAAAGAAAAAATAAAGAGGTTTAGGGAACAATATTATATTTGTGAAATTGGACGATACGAGTTCCGAAAGAGAAAACTAAAAGTTTTCGTAGAAACTTTTCAATTCGTTTTTTGTAGTCTGTCTGACTAAACAACAAGTCAGTGATTCAACACAGACTGAGAAACGTTGGGGATCGTACGATCCGAAGGGACAGGAAGTATAGAGGGTCTTAAACGAGTTTGAGGACAGGTGACTCAGTCACTACGGTAGGTTGGTAGAGTAGGACAATGGGTGAAGAGGAGGACGGGAGTTAGAAAGGGTCATAGTCCCTGAAAAGGTTACTCAGTCGAGAAGTGTAGTCCACCGGTTACATAACCTCAAAGTCGTTGTCAGGAAGATCACTTTTAAGTACTAAAGGAAATCCTAACTGACTAAACTAGAAGAACGACAGGTTCCCTGAGAGCTCACAGAAGAGGTCGACGACGACGACGATGACGACGATTCAGCGAAGTCAGCACAGACTGAGACACGCTGGGGTATCTGCCGTCGGGTGCTCCGAGGGGGCAAGGACTCTAAGAGGTACGTTATTGTGACCTCACCCAACGGTAAAGGAAGAGGTTACGTACGTCCACTTTTCACTTTCCCTTCAGCGAGTCAGCACAGACTGAGAATCGCTGGGGTACCTGACGCCGGGTGGTCGTGGTATGAAGTTTTCGTAGTTAAGAATCCACAAGTTAGAAGAAATACCAGGTTGAGAGTGTAGGTAAGTACTGGTGACCTTTTTAGTACCGAAACTGCTATGTCTGACAACAACCGTTTCACTACAGAGACGAAAAATTATACGACAGATACAAACAGTGTCGAAAAGAAGGTTCCTCGTTCTTAAAAAATTTAAAGAAAATTGGTCTAAAAATTCAAGAAAATTGACGTCACTAACGAAGAATAATAAAGGTAAGAGTATATTAGGATGAAGAGGGGTCTCCGTTTCTTCCATAGACTGATCTCCTTTACAGGACTCTTCTTTTCTCCTTTTGTGTCTAGAATTGTAAATTTTTAGTACAGTGGAAACAGTTACCGGTGTTTCTTTGGTTCTGCTTTCTCAAGTCCACTGAGTCGGCTTTTGAAAGTATATTTTTGTCTTTGGTTTTTTATTGTTTTTCTGTCCCCGAGGACCTTCTAGATAACCTTTTATTTAATATCAGTGGACGGAAAGTCAGTCCCCAATCGTCTTAATAGTAGTACAAACTTTTTGTTTAACAGAACTTTTTTCAGGAGACACTCCTCTCACACTCAATAATCTATTGGTATCTCCGGTACTTTTAACGAATCACCTTATTAAAGGTTTAATTTAAAATCACGACATCAAATAGGTAACGACTAAATTAGATTTGGTATACACCCTTCTGGGACTACGACCCTTTCTAACTTCCGTCCTCCTCTTCCCCCTTTGTCTCCTGCTCTACCAACCTACCGTAGTGGCTGAGTTACCTGTACTCAAAGTCGTTCGAGGCCCTCTACCACTTCCTGTTCTTTCGGACCGTACGACGTCAGGTACTCCAGTGTTTCTCAGCCTGTGTTGACTCGTTGACTTGTTGTTTATTACTGTTTATATACCCTGACCGTCCTTTATCTACAAAAGTTTTTCATTTTCTATTGAATCCAAAGGTTCCAAAGCAACACACTTAAAGAAATTTACGTAATATGGTTTCGGACCACCGGCGAGACGTCGGTGGTGTGTACTCTTCCTCCCCTACCACTGGTTCCCTAACATTGAAAATCCTTTTAAAATTCAACCTCTACGATGTGGGGGTGGAGATGGGAGTATGTTACGTCGTCACAAGGTGTCGAGGACCTCTTGGTCCTTATCATCGACTGGGTTTCGGGTTTCGGTTCCTTCGTTTTCGACTCTTACTTAAAATTTTATTTAGTTTTATCTCATACATGACCTTCCCTTTCCTCGAAATATCCAGTGGAACAGACAGGAGGGTGAGTTAAAGGACAGTCAGAGAGATTGTCAACCGGTAGGGCGGACAAGGACGTGGACGTGGACGCCTCTCGAGTGCGAGGGGTGCTGTCGGTTAAGGTCAAAATTTGACACGTCGGATTGGCTTTTCTTTCTTGCAGAGAAAAATGACTCGATTTCGAACAGTAGGATGTTAAGGGTGAGAAAAAGCAAGATAAGTTTAATTCGGTGTCAGACCTAGTTCTATATGGAGTTTCTTTTGGTCTTTCGCCGAGTGACAATCTCTTCGTTGCTCAGACGAACGACACAACCAGAGGGTGGATGAAGGAATCCTCGAACAATTGTGATACCCTGGTTTCCCGAGGAACGAAAGGAAGCCCAAAATTTCCATTTCCTGTCGAGAAATGGGTCGTGTCAGGAGACGTTCACACGTACCTCGGGTCGAGAAGTCCTTCCCACACGTATTTACCAAAGAGGATTAATAAGAGTGACTCACTTGCAAGTTTTCGGACACGGTTCGTTTTACACCCGTTAAAAAGACTATCTTAACGGGTTTACATCTCCAAATTTTATAGAAAAGTAAACAAAAGACGAAAATTGTACCGGGAAAAGGGATCGTATACATGGAACTTAAGGGAGAACGATTCGATAACAAATAGAAGTATTGACATAAAAATTGAGTCATACTGGGAACTTTCTGGTTTTCAGAAAAAGTTTCCTTTGGTCACGACTTGACATCTAAACCTTTGGTAAAAGGACAACAACGTCAACAAACATGTGAGCTTAATTGTGGCTTGTGATTTAAACGAAATGTTTTAGTTGTAGATTTAATGGAGAAACAAAGTAACAAAACAAAGAGACTATTCGGTCGGAAAGTAAGGAATCCGGACTCTCCAATCACCGGAAAAAAAAAAAAAATGTCTTTACATTCCTTAATTTCGTTTTCCACTTCTCATCTTGTAGTTATCCTGGGATAAAAATGAGAAGGGGTCTCGATTTTTAGAATGGTGTCTTTCTAAACTTAACTTTTTGTGACGATGTCACTTAATTTATGACTTCCGTTTACTTCTTAGACTTCTCAATTTCTTTTCTTTGACCGTTTCCTAATGTAATTTCAATTTGTTAAGAATTGTTTTATTTTCTCATCCGTATGTTATTAAGTACTTTCAGTACACGAACTAAATGAATTACAGAGACGTCACTCATGAAGAGTAATTGAATGGTTTCAGTCGTAACGAGGAATCCCCCTTTTTCCTTTAAGACCGTATAGTTCCTTATTTATCTTACGACGTCATAATAAGTGACTTAGTAAAACCCCCGTTTAAATCACGACAAAAGTACAGAAACATAAGGAAGATTCAGATACAAACAGTTACAGTTAAGTTGGGAGGGACTTTTGTTGTCTCGATGTTAATCTCTACATTTTTCGTCAAACACACATTAAATTTACGACGTTTGACCGTTAGAAGAATACTTTTGGTGTTTGTTAATAAAGGTAAGAGTACGTGGTCACGTAGACCAAATGGTGGTAAAAAATTTAGACCCTAACGTATACTTAACTATCAATTAAAGTAACGATCCCCTTTTTTTTTTCTTCGATGCAAAAACTGTCCCCACTCAATAAACGAAAAATCAGTGTCGTGTAACAGTACGAATACACCAATTATTAAATTTAATATATTGGTTGATTGGTCTATTGTTAAGAAACGAGACGAATCGAGTCAAGCAAAAGGGTCCCAGTGACTATAGTCCACTACTATTGGAACAGAGGTATAACCGGATTTAAAACGACACAACTCTTGTTAGTCGATAGACGTTATGGTGTTTCTACTTCTCAGAACTTATTATGGTTTTTCTTTCTTAAAACAAAGATAAACTAGACTGAAACGGTAGAGACTAATTTTCAATTTTTTTTTTTTTTTTCCGTGCTTACTTTCATTTGGGTGGAAACTTGTTAAGGGTTTATTCGGACAACGTGACTTCCCGTGGAAGTAATTTCTCTCTAAATATCTGAAGAATTTTCTGTGCATAAACGTAGACAAATCGAATATATACTTCTTTAGTGTACACCCCTTTTGTAAACTTATTTGTTTTTGGTGTCTCTATTACTTCCGGAAACCATGTTGTAACTATACGTTCTTGTAGGAAGTCCTAGTGAGTTCTCCTTCACTCGAAATTACGTTTCCGTAATCATTACCTGAAAGATAAAAGAATAATCTTAATTGGAACTAGACCTTCTTGCTTGAAAAAAGAAGTGACAACTTATGCATAAAGAGAGGTTGATTATATAAGATGATTTTGGATTTTTTTTTTTTTTTCTTTCACCGTGAATATGACCTAAATAATACGAACTTTACCCATGACGGTCTTTGTTTTATTGACTCTTTTGATAAATAAAAACTTCCTTTGTTCAACAAAGGTTCCTAGTATTACCATAATATTCCTTACGATCTTAAAGGAAGGGTCGTCCATAAAAGTTTTTCTCTCTGGAAGAGGGGTGGTCTCTTTTCAAATCGGTTTTAAACGGTTACCGTCTTTTTACTTATCTAATAAGGAACTTTAAGTGAGGTTCGGATAAGAAAATACGAGGGTCAAAAGTAAACGATCAAGAATTTTAGTCTCGTCACTCATCTTTTACACTAAATAATCGTTCGATATTCGTGTCGGACTAAGTCGAAGTGTATATAAAATTATGAAATTCAAACTTAAGATATTAAACTTGAGTTACGGTATAATATAGGAACACGATAGACAGAAAGAGTGATCGAATCATCTTATATCACACACTCCTTTTATTTGAATGTGTAAACAGACTACGTTATGTAAGTACGGAAGTTTCCGTACTGTGGTCAATCGACAAACTTGTCTTTTTTATTTTATTTTATTTTGTTAATTTCCAATTAAATTTTGACCTCGTTTCACGACAATAAAGATCTGAACCATGGATTTCGTCTTCACGGGACTGGAAATTGTAAAAATCCGTTGTACTCATAAATAACTTAATACGATAACCCTTACAATCATATTGTATTTCAGGTCAGGAACGTGAGTTTATGGAATCTCGGAATTTCGACTCTGAGAGATGGGATGGAGGGGAGACCCTAAAGTATTAGGTTCGGGGGTCACGGGGGAGATGGGAGATCTGTACATAAAGTTCATCTTGAATTCTCTAAGTAAGTTTTCTTTACTTTTACGTTTAATGTACGACTTCGATCTTATTACCTTATGTCTTATTGGGTCCATAGGTACCGACAATCCCGGGTGGTGTCTAGTAAAATTCTAAAAATACGTGATCCCAGAGGTTGACGGTGGTCCGATTATAATCCTACGTTTATGGGTTGAGAACGATGAAGAAGTTCTGGACGGGTCAGGACCCGTATAGAGACAAATTTCCTGAATTCTTAAGATTAAACTGAGTCATAAACGTGGACTTTAAGTGAGGATATTAGAAGTATTAATAGTTGTAGGGATTTGTCTTCACTGAGAGAAAATGAGAGAATTTCTATAAAACACGAATCAGCGAGTCATCACGGGTTGAGAAACGTTGGGGTACCTGATATCAGACGGTCCGTGGAGACAGGTACCCCTCAGAGGTCCGTTCTTATAACCACATCAACAGTACGGGAGAAAGTCTCCTAGAAGGGTCGGGTCCTTGACTTGGGTCCAGAGGACGTAACGTCTACCTGAGAAATGGTAGATTCGGTGGTCGCTTCGGGTTTTCTATAAAATTTATGGATTTTAACCGGATATTGAATTCAGACCCTTTCTTGACCGATCTCCGATTCCTTGACTATAAATTGACGTATTTTATTAAATTCATTAGGAAAAGTCACCTAGGAAAGGTTGTTGTATACGAACATATGTCAGATTCCTGTATAGTAAAATACTAACAATATAACAATAAACAAATGAACAGAATAAGAATTTCAAATATAAAGAAACTATGATACTAAATACAGAACGAATAAAAAAAATGTGGAACTTCTTAGAATGTGTCACTAAACGAGTATGATCACCAAGTTATTTAAGAGTAACTGAAATTAATAAGTGGTGACGTCTCTAGAACATCCCGATACCTTTTTTTTCTAAGTCGAACAGTCTGACGGAACATTTGTATTTGAGAGAAAGATATCTACTGTTATTATTCACTAAAGAGCTAACTGTAACTCTAGGCTGTAACTGTAAGTTGGGCGCAACCGTAGGTCGCAACAGTGATCTATGATAGCACACACAAAGACAAGGAAGTTTATTTTCGGGATGAATATAGAACAACGAAAAATTTGAGTCCTTGTCAAGTCCCAAATAGAACGACCCTATGTAAAAAGTGGATAAAGTGTCTATTTTAGCTAACCAAAGTCCTCCTCAAGTCATCGAGTCGTCCTCGTCACACTTTCGGGTACCGTCCTCTGTGTCGCAAAAGCAAAAGACGAAAGGTGTACGAAAAAGGACGGTTTCCAAAATCAGTCCAAGACATTGTTATGAGTCATGAAGAAACCTCTTTTACTATCGGAAGGAAATCCCACCGTTCTACACCAAAGAAATGGCGTCTTTTCTTACAATCGGCAGTACTTTCTTCTTTTCAACGGTTGTATTAAATGTTTAAGTTTAAACCATAAAGTTGTTGTATCTAGACCTTTTGTTTTAGTAATTGGGTTTATGTTCGACGTTTATTCTGTTCAGTATTAAGTCACTTCGGACTCAATTAATCTTTCAACCGTCACTTACGACTTACTGTGACAGTTTCGCCTTTAACAACCATGACTCGACTTTAAGGTACGAACGAAAGAAAAGACTGTTTTGTATTAGTGGAAGATGGAGGAGATTCAATGTTTCGTTCCTCCTCGGTGTCTTTCAGGACCTTCTGACCCTTGAGTTACTCTTTATTGAAACAACTGTTTTAGAGTAGTTGTCGACAGGTGAAGGTACTGTGATTCTACTTCCTTGTAGTGAGTAGACCGATTTAGGACTGTGTGTGAAAGAAAAAGTAAGTAAAAGTTTTGTAGGAGTCATTGTTATTAGTATAAGGTAAAAAATTTTTACACAGTTATTGGTTGTCTTTTCAGTGAGACTGGAGTCTTACTAAGAAATTAAACGTCAGTGTTTTAACAAAAAGTCATTGTAAGTGAGTAAACAAGGAGGTCCCAATCCTCTAGTCAGTAGGGATTGGAGTCTTTCCCGCGTAAAGACTGTCGACCTAAGGTCTGATCGGACAGACGAGGATAAAGTGTCGTCGGGTGTTTCTACCTGAGGTTCAGTTTAGCTCCGAAGTTAACAAAATTATTTTTGTTGTGTTGTTTTATCGTTAATTGGAATTTGTAGAAAGTGGTCACAAAACACCTAAAAGTTTCTTCTCTATCCTTTTCCAAAAACCAAAAAAACCTCAAAAAATTTTTATGTCAAATAGAAAGTATTAATCCTCAATATGTACTTCGACTAAAAAGTCTACTGGACGGACCTGACAAGTTCTTCTCTACCTTTCTTATGCGTCTTCTTGACATGTTATTTCTGGAATTACTTGGTCTAATGATACTACCACACCAGTCAGTAGGTCTCGGTCTATAAGACCTCACACTTCAGTTCCCTCGTAAGCCTTCGTGACGACAATTATTTCGACCACCTACATTACCTTAAGGTCATCTCGATAAGTTTTGGGATTTCCTACTACGGTAGTTCCAAAAAGTGAGTCATACAGTCTTTTGGACCTTCTGGGTCGTCACCGGTGTTCTGACCTTTCCAGTTAGGAGTGGGATTAAGGGTTCTTCCCATCACTTTCACTTTCACTTTCAGTGAGTCAACACAGGTTGAGAAACGTTGGGGTACCTGACATATCAGGTACCTTAAGAGGTCCGGTCTTATGACCTGACCCATCGGAAAGGAAAGAGGTCCCCTAGAAGAGTTGGGTCCCTAGTTTGGGTCCAGAGGACGTAAAGTCCGTCTAAGAACTGGTTACCTCGATACTCCCTTCGGGTTTCTTACACAATTGGTAGTCTACTAACGTGAGTAGAGGGTACGATCATTCCAGTACGAATTTTAAAACGTACGGTCCGAAGTCGTAATACGTTTAGTTCTTAAAGGTCTACAGGTTTTACCTAAATCTTGTCCGTCTCCTTAGTCTCTAGTTTAACGGTTGTAAAAAGGTCTTTTTATGGATGGATACAAAGTGGTTGATACGATTTCGGAAACTGATACACCTAGTACTGTTTGACACCTTTCGAGAACCTCTCTACCCTTATGGTCCGGTAGAATGGACAGAGGACTCTTTGGACATACGTCCAGTTCTTCATTGTCCATCTTGGGACATACCTTGTTGACTAACCAAGTTCTAGTTCTTTCCTCATGTTGTCCCGACAGACGACAGTGGGACAAACAAATTGGATATACGACTCGTGTGGTACTCTTTACGGTCCAACCTACTCAATGTTCGACCTTAGTTCCATCCGACTTCATTGTATTTGTTGGAGTCTGTTTTCCTCCTATGGTGAGATTACCGTCTTTCGTTCTTCCTTGAGTTGTCGGAGAACTACTCCCGCTTCCTCCTCTCACTTTCTCGGTCGAATTTTGACTTACAATTTTTTTGTTTGTCTAGTACCGTAGGTCAGGGTAATGAAGTACCGTTTATCATCCCTTTTCCACCTTCACCATTGTCTAAAGGAGAAGAACCCGAGATTTTAGTGACGACTACCACTGACGACGGTACTTTGGTCTTCTGTTAACGAAGAACCGTCCTTTTGATACTACTTGGATCTGTCACACAACTTTTCGTCTCTGTAATGAGACACCTGTTTCCAGGTATCTCAGTTCTAATACCAGAAAGGTTACCAGTACATACCAACACTCTCGACCTGATATTTCTTCCGTCTCACGGTTTCTTAACTACGGAAACTTGGTACCGCGACCTCTTCTGAGGACTTTCAGGGAACCTGTCATTTCTCTAGTTTAGTCAGTTGGAGTTCCCCCTAGTTGGGACTTATGATCAACCTTCCTGACTACGACTTCGACTTCGAGGTCATAAAACAAATAGACTATACTTGTCGGTTGAGTAACCTGTTCAGGGACAACGACCCTTTCTATCTCCCGTCTTCCTCTTCTCCCACAGTCTCCTACTCTTCCGACCTACCGTAGTGGCTACGTTACCTGTACTTGAACCCGTTTGAGACCCTTTACCACTCACTCACTGTCCCTCCGGACCGTACGACGTCAGATACCCCAGAGTTTCTCAGTCTGTACTGACCCGCTGACTTGTTGTTGTTGTTTATACTCGATTAAGTTTGCAGAAGAGGTATACTCAACTCCTGACACCTGTTTCTAAACCTCTCAGGTGACACCTATCGCACACACAAAATTGCTATGACTACTAGTCCGCGAGATTTTCATTGGTTTTCGTGTTTTACGGTGTACCAGGTAACTCGTGTTTTCGTCTGGAGTAGTGGGGGTCATTGGTGGTAAATGTGTTTTCTGTATTTCCCCGGTCTTGACGGGGTGGTTTTCGGAACCGAATTGTATGGGAGTTAAACTCAAGGATCCACTTTTATCCAACAGAAGTAATTTGTTTGACCCAAAGAGGAGGGGGTATTACGAATGGGTTTAAATAAGGAAGAAAGAATTGTCGAGATTCGATAAATTTACCCTACTTTTACTTTTGTACTTAAAAATTTTTCGTGTTGAAATGTTTCAAAAGAACTATACATAGGTATTCAGTGTCTTTATCCTGTGTATATCTTCCGTCTTAATCTTACTCTTTCCTTTAGGCACATCCTTACATGACCCCCATAAGTGACCCGAACAACCGAACAACTAGAATAACTGTAAAGAATCCGTGTAGGACTATTTTGTGTGACAAGGTAATGATCGATCTGGACTGGTTTTATCCCTCCTCTCCTTTGTACAGGACGACGTAAGAGAATTTTAATCGTCACTGGAAGGATTAATTTTGGATGGGACACTCTCTCGTTGCACTTCTATGGGTGGAAACTTTCTGACCGTACCTAGGGGTGATTAAATTTTTAACAGTGAATGTTTGGGTTTCTTTAACCGAATAATTTCACTTGTGATTACCTTCTAAGACAACGTGTCTCTACTGTCCTGTCTCCTAACTTTCCTCCTTCCCTACTTACACATATAGAACGTAACGGAAAGTAATAGACTCTTCTTCGGAGACTGTCGTTCTCGGGGTAGTCCTCCCGCTTTTGTTTTACTCGTACCGTCCCTGGTGTAAGAGGACCGAATAATTATACATAATATATATCGAGATTCAGTGACTCACGGCGTCTATCCACCCAATAAGACAAATTCATATAATTAAAATTTGTTCACATACTTCTCTCCAAGTTCCTGTGTGTCAAACCATATAAAATAGAACAAAAAATCTAGTAACGAACCCGTCGGGAAAATCAGACGGTATTCCGTTCGCTCATCTCATAAGAAATTAGTTGACTTTTTAAGTCACTTACGTAATTTGATAGAAGAGTCGTCAGTAGGTTTATATGAAGTCGTTTATGTGTGTGTGTGTGTGTTCTTGTGTGTATAAAGAAAGAGTAAAATCGTACGTAAAATGGAATGTAAAAAAGTGTGATGGGTACTGATTGATTGGAGTCTTTTGGATACCTACGATTCCATATTACAAGGCACAAGGGAAAATGAGATTATATTCGCCGTCTATCCCCGAAGGGTCCACCGAGCCTCCATTTCGTGGGTGAACGTCACGTCCTTTTCGTCCTCTGTCTTCTGCGTCCAACCTAGGTACCCAACCCTTCTAGGGGACCTCCTCCCGTACCGTCCGGTAAGGTCATAAGAACGAGCCTTTTAGGGAGAAAGGCACCCTAAGAGGGTGGTCTGATGTCAGGTATTCCAGCGTGTGCCTCAGCCGGCGTTGGTGCTACCTTCGCTGAATCGTATGTACGGGTGTTCGTCGTCTATTTGGTCAGAAGGGTTAGGAGGGACGGGGTTGGGGACGGTTTTTTCTGGTGATATCATTTATCTTTCTTGAAAGGAAGGGTTTGATTCGAAGGGTTTGAAGGAAAACTAGACGAGACACGGATAGACAGTGTAAGTTCAGTTGTGGTACATCTCAAGTATGGAGTAAAGACAAGTTTAAGTATAAAAATCCAGGACCTTTCGGTGTTGATATCACTGTTTGTCGGAACCGAAACTTGCGTTTCTTGAACTTAGGTATACGACTGATACGGTGAAGGACACACTAAACCCCAGTATGTTAATTTAAAAGACCTGGAGTCGAAGGAGTAGAAATAGTCTAATAACTCATAGCAGAAGAATTCCAAAATTATTTCGGGAATCGTGTCATGGAAGTTGTACCGTTTAGAGTCATTTATAATCAGAAATGAGAGTCATAGGGTATGGTCTGTTCGGTGTGTCGAAATGAGACGAAAGGAGGGAAGACGAATGGACGTCGTGTTATAGGACGGGAGTAGGATCTTGACACCTAATAAATCTTTGGTGAGGAAGTGTAAGAAGTTTGTCACGTAGGGTGAGTAAACGGACTAAATAAGAAGGGGAACAGAAATATGATTGTTTCACCAACCAACTTAAGGAGTTCCTACATCAACAGATCACTCGGTATATATATCATTTAAGATAAGTATCGAACCGGATGGGTTATACTCTGTAAATTATCTCTCCCACTCTTTTCCATTAGCTTCTTTTCCTCTTTTCAGTCGTTTTACTTTATATTTTTCTTCGACTTCACGAATGTTTCCAAAGTAGTTCAGAGTCAAGTTTATATTGAATAGGTTATCGTAGAGAATTTTACTCTGTGACTTTTTTCAAGGTGCTTGTGTCAAATATCTTTTAAGAGCTGTACCTTGGTTGGAATCTCTATTGGACGACATAGGGTTGGTGAAATGTTTACTTCTTTAACTCCGTACTTATCAAATTTACTAAAAACAATCCCGTACATTATTAATTGATTGTTTGGGTTCTGAATTTGGGATCAACGGAATAGGGATCTTGTCTTGAAAAATAGGGATTTAGTAAAACAGTGGGTCCAATAATTGGATTCTTTAACAAGTAAGTAAATGGGAATTCTTCAGTAGAAATTAAATTTTTTAAACAGATAGAAGAGTTAGAAAAGGACCCCATCCTAAAAGATGACTTAAAGTGATCTTAGTCTAAAGTTACAGAGGTCTGTTAAAGACTTCGTAGAATCTAGACATAGTGGGTTTCGGTCGAGGAGAAACCAATTTGTCGATTGTACTATACTTAACTTCCTCTTGTTGTCCATGTGTTGAGTTTGGATAGAAGACCCTGAAGGGACCGTCAGGTCACGAATTCTTAGAATTCTTACGTCAAGGTAACGTCTCCCGTACCCAAGTTAGGGACCAACCCTTTGATTCTAGGGTGTATGACGAGTCGTGTTAGCTTTTATTTAATTTTTTTTTATTTAAATTTTTTTTCGTTGATAGAAGGGTCTTTAAAAGTGGTAGAAAAATTATTGAAAAATCCCTTTAATGTAAATCCGTAACACAATTTATACTGGAGAAGAGTAGATTAGTAGTTTTTATCATCTGTAATTTATATATGAAGAAACTTTCTTCTTTTTGAACCTGTGATAATAGGTGTACAAGTAGTTTTATCCTCTATTCGAAGGATCCTGTATCTATTACATAGGTCTTCATGATCGACCACGTATTGTTCAGACCTAGATAGAGTTGGGTCTAAAGAGACTTTGGTGAAGTAAGTGAAGAGGGAGACGAACTGTGGTAACACCGGTGACGAGACCCAATTTCCGAAGTAGAAGTTTTCCACAGAAAATGATTACCTGTGAGTCTCATCTTAGAATAGTTAGTGACATGTTTCGCTTATGTAATCCCTTGTAATCAACTAACTTCATGGATCATCTTTTCTTGGTAAACTCCCTTTCTCCCGAAGTTGACCACTCAAAACTAACTTCATTCCCTCAGTTTTGTGTCGCTTCGACCTCACCTGGGCCGACGTACCACGTCCTCCTCCGAGACCGGTTAGCTCCGACACGTAACTCCTATCTACCGCTTCGCTTCCTAGTGAGGTGTTAGGAGACATCCGGTCGGGACTGTAGGTTGGTAGTAAAATTTACACTTCACGATGAACCTAGACTAAAAACTCCCAAAGCCAAAATCCTAAAGCGACGATAAAAGTGAGACTTTCCAGTAATCTCTCATGCAATCTACCTCTATTGAGACAAAGAACGAGTCACACGACGAAGATATTCACACGGAAGGACTTTTATTTGATGTAGACCGTTGGTGAGCACACTTAATGGATTTATTTTCTGAGTGTGACAATTACCTCGTGAAAACATGATCTTTTTCTTTGGTAATCTAAACTACAATTTTCTTTGACGATGACAGTGAATGAACTAACTAACGTAGAAAATAATCCAGAAGCGACTTAATAAAATACCATAAAGAGAAATTAGACAAGGGGAAACAACCCTATAATTCTTACACATAAAACTTTCATCACCCCTTTTTACAACTCTTCATATTTTAAGTTCTAGTATTTTCGGAAAAAGTACCCACCATAATACTTGCCTCGATAGTACACCTCAGACCTTACATCCACATTTAAAGTCCCTCACTCCTAATACAACATTTCTCTTTCCCTTCATATTTAACCTCGACATCCAACCACTTTCTTTCCCTTACGTTCCGTTAGCATTTCCTTCGTACCCCGTGGATAATGTTGACAATGGTTCCCCGAAGGAAGTCAGTGCCGGAAGGTTCATTACGAAAGACTTCATTATAAAAGTTCCTAGTCTACATTTGAGACGAGTCGTCCACACGAGACAAACTCGTTGGAGGGAAAAAACAGTTGACCGTCTCGGACACTAATTGGACCGAGTGTGGTCTTTTTTTACAGGATCCGAATTTAATATACATGGAAGTAGTTACCCCTGGGACTCCGTCACCCACATTGACCTCGTAAGCACACGGGTCTCCTGTTCCTTCAACCGTAGACTACTTTGTCTAGGTTCCCTATGTGTGTCGTTTCCTCACGCTCGATTTCTCGACTATGTCTGACGACTGACCGATTCACACAAGTACCTCGACCCTCGGGTGTCCAGAGGTCTTCTGTCAATTATTAGTAGCACTGTCCGACAGTTCGAAGGTAAAAAGGGAAAAGACAAAACGTATAACTGGGACTTGACCCACCGTACAAGTAAAAGATACGGAACGGTGTATCGTAGTCCCGACCCGGTCGGGACGGACCACAGACGGTGAATGATTACTCGATGGTGAAAACTGCCAACACCGTCTTGGAGTACGAACACAAATATTTACGACGCGTGTCTCTGAACGACCATCCGTTCCGACGGCTCCCACGGTGTGACTACTACGCGTCTCCTAAAGTCCTCTCGTCTCTCTTAGAGTAATCGTTTCAGAGGGGACAAGAAGGACAGGTTGACGGTCTTTCGGCTACTCGGGTCGTCGATCCTTGTGTCCTCGCCCTCACCTGTAAAAGACGGGTCTGAACCTCACGACCGGACTGGGGGGACGACCGGTGGAGGTTAAGTTATTGGTTCTGTTAAGAACTTAAATCTTTTAAGGAGAAACCGAGTCCAACTTAAGGGGTTTTCGTTTCGGGTTTTATTTAGTGAACACTTTCACTAAATAATCCTTCACTAAAGTTTTCTTTGTCCATCTCCCTGACTCCTTCACCCTGGTGTTCCTCTCCTCTGACACCATCTACCTTACTACGGAGGGGACTTTCTACGGGTGGAGGATTATTATCTTGAATACTTATACAACGGAAGAAGCCATTTTTCCCTTCATTTTAATGTCTACTTTAATTCTAATGTTTTGTCAACCAGTGTTTTATCCCTCTAATAGGATCTAATATGTGTCTATCCGAGTTAGATTAGTGTCCTCCTGAATTCACTTTTTTTTCCATCCAATCCTTCTAGCGTCATACTCTTCCCGGACTACGTGGGACACGACCGAGAATCTATAACCCCCAAGACACTTTCTTGTCTCTCTCCGGAGATCCTCGCTTCGCACCCCGGGTCGACTCTCGGTCGGTCCTGTGTTCTGGCGTTGGTGTACCTTGACTTAAAGACGGGTCTTTTCCTAGGAGGGTAAGTGAGATGTTTTTTGCTTGTGTTACGGCGGTTGTGGAAAGTCGGATGACTCTGGCTCTACCCTGAGGACGTCTGACAATTTAATATTCAAAACTACAAAATTCAGTACTTTTTACACTACTAAACAATGTTTTCGTTATCCTTTAATTATATCTTCGGTTTACTTCTATAGTTCGTTCCCTGGTCTCGACCATTGGACGAGTTAAGGGACCCCTTTAGACCACTGTCACCTTTAGTGTGGAGTCTCAAATACATAGTCCCTGACTTCTCGACCCATAGTGTTGGTACTGCAGGTAGTCCGTAACGAATCCCAATCCTCATACGTCGCCGCCGTCATTCGGACCAAAAAGTTCTTGAAGGAGTAGAAGTTTGTCCTTTCATGGGAGAATGTCAGATTCCTGTGGGTTGTTTCTCCACGTCCACGACCGACATTCCTTTCTCGTTGCTCTTAGTTGTACCTCCTTTTATTACCTCTCTGATTCGTCTACACCCGTCTCGCGATTGTGACGACGTTGGTAGGTAGTGTTATTTGTGTGTGAAAGGTCTTTGGAAAGTACATCTATTTTGGTGACTCATCGAGTCCTTTGTGTCCAAAACTTTCGTTGTCTCGTATCGGTTCAAGGGTTGAAAATAAACACCGGAAACCACTTAACAGCTGAGAGACATACAGAATCAACGAAACCTATCTTTTATCCGTAATAGTTACCCGTCGAGAAAACGGTTCAAAGGTTCTTCAAAGTCATTCACTTATTTACTTTTAGTGGAATGTGTCACGGACCTTTTGTCGATTTCAACCTAACGAAGGAGAAAACAGGGAACTGAAACCTGAAACCCTGTATTATGTGAAATAGATTGTATCCTTCCTTTCTAGTTGTGCCTTAAGATTGGATATGTAGGACGTACATAAAGAAAAAAAAACCAAATAGTTGAACGGTCAAAGGAGGGTTGAAATGTTTTCAGGAGAGAGAAGAAGTTTTGGACGAGATCTGTGACTCTAAGGAAATAAAATATATTGATTTGAATGATTTTGTCATAAGATACGAGGTCAGAGATAGTAGAGTAGGAGGTAAATGAAAAGTTAGGGTGGGAGATTACTCAAACAGGAACTTTTCATAGTGTGACAAACGGTTTAGATGACAAGGAATTCGAGTGTCACGACCAACTGTGACAACCGGTGAGTAAGACTTTACATAAAGGGAAGAGGTGAAGATTGAACGAGTACAAAAGGGGGTCGTGACGATGCTAAGGAGTGACAAGGAGACACTTTACAATCCATAGGGAGTAGACGTTAGGAGAAAGGTGAGGGTGGAATCTGAGAATTAAATTAATATCGTTATTACCATCGGTTATAGTTAACCGTAAATGTCACACGGTCCGTGAGCTGATTCCTGAAGTGTACTACGAATTCGACCAATGTTCCTAATAAGGGTAAAAATGTCTCTTCCGTTGGTTCCAAGCCTTTCCGCTCCATTGTACGGGTATTAATACATCGGGGTTTTACCATCTAGACCCTAAACTTAGGTCCTTCAGACTAAGTAATGGTGACAAAGTGAATCGAACAGAAGGACCAAAGGGGATAGGTATACATTTCAAAGCGGGTGGTTTTTGAACGGTTACTGGTTGTTCAGAGATAGAGACCAGATTATAGAGACGACTCAATATCCGAATACTTCACGAGTAATGGAGGGTCTATCTAAGAGAATGTACATGGTGTCCGTAAAGTGTAGCACAAGGGGTTGGGGTTATAGTGGGTGTAGGTTGTTGGACGGGAAAGTGAAAGACAGTGTCACTTTCACTTTCAACAAGTCAGCGTAGGCTGAGAAACGCTGGGGTACCTGATATGTTGGGTACCTTAAGAGGTCCGGTCTTATGACCTCACCCATCGGAAAGGGAAGAGGTCCTATAGAAGGGTTGGATCCCTAGCTTGGGTCCAAAGGGTGTAACGTCCGTCTAAGAAATGGTCGACTCGGTGTCCTTTCGGGTTCTTATGACCTCACCCATCGTATAGGGAAGAGGTCGTCTAGAAGGGCTGGGTCCTTACCTTGGTCCCAGAGGACGTAATGTCCGCCTAAGAAATGGTTGACTTGATAGTCCTTTCGGGGAACAGTGTCATTTACAGACAGTGTCATTTACCATAGTTAAGTCAACGACTTACTGTAAGATCAGACGAAAGAGAAGATGTAGACCAGTCAATGGTTCAGAATGATTAAGTTTGTGATGTTGTCGAACCTCGAGAGTAGGTAGGGGTTGATGGTGTCGGAACAAAGTTCCGTGGGTGTAAAGATACATTTGATGATATCGACCAAGAATTGGGTAGAGAAACGGAAATCAGAGTGTTGCACGTTCGGATCGAATAACGGGTCCGGTCAAAAGGTTAGGTATTTAGACTAATATAATACAACGCCATAAAAGGTAATGTGTCATTTCACGTTTCAGGTCTGTACCGACTCTTCTGACCCACGGTAGACTTGGAGGTGACAAAAAAGACCAGAGGAGAGAGCACGTCAGGGGGTGACCGGCGAGGTCTATGACGTCAAAGGGCTCTTACGCAGAAGGGTAAGGAGACACGGGTGACGTGACGGGAGAGGAGATGGACCCCAAGACAGGGAGGGACTGACGGACCGGACATGGAACAACGATAAAAGTCAACGAGTCAGGGCACGTTGAGAAAGACTGACGTACCTGACGTCGTACGCTCCGAAGGGACAGGAAGTGGTAAAGGACCTCAAACGAGTTACTGTTGGACAAGGATGGGTAGGAATTTGTGAGTAAGTTCGTAGTGGTACGGTCCTTCTAGAGAAACGTGAGTGTCTAGTTTACTTTACGTTACAGGAACACGAAGGAGAGACTAAGAAAGTTAAACGGAAAAAGTCTCACTACTAGTTTGACCCAATATATTAGTAAGTGTAAAATTAAGTAGAGGGGTTGATCTGTGATTCGAGGACTTCTCACCCCCAACATAGAGGAAATCACGTCATTCGGATCACGTGTGACGGGTGTCATCTTGAGTGGTTCAGAGACGAGTTACTTTTTTCGTGTTTATTTGTTTGTTTAACTCTCTTATTGTGTGATACTGACGTATGGGTCTGGAGACCCCAAGGGTGTTTAGAGATTGTTTACGAGAAAGCCCATGAATAATAGGTATTGCATAGCTGCGTCTACAACGAGAAATGTGGTATACCGTCAGTGTCAGGGTTCGTGGATACTTCTTTGTATGGACTTTTACAAAATCCACTCTGTGACAGTGTTTGTCTCCCCCTGTCTCGGTATACACTCCCTTCGACAGGTACCGAGACCAGTGTTACCGCCCTCGATGAGCTCTACAATCAACTTCGTCAGTTTACTGTAAAACGTGGAGCTCCAATTTAGGTTCTCCCATGACTGTCCTTCCCTTCTCTAGCTCTAAAGGGTACCGTCTCCTTAGGTCAGAAGAATCCTTTGACCTTGTTCCAATGTTAAAGAAGGGGGGGGGGGGGGGGGGGGGNGGGGCCTCGTTTTTTATGTATCCCGTTTTTTTTCCCTAAGTTTGTAAGAAGGAGAAATATGTACGTCCAGATTAACCTCTTTTCAGTGTTTTGTTCTTTTTTTATCTTTTCCTCCCCTATCCTTAAAAAGTGAGAAGACAAACGATTGACATATCACCGTTTTTAATGACAATCACTGTCACAATAATATATCTTAATATTTCTTCTTCCTTGGGGCTATTCAGATAAATTTCTCGTTTACGTACCTATGTAACACATCTGAGGACGGATACCATTCCTTTATATGTCTCAGATAACCTTTGTCTGGTCTTCCTCTGGACGAAGGTCCTGAGTGTGACGGGAATAATAATGATCATAGGAGTCGATCACAAAGTACCCTAAGGAAAATGGTCACCTGTCTCCTTCTCCACTTCGTCTACTAGGAATTGAAGGGAATTTCGAGATTGAAAGGGTCTAAGAGAGGGAAATAAGAGAGAGCCGTCGACCTAACTAGTGTCCCGTGCCCCGTCAGTCCTCAGGGCGGTCTCCTTCCGTTTCTTTATGGGTCGTCTGGATTCGTTGACACTGTGTATTCTGAGCTCTTAGCTACCTGCACTGAAGTCACTGTTCGACAACGGGGGGACCGGCAGTACTCGGTTGGTACCGAGACGTTAAGTGCCATTGTTCGGTAAGACGTTGTCTTCCTTCACTTCACTTCACCTCACTTCAGCGAGTCAGCACAGGCTGAGAAACACTAGGGCACCTGACATCGGATGGTCCGAGGAGGTAGGTACCCTAAGAGGTCCGTTCTCATGACCTCACCCAACGGTAAAGGTTGTCTTCCTTCCTCCTTATTAGAGTGGAATGGACGAAGGGTGAAGGAGGGTAAGACTTCAGAACTTGAGCTCTTATCTGGTGTGTATGATTCTCTTTACACAATACACCCGACCACTCATCGGTCGGTCGAGTAGAAAGTTTATGCGGGTGGTTCATTCGACAATTTTACTTCGATAGTATTTTTTTTTTTTTCTTTCTTTCTTTCATTTTAAGATACACGGACCATTACTTTCCCACAGTAAGTGTCTCTTTTCTGTCTTTTGTTCAACACGAACCCAAAAAAATTCTTCTCATCCATTGTCTTTCTTTCAGACATTTCCACTGAAAGGGATCGTGGTCTGACCTTTTGCGGTCAATCTACGTCGGCATGTCGTCATCACTACCTTGTCCCAAAACGAAAACACAAACACAAAATTAAAGATAACGTCACATCAACGAGATGTTACAATCAAATTCCTCCGTTAATTTTCGATGCAAAAAAGTCGATATATACTTTGAGATACTTTAGTCTTGTCATATTCCTTGAGTTTGCTAGGCTGTCAGAACTGAGATTTTTCTTGCTCGCTCAAGTGTGTCCGCGTTAGGAGGGTCGTTTAATTTTATTTGTCAAGTCCCTGGGTGTCATTTCCTGCGTAGAAACATGGGAGAGGACTGTGGTTGCGACGACAGTCACCGTAGCAGAAGAATGACATAGAAGCAGGTCTAAAGACATAAAAATCAGGATGAAAACGTATAAATGTATTACATAAATCAAAGTATAAAGGAAGAGGTTTTGGACAGTAGAGATAAAAATAGTCTTAAAAAAAAAAGTGACGAATTTGTTATATACTTTCCCTTTCTGCGTTTCTATATATCGGGTCACCGGCGTGACGGGGAGGAGACATCGTACCAAGTTGGACGCCAGTGTTGTGCGGGAAAACGTATGAGTTGTCCGAGTCTAGTTATACAGTGTTAAACGGGAGGGTTGCAAACACGGAGGCCAGTTCCATTGTATAAATGGCGAGGAATAAAGTAAGAGGGAAGGTCCGCTGTGCCACCGAAAGGGACCCTTAGGACAATACCATCAATATATAAACAAGGATGAAGTAAAACAACAACGACGGGACACCAAACGTCATTACCGGGTCACGAGTCGGACGGAACAAGCCCACGGAGCGCCGAACAAAAGGACGGGCGAACGGACACACGCTCGGACGACGACCGAACCAAGACGGGACCAGGGACTCGAGAAGGACCGAACCCCAGAGAGGGAACGGAGGAGAGGAACCCAGGAACCAAAGTCTGAGGTTCGGAGACAAGACTATGAGTTTGACGTCCGAAGACAGGACACAGGTTCCCGAACTAGTGGGGGTGGGAGTACGGGGGTGGGAAGTGATGGGTTAGAAGAAATAAACTTAGCCCTTTCCTGTCATGGAGTTTGTATGTATTCGGACTTATATTTCGTTACTCTAACTACGGTGTTTTGAGTATGGTTTTATTTCAGAATGACGAAATATCAGTAGCAGATATAAACAGACAAATATAAGGATAAATATGTACGTACATCTCTATGACATAAATCTCAAAATAAAGGAAGGGGATGTTGACAGTAAGATAAAAATTGTCTAAAAAAAGGAAAAGTCTACACCATCCTTTTCTGTCTTAATTCGTCCATTCCACGACGACGATATCTTGTCCACCCACGGTCCTCATGTCATTTTTAAAAAATTTGAAAAAAAAAATTCACATTAAAGGAAATTCTGATAAGAAGTTCCTAACCTAAAATCTTTCAATCACATTATCTATCAGTCTTTTAGATATAAGAACAGAATCGAGACTGTGATTACTGGACTTTTACTCCTGACACTTAATCCTTTAAACCAAAAAGTACGTAAAACTCACCCTGTTACCGTATAAATCTCCAGTACAGGGAACGAGTATTAAGTCCGAAGAATCCGTAATTTACCATCATTGTCAGGGGTCTGTCAGGTTAATGGGTTTACGGGATGTTCACGGGGATATCCCCGACTAATCTACTAAAGTACGTCGACCTACCAAAGCGTACGACGCGACAGTGAAATCACAGACTCAGAAACACTGGGACACCTGACATCGGATGGTCCGAGGGGACAAATCCGCCTAAGAGGTCCGTTCTTATGACCTCACCTAACGGCACGAGAGGAGGTCTCCTAGAGGGGTTGAGTCCCTGACTTGGGTACAGAGAATGTAGAGGACGTGACCGTTCATCCAAGAAATGGTGATCGTGGTGGACCCTTCGGGTCTACTAAAGTACTAAGATCAGTTTTTCTGTTACTCCCTCTTATACCGAATTCTAAGAGTAGTAAACACTTTGTCCTTCTGTTACTCTAAGTGTCGTGGCACATCACTAACGATTTTATGATTAATTAGAATGGACTTTGTAAAACCCGTATGAAGAATTACAAAAGTCGTTTGATGATCAATCAAGGGAGTTTAGGTAAGAGGAAGAGAAGGTATTTTTATCCGTAAACACCCCCAACCACCTTACTGTATTACCTTCTTTAGATCCGGATAGAAATAGAACTCATCGTCTTGATGGTGGGACTCCTGGGACCTAATCGGTTTGATTTTGAAGAATGTATTTAACATAAACCCCTAGAGAAACGATGTTGTTGCATTGGAAATGGAACTGAATCGAACTCATTATGTCTTTAATCGTGGACCTTCGTCATATGATTCATTGTTTTAGATTTTATAACTATGTAAATATTTGACCGAAGTCAAGTTAAGTAACCGAGTCAGACAGGCTGAGAAACGCTGGGGTACTTTGCGTCGTGCGGTCCGGAGGGACAGGTAGTGGTTGAGGGACTCAAGTGAGTCTGAGCGTAGGTAGTTCAGTCACTACGGTAGGTCGGTAGAGTAGGAGACAGTAGGGGAAGAAGAGGACCAGAGTTAGGGAGGGTCGTAGTCTCTGAAAGGGTTACTCAGTTGAGAAGTGTACTCCACCGGTTTCATGACCTCAAAGTCGAACTCGTAGTAAGGAAGGTTTCTTTAAGGTCCCGACTAGAAGTCTTACCTGACCAACCTAGAGGAACGTCAGGTTCCCTGAGAGTTATCAGTAGAGGTTGTGGTGTCAAGTTTTCGTAGTTAAGAAGCCGTGAGTCGAAAAAGTGTCAGGTTGAGAGTGTAGGTATACACTGGTGACCTTTTTGGTATCGGAACTGATCTACCTGGAAACAACCGTTTCATTACAGAGACGAAAAGTTATACAATAGATCCTATAATTTGACCGAATCTTTAATAGATTACCCGTCTCCTTTTGATCTGTAACGGAAGACTAGAAGACATGAGGAGCAATAGGAAAGTCGTTTTGAGAGTGGACACAGTCGAGTCTTTCGTGTGGGTCCCTTGAGTATCGAGACCTCCTTCACGGCTCCTTTATGGGTCTTTAAATCTTCACTCAACGAGGAACGGTGAAAGATATTCTATGGATTCTTTCTCTATGTAAATTCCGTTCCCAAACAGTCAAACTTTCGTCTGTACACGTTTTGATGTTTAGGTGACTCCCTCTATGAGAGAAGGACATCAGACTTTAGATTTAGTGACCGCTTAGGTCTTTAAACATCTCAGTGTCCTGACCTTTGTGTTTGATTTAACCCAGATGTGGTTTTTATCGTCTTGCGTCCAGATAATGGACCTCGGAGAGAGTTTGTAGAGGACACTTCTACAGAACCGTTCTCTACGGAGGTCATGTCTGTTCGGTTCGGATTCACTTCTTGACCCCACCTCACCCCCACCCCCCCCAACCCCTGACCCGTTACTACGGTCGTCATTTTCTCTTAGTTGTTCGTTTTCCGTGCTACAGGTCCTTTTTGGGAATAATCTCCAATGGACGGTTATCCATACTTACCTTCGTTCGTAATTATCCAACTTTTGGATGTATAAAAATCCGTCAACATAAATGGTTTCTTTAGTGTTCAGATCGTTGTGAGATCCAGGGTCCGGACGAAGTCGGTCTCGTCTGACGTTTTTGATGAAAAGTTGTGGGTGAAGTCTGTCTATTCTCTGTATACTCTGGGAATGTTTACTATTTCGACCCCAGGTACTTCCTTTTACCTGTTCCATCGAGAAGGTCTTCCGTGTCACCCCACGGGTCTACCGATGAATGTTTGGTATGAGGCGACGATCCCGTCCTCGAGAAACGTTATTGATTCCTGACGACACAAAGGTTAAGAAGATAATATACTTACTCTCAAAACTTAATATCAATAGTATAAAATCCGACTATTAGACAGATAACCAAACATCAGTAGTCTGGTGTTTTTGAAGTAGACCTGGATAACTTCTTCTGACAAGTAGTAGAGGGTCTCAAGACTTTGAAGCTAGACTACGTCTTTACCTACTCTGAAACCCGACAGAAGGTACCCTGTGTTCTTCTACTATTCTTTGTACTTGTACCTATAAATCCCCTGGTCTCAGGGGATCGAGACCAACCAATCCGTCGGACGATTGGTAGGGGGAAGGGACTATATTAAAGTACCGGTAGGTCAATTTTTAATGTAAAAGGTCTTGGATCACCTTACACTTCTCTTCACTTTGAATGTAGAATTTTCAAGTGACAGAGAAACAATTTTTCTTTCGAGAACGAGACCTGAAAAGGGGAAGGGTACTTGACCTTGTGTCGGTATAATCGTAGGGTCTAGGGAGAACCCGGACCAGTCAGTCATGTAATTAGATCTCCCACCCCTTCTACCGTCTTGTTCTGTCTTCTCAACCGAAGGAGGTGTCGAGACAGGACTACGGAACAGTGAGTTTCGACTTGACTGACTTCACAATGGATTTTTGATTGAGAGAGAATCAGTTGGTAAAACAAAGAACAACGGAAACAGTATTGTCGAACCGGAAACGGTATCTATTACATAATAGGTGTAAAGACGGGGAAACACCCCTGATACCCCCAAAGAATAGGTTCCAACCTGTTAAGACCTTCGGTAGGGGGTTTTGTTTCTTTCGGTGGTTAAGTATCCTTTATTTGATTCTTTAATTTACCCACTTTTTAGTTTGACCCTGGATAAAATGTGGAGTCACTTCTGATCTGTATTGATAATAATGTTTCTCACTTTTATGGGATGACAAAACTTTTAAGGAAAACGTAGAATAAAGTGTCCGGGACAGACGGAAGAAAAGGACGATCTTATAAAGAACGATGAACAATCTTATTAGGTTGTTTTGTTACGGATAACTCATATGTAAGGGATGTAACGTTTGAGTGTTAGCAAGGAATCTAATCTCTATTCTTACTCTCTTCAACACAATGAAACAAGTAAAGGTGTCACTTGTCCCTTCTCTCCCAGAGTCTCTCTTCTGTCCGGTTAGAGACTTCATACGCACTCTCTTCTTTTACTCGGGACTCCAGTTGTTAGAGTCACCCAAGGCCTTTTCGTTTTGTAGTTGTTGGACGTACTGGTAAGTCGTGAAGAGGTACAATAACAGTTGTCAGGAAAAGACAAACGGGAAGGATTCGGAAGTCTTTCAGTTAGTCCGACTTTAGTATCCCTTCATTTAATATTTAACCTGTTTTCTCGTCATCCAACCCCTTTTATTGCTAATGTATAAACTTTAAAAATATTGGCTGTAAGATTAGTCCCATACTTTTTAAAAGATTTCGATGTAAATTTAAAAATGTTCACTTGTAAGGTTGAATGTCCACCTATCCCTTGCCACTTGTATCTTAACAAACTAGGTCATCCAATTCATCATCCGTCTTCTATTATCTCTTATTTAACGGTCGTCTACAACGACAACCAAGTCTCGGACTCTGACGGTTTATTCTTATCCGACAACCCTATAGTACCTTATATTTACTGAAAGAGTGAGGCCCACTGAACTAAAGTGACTTAACTTTGGACGTGGATAAATAACACCACACAGGTTACGCTGACTTTTAAAAACTTCGAAATCCTCATAAAGAAATGTTCTTTTCTTCAATCATACTACCTACGGCACCCACGTGATGGTTCTAGGGAGGGGTTCCTACCTTGGTTTCCACTCGACCCCGGTCAGCACTTACAGAGAAGGGTTAAGAGGAAGTGACCGAAGTATTGTCATCCAACTTTAGTCAGAACTACCCTGATGAATGTGATACCTTTAATCGTTTTTTTCCCAAAACACCACCCAAAACCAAAACAAGACAAACGAAACAAAACACACGTCTCTCGACGAAGTGGTCACACGGCGACGACCCTCATAACCGTCAACCTCGGGAACCAACTCAGTCGAGTGTACGGGAAGGATTCCTGTAGGATGTAGGTTCCGACCAGATCCGTCTCTCACAATTTGCGGGAGTCCGGGGTTAAGTTCTGTTAAAAGAGTACTGACGGAGGACCAAACTGAAGAGGAACATGAAGAAGGACTAAGGAAGTAAGGGAGTGACAACTAGGTCTTTCGAGAGAGATGATTTGGAGGTGTGTGTTTAGAGATGGTGTCTCCGACGAAGGACTTTATAGGTTGGTTTATTCCTCAAATAATAGGTCTTTATTTTTGTCTTTTAATTAGTAAGATTCTTTCTATTGATTAATATTGTGATAAATGAACCCAAACACGACAAGTTTTACTAACTATTTTTACCTCTCTCGTTTTGTTACAACATCCAAAGTCTCTGTCAAACAAAACCAAGAAAAATAACGAGAGAGAAAGACCTTTTCAGAAGAGAACCCCTCGAAAATTACACCATAATTTACATCCTTTGTAACCTCCAAAAACCAACACTTTTTTTAAGTCGTAAACACAAATAAAATCAATAAAATTGATTTTAATTTTGAGTTTTCTTTTAATAACTATGTGTTTCTCTAGTTTTTAGTAGTTTCCTTTGTTTATCTTTAATTAGTTTGACTGAAAAACTAATATTTGATGGTGAATCAAAGAGAGTCAGTGACGAAAGTTGGAACAAAAAACAAGTTGTGAAGTCGTTCAGAGAACGTAAAGTCAAAATGAGAGTTACTAATCTTGTGAAAGGTCAAATTTTGACGAGAGTATAAGGTAAATTCAGACTAAAGACGCAGTCGCGAGGGAGCCGGTTCCGGTCCAGACTTCGAAGCTTTCGAGTCCACACCTTTCGTCCCACTCCAGTCATGAAAGTGAGTCGTAGAACCTCACCTTCCCCTCCCTGTGACTACGTGGGAACAGGGAAAAGTTCCGAAATGAAGAAGCCCCAACCTCCTCCACCCTCCTCTCTACCTTCCGTCTACGTCTCAAGGGATTTTATTTGAGGTACTGACATCGGAGGAGGACTGACGAACAGTCATGGAAAGGTCGATTGGAGTTGTCCTGTAGAGACCCGGTACTTTCAGTCTTCAGGTTCACGACTCACTCCCCACCTAAAGTCTAAATAGTCCTATGGAATTCTTTAGAGAGATGACGAGTCAAAAGACTTTTCCCTTCGATCCAGACCAGAATAGAGGGTTTGGGGAGTCGAGGACTGAGGGGGTATAGTGTTCTACCCACCCCATCTTCGACTGTTTGGGAGTCGATAGGGTTCTCCTCTCCTTCCCTTAAGACGTCCTGACTTTGTGTCGGGTACTCCGAAGAGAACGAGAAACAGAGGAGTCAAGAGAAAGGATGTCAGACAACCTCACTTCCGACCTGAAGTTCTCGATTATTAGAAAAAAAAGAAAGAAATTTGAAAATTAAGACATAACCCCATGTCGATTAATTGTTACGACACTATCAAAGTCCACCTGTCGTTTCCCTAAGTCGGTATGTGTATGTGCATAGGTAAGAGGGGGTTTGGGAGGAAGGTAGACCTGACGGTGTATTGTGACTCGTCTGCAGGTACACAAAATCTCATACAGGAACAACCAATAGGTGACATTTATATCGCCACACATGTACAGGTAAGATTCAAGGGATTCATAGGGAAGGGGGGTAGTAAGGGGAGGGGACCGTTGGTATCCAAACACTTAATTATTAGAAACTATCTTCAAAGTACGGTGTTAACAACTACCGAGAATTTCCAAGAGAGAAATATGAACTCCCAATTACGGAGAGACAAGAGTAGACTCTCACGATTAGTAGATAAGATCCAGTCGTCCGTTTAGTGTGAGTCATAAAAGTATTAAAGTTTGATCGTTAATTTTCGTCAAGGTTCTGGACGTAGGTGGGGGTTTTTTACGAATAATAGTTCAATCAGATTTAACATATCGTTCCCGTACGTCTGGGGACTTAAACTTAAAGTTTGTACCAACAATGTAACTAATTACATACTCTCCTCACATCGAAGTAGAGAAGGGAAACATAAAGTTCTATGTCTTGTTATACTATCTTTTAAACTATTGCCGATCTTATTGGTGCATTGATTGTGGAATCACCACACCATCCCTGAATATATGTGTCGTATACTAATATTGTGTTCAACGAACTTTAGAAGACACTAATAAGACAAAGTCCAGACGTGTAACTTAAGACGAAATGTACTTTAGGTCGTGTTAAAGTCAAAAATAGAGTATTGATCTACGGTAGTAATTAAACGAAAACACAACACACTTTTATCAGGAGATAACGTGTATCAAACGAAGTATTTTAAAAGGATTTGTTGTTGTTTAACTTAGGAATTCCCGTACAGACAGTCTTTAGATACTTGAACTTTTTTTCTCTCTCTCTCCCTCTTTTTTGTTGTAGTCGGGACAAACAATCGTTGGTGTTGGAACCAGGAGTTTTGTAGTTGAATTCTCCTTTTTTTTTTTTTTTTTGTGTTCACGGTTATGTCAAACCCGAGGGAATTAAAGTACGTGACACTGAAGTTGTTAAAGAGGTAAAGAGTAGAATAAAGATATTTTCATCGAAGTAAATTTTCGTCCCTTTGGTGTAAAGTACGAGAAGTCAAAGTAATTTCAACATGTTTTCCTCGGATGGTTTTCCTCGGAGAAGATTAATTTGTCAACAACGTCTACTTTTATAACTTTACTACTTAGACTTTCCGTCGACTGAGATATATCAGGGGTCTTAAAAATAGTACTGTATTTTTTTCCTTGACTTCTTAATTCTAGACTTAGGGCCCTATTTCACAGTGTATACAGTATTTTTCTTCTTTACTTCGGGTCACCGAAGAATTCCATCGTGTCCAACCCACTCTCTTTGTCTTGTTTCCTTGGAGAAGACTTCGAAGTCACCCCATCTGAGACACATCAAGGACTTGGCCCCGTGAAGTGGAACGACCCACACTAACCTCTGTGAGTAAGAGCATTTGATTACCGTCGCCG
This sequence comes from Capra ibex, assembly GCA_006410555.1. Classification (NCBI taxonomy): domain Eukaryota; kingdom Metazoa; phylum Chordata; class Mammalia; order Artiodactyla; family Bovidae; genus Capra; species Capra ibex. Next base: position 38,457,252 of record SJYO01018169.1, on the reverse strand, counting down.
ACCACCTACGTCTACGAAACGTGAGGGTCCTCTCACGAAAGTAGTATTAAGTCGGACTTAATATCTGACACGAGCAATTACCCGTGAACTCTATTTCACAATGGTTCTTATTCTCTCTCATTTTGAATTACACGATAGGAGGGGAGGTCCTGGACGTTTTATTCGAACGAACTAACTGTCTGAGGAGAGAGTTTCACCTTTCTCATTACTGTACGAAGAGCCTCCGAATCCTTACTCTGACGTAAAATCTACCGAAGGCGAAGTTGAGACTCCCGTATGTCTCGTTCCAAATATTTCGTTTCTGGCAAACAAGACTAGAACCACCAATAAATAAATTCACTCAAAGTAAAGAATGTCGAGTCTAAGAGTTGGTGAATGACTCCAGATCATTCATCGAATCTTTAGATATTGAAAGTATACTTCAAAATACAATTACTTGAACACCAGATTAATGAGTAACGAGAAAAAGAGAAAGAACATAATAAATGTCCCGTAAGGATTTTACACGAAAAGTTAGGTTTAGGATAGTTTGGTTTTTGTTCAATCATAAAGTAATCCACATTCATTAAAACTGAATACTTAAGAAGTCACAGAAATCAAGAATTTTTACAGTTTTCAACTCACGTATGTCCGTTTTTCATAACTAATATAGAACAATAAGGACAAGAAGTCTAACAATCTTTTAACGTCTGGTGAGACAGTTCAACGTATCCAAAGAGTCACGTACTCCCGTCGGACACACTACCACGTACCCCGTAAGTGTAATTCTGGAATGTGTAAAACAACAACAAATCAACGATTCAGCACAGGTTGAGTAGACGTCAGGGTATCTGATATCGAACGGTCCGAGGAGGTAGGTACCCTAAAGAGTTCGTTTTTATGATCTCACCCAACAGTAAAGGAAGAGGTCCCCTAGAAGGACTGGGTCCCTCACTTGCGTGTAGTGGACATGACGTCCACCTAAGAAATGACGACTCGGTGATTCCTTCAGGTATGTAAAACGACATACACAAATATATAGCTATCGAATCTGTGTCCATGTCCATAAAGATATATATATATACATACGTACCAACATTTATATTACTGTCGAAAACTGTACACCGTTAGTTTATAGAATCAGATTGTTTTAAACATATAGTGTTAAAGGACTTTCAACTTTCGTTTATGACATTCCCTCTCCTCAAAGTCCTCGTTTGGTGTGGGACTTATAACTACTTTCTTGAGATTTGTCATACTGAGTCTGTGTCTGAAGTACACTTTTCTTTGTCATTTCTTCGTACCGGTTACGAATGACTTTCAAATGATGTACTTTTTAAGAAAAGAAGTACGAAATCTTTGTTCGGAAACCCATCTACAGTAGTAAAAGGTGTAAAATATCCACTTTTTCGACTTCGAAATTTTCTCATTCATTCACTGAGGTACTAATATGCCAAATAGTAGATTTGGTCCCTGACTTGGGCTCCGAGGATACCGAGGACGTAACGTCTGTCCGAGAAATGTGGTCGCGGTGGACCCTTTGGGGTCATATGACACAACAACAACAGATCAGTGGGTCAACACAGGCTGAGAAACGTCGGGGTATCTGACGTCGTGAGGTCCGGAGTGTCAGGGAGTGGTGGAGGGTCTCAAACGGGTTCAAGTACAAGTAATATAATCACTGAGACAGGTCGGTAGAGTAGGAGACTACGGGAGAAGAGGAGGACGGGAGTTAGGAAGGGTCGTAGTCCCTGAAAAGGTTGCTCAGTAGACCACCTAAGAAACGGTGATCACGGTGGACCCTTCGGAGTCATTCTCAGATCAGAGGAATTAATCGACAAACGTACATAGTCACATTGGAATAAAATGGATTTAAACTGATAAACGTGTGTTATAATGGGGAAGTTCCTAGTGATGGAACAGCACCACTCCCCCGAACACATAGAGTTACTTCGATACTCGGTACGTCACGTCTCGATGGGTTCTGTCTACCCAATATCGTCTCTCGGGACTGTTTTGTACTAGGTGACTTCCTCCCTTACCGTTTGGTGGGGTCATATGAACGGCACTCTTGGAGGACTTGACATATTTTCCGGTTTTTCTATACTGTGGTTCTCTATTCAGGGGGTCCAGACTTCCACAGGTTATACGATGACCCCTTCTCACCTCCTTTCAATGGTTATCGGGGTCTTACTTACTCCGTCAACCCGGTTTCGTCTGTACTGTGAGTCAACACCTACACATGCCACTACGCTCATTTTAGGTTACAACGTTTCTTGTCATAACATATCCTTGGACCTTACAATCTAGGTACTTAGTTCCTTTTGACCTGTACCAGTTCGTCCTCTACCATTTTTATTTGTAGCTGTAGGATCCTTAATCGTTTGATTTTACCTGCTCTTACCCCCTTAAATTAAGTCTACTGATAATATAGATGATGATACCCGTTCTTAGGGTATCTTCTTTGTCTCATTCGGGAGCATTATTTGTTCTCAGACTTTATGTCATGAACCCACGTTGGAGTTTTTACTGTCTTACTAGGAACTTCCCCCATATTACACTCGTTCGTCAGTTTATACCCATTTTATTCCAATGTGACTGTGCACGTTTGTCGATTAATTCCCTCTGATCTTAGAATGACTCCGAAGGGTCCACCGTGATCGCCATTTCTTAGGTGGACGTTTCGTCCTCGGCGTCCTCTATTCCCGAGCTAGGGACCCGGTCTTTCTAGAGGACCTCCTCCTTTACCGTTGAGTGAGGTCATAAAAACGGACCTTTTAAAGGTACCTGTCTCCTTGGACACCCGATGTTTACCCCAGAGTTCTCAGCGTGTGTTGAGTCGTTGATTTGGTGGTGGTGGTCTTAGAAAGACCCCCTCACCCCAAGACTTCAGTCGTTCATTACACTTTTGACTCATGTTAGTCCGAAACGAAATCTTCGAAGTGTTCTGGTTGTAGTTTTCTTCGTGGTCGACCTGGTCAAGGTTAACGTCCTTGTTGTCTAAAGATGAATAGTAGAGAACGAGAAAGGGAGAAGGAAGACTTCCAGACGTCAAACTCAGACCACTCAATTTACTCGTCTCACACGTTACAGTAATTTGTTAAGACTCGTCGTGTTTTAGTTACGAACCTTTCCTAGTTCCTTTTAATGGTTTTTATTTTCATCTTTTTATCTACTCTACTGTGTATTTCCTTAACGTGAACTTTACTCATGTACTTCCTATTATTATTATTATCCACCTCTTGTCTCCAATCCTGTGTCGTCTGTCTCTTGTTATACTCTTTTCTGTGACCCTAGAACTTTTACAGATACGGACCTTGTTGTCTGGGTCTTTTTCTACATCAATTTCTTATTCTACTACTTCTTGACATTTACAGTCAAGTTACTCAAACCAGGAGTAAGACATTAGTCACACACCGTTGGAACCTATACTCAGTCTAAGTGGGTGCTTCGTAAAAGAATACTCTCGGCAATAGGTCGTAATACGTTGATCAGGACTTTCCTTACTTTGAACAAGGCCTCCGGACTTTTACCAAAAATACTACTTTACACTTGGAAACTAAAAGTATACATACGGGACACCCCGACCTACTAGAAAACCCTCCTACTCCTCGAACATGCCCCTTCTAATAGTATACGTACATTAGGAAATATTAATTTTTTTTTAATGTATGTGTGGGTTTTGAGTAGACGAATTATGAGTCGAATTCTTGACTCACTTTGTACCACTTTGTACGTACAAATTTTGTAAAGTTTGGACTCAGAGTACCAGAGTCCCCTCGTCTTCGATTTTTGTTAATAATAGACGTTACCACTCGGTGATGTGTTTTGACACTAGACTAAGTAAAATTGTTAAAAAGGACTGACAAAAGACATTTCCTTTCTTTCAACTCCTGACTCTTACAAATCCCTTTAAGACGTTATCGAATTCCTACTCACCGTAGATTTACATGAAGGATTTATGTCTGACCGGTTGGGAACTACGATAAGAGGTAATGTGTTCGACTTCCCTTATCGAAGTGTATTTTAAACTTATCGTCTTCTTTGACGACTTTATTTTTAACATGTTCGTCCTCAGTACTTTAAGAGGTTCGTTCTCTCGCGCAACGATATAAGACTATATACAAAATCAGTAGTCATCTGGACTGAAGTTTAGGACAGGGACGGTAAATAGTCGATAGATTGGAACCTGTTCTATGACCTGGAGAGATTCAGAGTTTAGGAGTGGACCTTCTACGCTCAGTATGGACAGAAAGTATACTCCTTTAAGAAAGTTCTCGGTATGTGAATCCCCAGGTCCTCATTAAATTTCCATCCGTCTTCGGTTAGGTTGAGTTTGTCAGAATCCCTTAAAATGTCAGTACATGTGACTGATCGTAGTGTCTGTGACATGTCTCCGTCGAAGATGGACCGAAGTAACTACCTGTTAGACTGGGTTTGTCCTTTTCTGAATGCTTCTTCGGTCAACAAAGGTGTTATCCTAATTTATAGGGTAAGGTCTACATAGTTACCCTTGATGTAAGAGGTGATGGTCTTTTGTGGAATATATCCTACAAAGGAAGGATTACTACATAAAAAGGACGGAAATCGGTTAAAGGGTAGGTAGATGTCGAAGGGGCCACCGAGTCGACATTTCTTACGGACGTTGCGTCCTTTGTGTTCTCTGTGCCAAGTTAGGGACCCGACCCTTCTAGACGACCTCATCTTTTACCGTTGGATGAGGTCCTAAGAACGGACCTCTTAGGGTACCTGTCTCCTCGGACCGTCCGATGTCAAGTATTCCGGCGTTTCTCACCTTATGTTGACTTCACTGAATCGTGCGTGGGTAGATGTGGTTATCGGACTGGGATTCGGTTACAAAACCCCCAAAAAGGAGTGATAAAAGTGGGAGAGTAAATAAAAAACAAACAAATAAGTAAATCAAACCAACGTGATCCAGAAGCAACGACACGTCCGAAAGAGATCAACGTCTCTTACCCACGACGAGAGAACGACGTAACACGTCGGAAAGAGTGACTCCACCGAAGAGAACACCTCGTGTCCGAGCTCCGTGTGGTCGAAGTCATCAACGCCATACGTCCGAGTCATCAACATCGAGTACCCGAATCAAAGAGACGTCGTACACTCTAGAAGGGTCTGGTCTCCAGCTTGGGTACAGGGACATGACCGTTCATCTAAGGGTGGTCCCTTACATGACGTGGTGGTCCCTTCGGGTTGTAGGAGAGAAAATTGGTTCCGTTCAAGATCCACTTTTTATGTAGACATAGGATAAGTAAGGTACCCGTCAACGAAGAGAAGGAACATTATATGGTGTCGGGTCTCGATCGGACGGAAAGTGTCGGACTTCTGATGAGTCCTAAAGACAAGTAAAGACTATAAAGTAAGAGTACTGACTCTGTAAGAGTACTGACTGATAGATGGAATCTCTGTAAAAGTCTCTGTTGATGGGATAGTCTAACAACAGTCATGGTTTCTTTTTTTATATATATATTTTAAGGATAGTGTCTTATTTATGACTTATTTACGGTAAATAATCTAAGTTCAAGTTCAGGACCGTAGTGAATGTTTGATAGTCTCCTTAAAGAAATAGACATTCAATACGTTTATTATTGATGAAATTTCTCTGTAATGCTCCTAATTTATTATTTTTTCTCATTGTCTAGACTCGTACAGTAAGTGAATGTTTCCTCGAGATAGTTGTACTTAAAGGAAGAAAGATTAAAGTGAGGAGGTTTTTTCGTGGTACGGTACCCTAAGACCTTTCTCACTTTATCTTTACTTGTGAACCATACTCCCCCGCGAATCCCCAGNAGTGAATGTTTGATAGTCTCCTTAAAGAAATAGACATTCAATACGTTTATTATTGATGAAATTTCTCTGTAATGTTCCTAATTTATTATTTTTTCTCATTGTCTAGACTCGTACAGTAAGTGAATGTTTCCTCGAGATAGTTGTACTTAAAGGAAGAAAGATTAAAGTGAGGAGGTTTTTTCGTGGTACGGTACCCTAAGACCTTTCTCACTTTATCTTTACTTGTGAACCATACTCCCCCGCGAATCCCCAGTTTGACAGACCCAAGTTTGGTGTTGACAGGGTCGAGACATTGAAACTCACTCAGTTAAAGTAGTAGATATTTTCCCCTATTGTTGTCATAGATGGAGTGTACCCATCGACATCCAAAATTTGGTCTACTATGTGTATTTTACGAATCTTATCTTAGACCGAGGAGTATTCACGAGTTATTTACAATCGATCATAACGATAAATTATAAAACAAATTGTTGAAGAGACATCAGAAGTCTGGTACCGTTGTTGTTGTTGTTTTTCGTAGTCGTCGTACGTCCCGGGGATCTCCTCTTTCCAGGGGACACGAGAAAAGTCAACAATACCCACTCTCCCAACAGGTGACGCCACAAGAATCTAAGTGGACGAAAGTCTCGACTTACATTAGTGAGAGACACAATCCAGGGATCCCGACGGTATTGTCTCTTTATGTTGATCTTGTCGAATTTTGTTATCTTTAAATAAGAGGACATCAAGATCTCCGATCTTCAGTTTTAGTTCTACAACCTTTCTAGTACTAGAGAAACTTCCTAGATCTCTATACAAGAAGTCCGGCGACCGATAGGAATTATAGGGAACCACACATCTGAGTAGTGAGGTCAAAGACGGAGACTTAAGTGTACCGGGAGAGGGACACTGAAGTGTACCAAGGGAAGAGGTACCCAAAGACGGATATAGAAGAAACCGACACACCGTACACCCTAGAATCAAGGGACTGATCCCTAGTTTGGGTACGGGAGGACCTAACCCTCACATCTGAGAATTGGTGACCTGTGGTCCCTTCACGGGGCGGGGATGGAGAAGAATACTTCTACTGGATTAACTGGTGAAGAATGGAACTAATGGAGATGTTTCTGAGATAAAGGTTTAATCCAGTGTAAGACTCATGTTCTCTGATCCACAAGTTGTATAGGAAAACCTCCCCCCCCCGCTACGTTAAGTTTGGTATTGTGAGTTTTATGTATAAACCTGTGTTTGGAGTATGAAGAATTTATCTTGAAAAGTTATGTAGGGAGGTTTCGAGACTTATAATGTATTTTTATTCTGATTTAGTAGGACGATGGTACTTTTCCTGTGAACCATCGTACCTGAAACTTCCAAACAAAATTAGTAGGTTCGACGAAAACGACAATTTTGTCTTTTTTTTTACAACTTTTTCAAAGACATAAAATTTTTATTGCGATTGAAATTCCGTTTGTATTAATGATTTATTGACCAATATGTTTCGGGGGTCTTTTTTTAGTAAAGGTTTTGAACTATACCTCTAGTGTTGGATTCGACACACAAACACACATACATATATATATACATATACATGTGTGAACGAGTCTCACTTGTACGTGTGTATACGTGTATGTAATAAACGGAGACACAGGAACCTTTTCTACCTTTATTAGACTTTAGTTCGTTTCGTCTACCAACTCACCCGGAACACTCAGAGTATATAGGGTTCCTTCAATTCTGCTGCAACGTTATAAAAAATTCTTTTTTTTTTTAAGACTCAAAAGTTCAAAGATGTGAAACAGAATAGATAAAGATACGTCGAATCTTATAAGTAAAAACTCTAGAAGTTACCAATCTTGAGACTCCTTCTGAATATCAGATTTACTTTATCACGTTCTTGGAAAGAAGTCCTATTGACAGGAACATTTCGTCTTTATGTATCCGAACGATTGTATCGTATACCCACACGGAATATAATGTGAGGTCAATACAAAGACTTTCTCAAAATATTTTCAATTTCTTTTCATTAGAAATATTATATAGTAAATCAATCCTAAATTCCTACCAGAAATATCTGTAATCTACCTGTTTCTTGATAAATAGTTATTAGGGAGGGGGAAGGAGTTTATGACGGGGGTTTCGACCGAATTTTGAGTTGTAAGTTTTTTGATTCTAGTGCCGTGGGTCAGGGTAGTGAAGTGCCGTTTATATACGTACGGATACACAATCAACGAGTCAGCACAGGTCGAGAAACGTTAGAGTATCTGACATCGGGTGGTCCGAGGAGACAGGTACCTTATAAGGTCCTTTCTTATGACCTCACCCATCTGTAAAGGAAGAAGTCACCTAGAAGGGTCCGGTCCCTAGTTTGGGTCCATAGGGTGTAACGTCCGTTTAAGAAATGTTAGACTCGATGGTCCCTTCAGGTACCGTTTATCTACCCCCCTTTTGTTCCTTTTGTCACTGTCTAAAATAACAGAACCCCAGGTTTTAGTGATGCTTATTACTGACGTCGGTACTTTAATTCTCTACGAACGAGGAACCTTCTTTTCAATACTGTTTGGATCTGTCGTATAATTCTTCTTCTCTGTAGTGAAACGGTTGGTTGTAGACATATCAGTTTCGATACCAAAAGGTCAACAGTACATATTTACACTCTCAACCTGGTATTTCATCCGACTTGTAGTTTCTTAACTACGAAAGCTTAACACCACGACCTCTTCTGAGAACTCTCAGGGAACCTGTTATTCCTCTAGTTTGATCAATTAGGATTTCCTTTAGTTGGACTTATAAGTAACCTTCCTGATCATAACTTCGACTTCGAGGTTATCAAACCGGTAGATTACGTTTCTCGGTTGAGTAACCTTTTCTGGGACTACGACCCTTTCTGACTACCGTCTTCCTCTTCCTTCGTTGTCTCTTACTCTAACAACCTACCATAGTAGCTAAGTTATCTGTACTTAAACTCGTTTGAGACCCTCTATCACTTCTTGTCTCTTCGGACCGTACTACTCCAGATACCCTAGTGTCTCAGTCTGTACTGACTCACTGACGTGTTGTATGTGTGAACTTTTGTTACTCGTACTAGTAGTAAGTCAATTTTCCTTTTCTTTTTTCTGGACCAAGACTTAAAAGTCACGAGTCGTAACTTTATCGTCATGGTGTCCTTCTGGGAGTCGACTGTTATTTCCTAAGTTGCGAGGTGTAGTCGTTTCATCTTCCATTGAGATTAGTGTTTGATGGATTCTTTCCATCAGGATACAAGTCGTATTCACGAGTGACAAGACTTTTCTTAAAATGAAATTTGAGTGTATTTGGTTCCTTTAAAGAAACTATAAAGATGATATATTTCCATTTATATTAACAATAAGGAATGTACCTCTTGACGGAACATACACAATCTTCCTGACGTGGTATACCCATTGTATAATTGTCTTATTCGGAGTGGAGAGAACTTTTGTATATGTGTGTTTGTGGTACTTAAAAGGGTTGTATAGTAAAAGGTCACCAAAGACTGACCGGAAAAATATTGGAAGAGAGGTTCGGACATTCTTGAAACTTATGGAAACCAGTGGGTTGAGCTAAAGACGAGGGAATTTATAAAAGACGTACCTTAAGACCTTGGGGTTAGGTCAAGATAGAGACAGGGATCGTAGGAAACACTAGATCGAACGTAAAAGAGGAACTACAAAAGAAGCCGTAAGTATGGCGGTGTGGTACGAACTATTACAAGGGTGAAATACTTATTATTACCACAAATAATAGAGAGTAAACTGAACAGAATTTAAGAAGGAGTATCAATAGAAAAGGGTTGAGAATTGGTTAAACTAGTAAAAACTCCCATTGTTAAATAGTAAAAGGTAATACGGGTGGGTCACGGATTTTATTTCAGACAGGAGTACGGTAAACTCCCACTTAACTGACAGTACGTGTCTCAAACACGTGTCTTGACGTGACCTATGGTACGTTTGATAATGGTTCCGAGATAGAGTTCACATTAGATGACCCCTCTTCCCCTTCTGAGTTCATGTGTGTTTTCCGTCTGATACTATTCTGATATTTCTCCGATGCTCGTTAACCTCCCGGTCCAGTCAGTTTCGTCTGTCCTACCAAACGTCATCATTCCTAGTCCTCCCGGAAATACCTCTTCCACCGAAAACCTTACCTGGTACTCTTCCCTACTTTTAAAATTATCCGTCATCTCCTTCGGTAACCTCTTCGTCCCTGGTCTGACCTGTACTCTAGGGATCCACTTATGAGGGTAAAACCATCCTTCACTCGATTCTCGTCATCATTTGTCCTCCACTATTTGGTTTCCGACCAAACGTATCCTTTACCATATTCCTCAGAGGTTCTGACCGACTCTTGCACGTTTCGTCATTCAGTCTTACGAGACAGAAGAGATGAAACGTTTGATCGTCCCAATCCCTTCTCTACAAACAAAACTAACCATTATGACCCAACAATTGTGACCATTATGACAACATTATAACCTTAATGTGACAGACTTTAGGGATTTAATAAACTCTTTATTTCGGACGTAATTGGTTTGAGTTTTCGAACGTGACAAAAGGTGTTTCGGTAGTCAGTCAAGTCAAGTCAAGTCAGCGAATCATCACAGGCTGATAAACGCTGGGGTACTTAGCGTCGTGTGGTCCGGAGGGACAGGTAGTGGTTGAGGGCCTCAAGTGAGTCTGAGTGCAGGTAGCTCAGGCACTATGGTAGGTCGGTAGAGTTGGAGACAACAGGGGAAGAGGAGGACGGGGGTTAGGGAGGGTCGTAGTCTCAGAAAAGGTTACTCAGTTGAGAAACATACTCCACCAGTTTCATGACCTCAAAGGCGAAATCGTAGTAAGGAAGGTTTCTTTAGGGTCCCGACTAGAGGAAGTCTTACCTGACCAACCTAGAGGAACGTCAGGTTCCCTGAGAGTTCTCAGAAGAGGTNAGGGCCTCAAGTGAGTCTGAGTGCAGGTAGCTCAGGCACTATGGTAGGTCGGTAGAGTTGGAGACAACAGGGGAAGAGGAGGACGGGGGTTAGGGAGGGTCGTAGTCTCAGAAAAGGTTACTCAGTTGAGAAACATACTCCACCAGTTTCATGACCTCAAAGGCGAAATCGTAGTAAGGAAGGTTTCTTTAGGGTCCCGACTAGAGGAAGTCTTACCTGACCAACCTAGAGGAACGTCAGGTTCCCTGAGAGTTCTCAGAAGAGGTAGTGGTGTCAAGTTTTCGTAGTTATGAAACCGTGAGTCGGAAGAAGTGTCAGGTTGAGAGTATAGGTATATACTGGTGTCCTTTTTGGTATCGGAACTGATCTACCTGGAATTATTCGTTTCATTACAGAAACGGTATTTACTCTTGTTTAGTCCTGTCTCCGTTGACCCGAAGGATGGTTTGTACTCGTTTAAAGTGGACTGAGAGAGAGTTTCCCCCTTTTTTTCTCCTATTTGAAAATCGATAGGTGTACACGGTTCTCCTTTCTAATCGACATTGACACATTTAGACAGGTAAGTCACGGAGTACGTAGGGACGTACATCAATCTAGTAACTAACTATGAAAAGAGTGGAAACATTACTACCGAGTAAAGATCCTCCTCAGGTATTGTATAGTTCAACTTTCTTTAAAGGAGAGGTGTTTCTGTCAAAGGTAAGGTACAAAGTATAATGTTTATTGTTGAGTAATATAAGTAGTACCAAGTTCGTATGAATCTCCTTCTCTTTTTTTTAATTTACAAACCGAAAAACACACATATAAATTAGTGTTTTTCTTCTTTGTTCGTTGTCACTTCCAAATATCCTTCTCGAGTTTAAAAAGGAGTTTGATCGATCAACCACGTTTTCAGTAACGCCAAACGTGACAACTTGAAACAACAAAGTATAACTTTATGTAAGAATTTATTTGTACCAATATAATATACAGTAAAACTACGTGTAAAAACGAAATACGAAAAACATTACTGAATAATGAACGACAAATAAAATATACACAAAATCCGATCCCTTTGCTACAATCTGTTTTTCGGTTAAGTTCGCTAAAAGAATAAGTTCAAGTTTTCGTAGTATTTCGTCACCTCTGTTGAGTATTGTCGTTGTTACGTAAACCGGGTCCTTGACGATCGTTTCCATGTCAAGTCACCATCAAAGACTTCAAAACGTTTCTACTGTTCTCGGAACTTCTACTCCTCGCGTCACCCGGGGTAGCCTTCAACTGTTGTTGATCAACTCTCGTTAGTAGTTTCGACTAGGAAAATGTTGTTGTGTTCTTCAACGGGTTGTTGAGTTGTAGTTGGTAAGATACCAGTAATCCGTAAACTTCGTTTAACCTTTCCTCTTTTTCGAACCATTCACCCATTGAGTACTCGACTAACGTTCATTTTTTTTTTTTAACAGTAACACTTCATAGTAGAGAATAGGGTACGTTGTCGTTACTCGGTAAAGAGTTGACCTAACACTGTACTCTACTTTTTACCTAACATATACTGTTGACCACTACTAGTCGAGTCACCAATCTGGTTCTTCTTCAAGGTTTCGGTTTGAACATGGTTGTTTTCCAGTATCAGTGACAAACCACCAGACAACGGACAGATTTGGTGATATCGAAAGTCTTAGGGTCCCTTTGGTAATGTAGGTCCTTCGAACGAGTCTTTTAGTTACTCTACGTTACTTTTGACGGTGGGGTCGTCGGTCGAAACCAGTTATCTTTCCCGGGTTAAGAGGTGTTGTGAACTGACACCGTAGTATGTTGGTTGGGAAGTCCTCAACTTACTTAACCCGATGCTTCAAAACGGAGTAGACGGCACAAATGGACTGGAGATCGCTCGACTGATGGTGAAGAAGTTCGTGGAATTGTTGAAAAACGTCCCTTTTACGAAGGTGTTGGTCGTCCTCCGTCTTATACGAAAGGTTCTCAAACAACTTAGGACTTCGTACCTAAAAAATTCGATATCTTTAATTGTTTGAATAAAGAGTAACCGTTCTTACACAACCAATATTACCAGGAATAAAACTAATTATTTCTATATAAACTCGGATCAATATTACTAAATTTTAAGTGTTATACTTTGGTGTTAATGAAAAAGTGGTTGGATTATGTACGTAGAGTTTGATCTAAAAATCTAAAGATTTTTGTTATATCTTTCGGAATGTAATTATTACCCTTTTAGTAGAGAACCCAGTATTATACGTAAGAAGATCCCCGAAGGTAGTACCGAGTCTCCATTTCTTAGACGGACGGTCACATCCTCTACACCCAAGTTAGGGACCCAGACCTTCTAGGGGATCTCCTCCTTTACCGTTGGGTGAGGTCATAAGACCCTTTAGGGTACCTGTCTCCTCGGACCATCCGATGTCAGGTACCCCAGAGTTTATTCAGTCTATGTTGAATCGCTGATTTGTTGTTTTTACGTAATAAGATGACCTGTCCTTACGAAGAGTCGTATAAAAAGATACGAACGAAATCAGACTAAGGTTCACACAGGAGATAATGAGTCCTCTGAAAATAAAGAAAACTTACAAAACGAGAAAACTTAAAAAAGACTATAAGTTGGATTTGGAAAGAAAAGGGAATCGGATGAAGTCTTATACAAGATTTCTACGGTTCAGTGTCTCCTGATATAAGATTAACGACTCTAAACTTCAACAACAACTAAACTCAAAAGAAAGAAAAAAAAAATTAGGTAATCGGTGTAAGAGAAAATCGGCGTCTCCTTGTCTACAACTCAAAGATTATTCTTTTTCGTACTTAGAGTATCCTTTTGTCATAGAGGACCAAGATTTTCGTTATAGTCTTGTCTCTTTTCTAAGATTATAAACTGATTTAAAACGAATCCTTTACTTTTGGATACCAGAGAAGACACATGTAAACGAATACAAAATCAGATTTTATTCGGTCGTTCCGGAAGAATTAAAACTTTGCATACAGGAGGGGAGTCGTTTTACTTGACACGAAGTAAGGTTGGGAACCTTAAACAAAAGACACTAATCAAATGGTACGACCATTCGGACTTGAAAGATGAATGATATATCTCTCATCCCACCTTATATCTTCACGTATTAGCAAGGATTCAGTATTCTTTCATAAGAGTCAAGTACGGTATGGTTTCTTTTTATTTCAAATTTCACGTTAGTCCATGAAACTATCTTTTGGAGTCAAGAAACTAATGAAGACTTCCCCATATACGTAATTACAGTTTAGTAGTGAACTACATTTTCGGTCTAAAACCCTATTTTTCGTCGAAAATATCTTGTAATTTTAGTCTATCTGTGTGTCAATTTACGGAAACACGAAACATTGAGACCAGGGGACCACACAGAAGACTACTTATACCCTTATTAACTCTTGGTGTAGAACTTTAACTGATCTTTAAGTGATCTTAATACCTATAATCTCGTAAAGTTCTGTCACCTCAGACCTAGTCTCCATCCCCAGTCTTTTGGGTACAAATTTCGGGAATTATAGACTAGACATAAAAGAAGGAGAAATGAATGGAAGTGTTTATTGTGTTATAGAAGGTGTCTCGATTATAAGTTTTTTACAAAATAAAAAAATATGGTGTTTCTTACTCTCTATTCCTTCGTCTCTGTAGTCTGTGTTTGTTGACAAACCCTTTTACAACGATACATCCCCTCACTATTGGCTCATATTCCGTTTCCTTTACCCCTGAAAGGTCCCATCCCTACCCTCTGTCGAACTTTACCTTTCTTTAGTTGATCCTAAACCTATACTATCCTTTCTCCTCGTTCTACCAAACATGATAAAAGACCCTTAATTTACAATGGACGTCAATTGATGACTATGTTATGGGATACGGAATGACTATCGTTACACGACACACTATCCCTGGTACCAATTATTTTTCTTTACTCAAGTGGGACCCTTAGACCGAAATTAAACTATCGATAAGTAATCCCGTCCGAAGGGTCCACAACGGTCACCATTTCTTGGACGGACGGTTACGTCCCCTAAATTTTCTGTATCCAAGTTAGGGACCCAACCCTTCGAGGGGACCTCCTCTCGTACCGTTGGGTGAGGTCATAAGAACGGACCTCTCAGGGTACCTATCTCCTTGGACCGTCCGATGTCAGGGATCCCAGTGTTTCTCAGTCTGTGTTGATTTCGTTGAATCGTCAGCATACAAGTAGTCTACCGTCGTCTCGATTCTTTATCTCTTTCCCGAGATCTTCGTTCCACCAGGAACGTCCCATTACTTAGACAATTGTATGAGAAGTTTTGATAATCTCCTTTACACTGGGAAGGAGGGGTCCTGGAGTCACGATTTTTGATCGAATCTCTAGGGTTTCTGAGGTCTGAAACCCTGTATGAGACTATTGTACCGGTCTGAAACTCTAGACCTCCCTTTCTTCCTTAATACTTCGAGTCGCTTACACTTCCTTGCCGATCCTCTCTCCTCTCAACATCGATAATACAACTTCGTAACAAATTTTGTTACTCCGACCTGGTAATGATAATATTTGTCTGACTAAGGAGACCTCATGAGTGACGGTGTTAGTAAGGTTTTCTTACAACCGTATGTTCTTCTTAGATTACATAAGACACATTTGGACCTTTCAATTATCGTCCTGTCCCTCTGTCTAAGACGAGTCATAATCCTACTATAGGTGTGTGTGTTTTTCTTTATCAATATAGGAACTTCACGACTTTGTCCCCTTATTTATACATTAATTTCATAAATTATTTAGAATCTGATAACAAAAGGTATCTCTTCAATACACTGAGTGGAGATGTGGAAACAAGTACTTCTAATTAAGGGATGAGAAGTTGTGTTGAAACAATGAATTTATCGTTATTATCGACTACGAGAAACGTACAGTCCGTGATAAGATTTACGTAATACGCATAACTCAGTGAATTAGGAGTACTTTTAGGATAATAAGAACATGTTAATAATAGGGGTAAGATATCTATTTATTTAAGTCCTTTAGCTCTCCGACTGAAAGGACTCTCATCCACCGTCTCGGTCCTAAGTTTGGTTCGTAATACAAACATCACAGGTAAGAGACTTTCGTCCTGATCGGATAAGGGACATGAGAGGATGGGAATGGATTAGAGAAGAGGGACTGTTGTCACCAAGAATTTAATTACGACAAAGTCTTAACCTCTCATACAATTTTATGAATGATGATTCGGGGTGAGGGTTGAAAGACTAAATCCAGACCCCATTCCGGACTCTAAGAGACGTAAAGATTGTGTAAATATCCACGACGACGACGACGACAACTAAGACGACGGGACCCTTGAAGTGAAAGTCTTGGTGATCAGTCCTTTTAGTACCAGAGACCTTACAAGTTGATTAGCCTACGAGTCAGTGAGTCAGTACAAACTGAGAAACTTGGGATACCTGACATCATGTGGTCCGAGGAGACAGGTGCCTTAAAAGGTCCGTTCTTATGACGTCACTCAACGGTAAAGGATGAGACCCCTACAAGGGTTGGGTCCTTAGCTTGAATGTAGAAAACACAGAGGACGTAACCGTCCACCCAAGAAATGGTGATCGTGGTGGACCCTTCGGGTAAGTGGATTAGACCCTACTTATATATAATATATATATATTATATATAAATATAAACGATATATTTATATATATCATTGCATTTGAGGGTCTACAAGTTCGACCTTTGAAAAATCTTTTTCGTCTCCTTACTCTCTAGTTTACCGGTTGTGGACAACCTAGTAGTTTTTTCTTTCTCTCAAGGTTTTTTAGTAGATATAGACGAAATAACTGATACGGTTTCGGAAAGTGCTATACCTAGTGTTGTTTGACACCTTTTAAGACTTTCTCTACCCTTATGGTCTGGCGGATTGGACGGAGAACTCTTTAGACATACGTCCAGTCCTTCGTTGTCGATCTTGACCTGTACCTTGTTGTCTGACCAAGATTTTTCCCTTTCCTACTGCAGTTCCGACATATAACAGTGGGACGAATAAATTGAATATACGTCTCATGTAGTACTCTTTACGACCCGGTTGCTTCGTGTTCGACCTTATTTCTAACGACCCTTTTTAGAGTTATTGGAGTCTATACGTCTACTGTGGTGGGAATTCCGTCTTTCACTTCTTCTTGATTTCTCGGAGAACTACTTTCACTTTCTCTCCTCACTTCTTCAACCGAATTTCGAGTTGTAAGTCTCTTGATCCTAGTACCGTAGGTCAGGGTAGTGAAGTACCGTTTATTTACCCCTTTGTTATCTTTGTCACTGTCTGAAATAAAAGAACCCGAGGTTTTAGTGACGTCTACCACTGACGCCGGTACTTTAATTTCCTGCGAATGAGGAACCTTCTTTTCAATACTGGTTGGATCTATCATATAAGTTTTCGTCTCTGTAATGAAACGGTTGTTTCCAGGTAGATCAGTTCCGATACCAAAAAGGTCACCAGTACACACCTACACTCTCAACCTGATATTTCTTTCGACTCACGGTTTCTTAACTACGAAAACTTGACACCACAACCTCTTCTGAGAACTGTCAGGACACCTGACGTTCCTCTAGGTTCGTCAGGTAGGATTTCCTTTAGTCAGGACTCATAAGTAACCTTCTTGACTACAACTTCGACTTTGAGGTTATGAACCCGATGGACTACACTTTTTGACTGAGTAAACTTTTCTGAGACTACGACCCTTCCTAACCCCCGTTCTCCTCTTCCCTTACTGTCTCCTACTCTACCGACCAACCGTAGTGACTGAGCTACCTGTACTCAAACTCACTTGAGGTCCTCAACCACTTCCTGTCCCTTCGGACCACACGACGTCAGGTACTCCAGCGTTTCTCAACCCGTACTGACTCGATGACTTGACTTGACTTTATAGGTAGGTAGGTATCATTTATCATAGGTAGTCCCGTTTCCGACATGTAATAGTGTCTTCACGTTGTAATCCGGTGGACTTTTCGTTTCAAGTAAATAGAGAAATATGTTGGTGGACGACGACGACGACGACGACGACGATTCAGCGAAGTCAGCACAGGCTGAGACACGCTGGGGCATCTGTCGTCGGGTGGTCCGAGGCGGCAGGGACCCTAAGAGGTCCGTTCTTATGACCTCACCCGACGGTAAAAGAAGAGGTTACGTACTTTCATTTTTCGCGTTCACTTCAGCAAGTCGAGACAGGTTGAGAATCGCTAGGGTACCTGACGTCGGGTGGTCCGAGGAGGTAGGTACCTAAAAGGTCCGTTCTCATGATCTCACCCCACGGTAACGGAAGAGACATGTTGGTGGATCCCGTCGAGTTAGTCCCAACAGTAAGTCCTATGTCGTATGGGGGTCTTAATACAACGAAACGGACGGTAAGGAAGTCAAGTCAAGTCTAGTCAGTGAGTCAGCACAGGATGAGAAACACTGGGGTACTTAGCGTCGAGCGGTCCGGAGGGATAGGTAGTGGTTAAGGGCCTCAAGTGAGTCTGAGTAGGTAGCTCAGTCACTACGGTAGGTCGGTAGAGTAGGAGACAACAGGGGAAGAGGAGGACGGGAGTTAGGGAGGGTCTTAGTCTTAGAAAAGGTTACTCAGTTGAGAAGCGTACTCCACCGGTTTCATAACCTCAAAGTCGAAATCGTAGTAAGGAAGGTTTCTTTAGGGTCCCGACTAGAGGAAGTCTTACCTGACCAACCTAGAGGAACGTCAGGTTCCCTGAGAGTTCTCAGAAGAGGTAGTGGTGTCAAGTTTTTGTAGTAAAGAACCACGAGTGGAAAGAAGTGTCAGGTTGCGAGTGTAGGTATGTACTGGTGACCTTTTTTTGTCTCGGGACTGATCTACCTGGAAACACGGTAGATCCAACCAGTATTGAAAAGAAGGTTCCTCATTCACAAAAAATTAAAGTACCGACGTTAGTGGTAGACGTCACTAAAACCTCGGGGTTTTTTATCAGACTGTGACAAAGGTGACAAAGGGGTAGATAAAGGGTACTTCACTACCCTGGTCTACGTTACTAGATGTAAAAGACTTACAACTCGAAATTCGGTTGAAAAAGTGAGAGGTGAAAGTGAAAGTAGTTCTCCGAAAAATCAAGGAGAAGTGAAAGACGGTATTCCCACCACAGTAGACGTATAGACTCCAATAACTATAAAGAGGGTCGTTAGAACTAAGGTCGAAGACGAAGTAGACCGGGTCGAAAAGAGTACTACGTATATTCAATTTATTCGTCCTACTGTTATATGTCTGAACTGCAACAGGAAAGGGAAAAACCTTGGTCACACAACAAGGCACAGGTCAAGATTGACAACGAAGGACTGGACGGTAAGGAATACTGTAAATAAAAGTAGTATCAGTTTCGACTCTGAGACGATGTACATCCAAGGCAGCCCTCCCGTACCCTTCCATATGGGTCGTGTGATCCATATGGTTTGTGAGGATCCAGGTCTGGGTCGTCACTGTGTACAGTAAAGATGAGTGTAAGGTTAACGTTCGTCACTCAGTGGACCGATGTTATTAGTCTTCTCTAAATCTTCCATAAGACATATGAGTTTTTACCTTGTACCCCTTTTCTTCAAACCTACAATTATACGTCAGAGACGATGACTTCATGAAGGATACCCAGAGGAAACACGGACTGAACGATCGTCACGACCTATCACGTATGTGTAAAATACAAGAGTATTCCAGGTCTCGTCAGTCCTAAGAGTGTGACCTCTCTGAGTTTATTTGATAGTCAGTTTAGTGGGTCTCATTCTATAAATTGAATGGATATTAATAAATTAATGATTTCATACGATTACTATAGACAGGGTAGTTAGAACTTCTGTATGACATTTTTACAATTATCGAGAACATAATACAGTCCGTCAAGTGATTCGTAAAATGAATTTGACAAGTAAATTAGTAGTGGGATTGAGATGACATTCCTTCCTTTGGAGTAAAAAGTCCACTCTTTTCTTTGGTATATATCTTGTTCGCTGGCTAGGGCTAGTGTGTCGATAACACATCTTGACACAAAACCTATGTATATTCACACTGAAGTTCAGATGTGAAAATAGATGATGACTGAGAAGTTCTTATATACTTTACTATTTAATAAATTACATACTTAATTTGGTGGAAGGTTTCTAATCTTTCAACAAGTACCGTAATTATAAATCAAACTACTATAAAGGATTCTCCAATAACGTATGTCACTTTCCTCAGACTAAACCCCTGTAGATTGGACGATCAAGAGTGTGAACCCGTACACGGTTATAATATACCTTTTGAAGGGGACTTTTCCGGTGATAGACCTGGGTGTGGTCTGGTTATTTAGTCATAGAGACTCCACTCCTTGTCCGTAGGTATATGATTATGTACAAAATTGTCGTATCTTGATTGGTTGTCTTGTATAAGTTGATTAATTCCCCACTGAGACGACTGGGTGGGAAAGTACCAAGAGTCGGAACAGTACCTCTTCACCGAACTTATTGAGTTATTCGGTAAGGTACGTCTCGATGGGTTCTGTTTGCCCAGTATCACTTCTCGAGACTGTCTTGTGTCCGGTGATCTCCTCCCTTACCGTTTGGCGAGATCACAAGAACGGGGCTCTTAGGGTACTTGTTATACTTTTCCGTCTTCCTGTACTGTGACCTTCTATTCGGGGGGAGCAAGCCTACCACAGGTTATGCGATGACGTCTTCTTGTCTCCAGTTAATGACTGTAGAAGTCTTTCTTACTTCTCCGACCCTGTTTCGTCTTACTACGAGTCAAAACCTATACAGACCACCACTTTCATTTCGGACTACGATATTCTTGTTATAACGTGTCCTTGGACTTTATAATCTAAGTTCCTAATCTAGACCATCCGTCTCACGGATTTATTGATTCTTATCTCCAAGTCTCCACTACTGGTTTTGGTAGGACCACTTTTTCTTTACGTTCTTCCGTTTCAGTAAGAGATTCCTCCGGAATGTATGTTGACTCTTTTCTTCTCTTCACTTTCCGTTCTCTCTTTCCCTTTCTATATGGGTTGACTTACGTCTCAAGGTCTCTTATCGTTCCTCTCTATTCCTTCGGAATGATTTACTTGTCACGTCTCTTCATCTCCTTTTGTTATCTTACCCTTTCTGGTCTTTAACGAAGTTCTTTTAACCTCGATAGTTTCTTTATAAAGGACGTTCCTACCCGTTTTATTTCTTGTTTTTGTCGTTTCTGATTTGTCTTCGTTTTCTCTTATTCTTCTCCACCGTTCTTATGTATCTTCTTGATATGTGTTTTTCCAGAGTTACTGGACCTATTGGTACTACTACACCAGTACGTGGACCTCTGTCCGTAGGACCTCACATTTCAGTTCACCCGGAATTCTTCGTAATGACTTTTGTTTAGATTGCCTCCACTACCTTAAGGTCGACTCGATAAAGTTTAGGAGTTTCTACTACGACAATTTTATAACGTGAGTTATACAGTCGTTTAAACCCTTTGAGTCGTCACCGGTATCCTGACCTTTTCCAGTCAAAAGTAAAGTTAGGGTTCCTTCTTGTCACACTTTCTTACAAGTTTGATGTCAACACGAGTAAAACGTACGATCAATTCCACTACGAGTTTTAGGAAGTTGGATCCGAAGTCGTCATATTATTGCCTCTTGAAGGTCTACATGTTTAACCCAAATCTTTTTCGTCTTCTTGGTCTTTAGTTTAGTTGTAAGTACCCTAATATCTCTTTCGTTCCCTTTAGGTCTTTTTGTAGATGAAGACGAAGTAACTGATACGCTTACGGAAACTGACACGCCTAGTGTTGTTTGCCACCTTTTAAGAATGTAAAGAATTTCTATACCCTTATGGAATGGACCGAGGACTCTTTGGACATACGTTCAGTTCTTCGTTACCAATCTTGGAATGTACCTTGTTGACTGACCAAGTTTTAGCCTTTTCCTCGTACTGTTCCGACACATACAACAGTGGGACAAATAAATTGAACATACGTCTCATGTAGTACGTTTTACATGTCGACTTACTTAGTGTTCGACCTTAGTTCTAACAGTCCTCTTTATAGTTATTGGTCTATACCTCTTCCTTTACCGTTGGGTGAGGTTATAAGAACGGACCTTTTGGGGTACCTGCCTCCTCGGACCATCCGATGTCAGACACCCCAGTGTTTCTCAGCCTGTCCTGACTCGTTGAAGTGAAAGTGAAAGTGAAAGAAAGTGAAGTCTATACGTCTACTATGGTGAGATTACGGTCTTTCACTTCTCCTCGTTTTCTCGAAGAACTACTCCCACTTTTTCCTCTCACTTTTTCGACCGAATTTTGAGTGTAAGTTTTTAGATACTAGTACCGTAGGTCAGGGTAGTGAAGTACCGTTTATCTTCCCCTTTTTAACCTTCGTCACTATCTAAAAGAAGGAACCGAGGTGTCAGTGACGTCTGTCATTGACGTCGATACTTTAATTTTCTGCAGACGAGGAGCCTTCCTTTCGATACTATTTGGACGACGACGATTCAACGAAGTTAGCACAGGTTGAGACACACTGGGGTATCTATCGTTGGGTGGTCCAAGGAGACAGGGACCCTAGAGGTTCGTTCTTATGACCTCACCCAACGGTAAAGGAAGACGTACTATTTAGATCCGTCGTGTAATTTTTCGTCTGTGTAATGAAACAGTTGTTTCTATGTATATCGTTTTCGATACCAAAAAGGTCGTCAGTACAGACCTACACTCTCAACCTGAAGAAATATCTTCGGATTGTGGTTCCGTAACTATGAAAGTTTAACACCACGACCTCTTCTGAGAACTCTCAGGGGACCTGTCGTTCCTCTAGTTTGGTCAGTTAGGATTTCCTTTAGTTGGGACTTATCAGTAACCTTCCTGACTACGACTTCTATTTTGAGGTTATGAAACCGGTGGACTATGTTTCTCGGTTGAGTAACCTTTTCTGGGACCGTGACCCTTTCTATCTTTCGTTATCCTCTTCTTCTACCGTCTCCTACTCTATCGATTCTATCGTAGTGACTGAGTTACCTGTACTTAAACTCGCTTGAGACCCTCTGACCTCCTGTCCCTTCGGACCGTGCGAAGTCAGGTACCCCACTGTTTCTCAGCCTGTACTGAACCGCACTGTTGTTGACGACTGAGTCCTTCGTCCATCGACCATATCCGGATCTACGGTTCGGTGGAAGACATCCATTTGAAATTCAAGAATGAGAGTAATTTGAGTCTATACAATAATTTACAGAAGTTGTAAAGGTATTTGGGTCTATGAAAAGTCGTGTGTAAGGCGGTAAATCAATTCAAAAGACAATTACTGACCATGAGATATTTGAACAGAGGTGCGACACTGTGTGTTGAGTATCCTTTAAGAAAATCATTATATAAAAAAGGGTGTAAATTTTTTAAAACAAAAAGTAGTCTCATATCGGTCAATTGTCAAAACACTATGAAACCCCACCTGTCTCTTCCCTTAGTCGGTATGTGGATATACATAGGTAAGAGGGGGTTTGGGGGGAGGGTAGGTCCGACGGTGTATTGTGACTCGTCTCAAGGTACACGATATGTCATCCAGGAACAACCAATAGGTAAAATAAAATGAAAAAAAGAGAAAACCTCTTAGTAAATAAATTACTCATGTTGGTTTGGTTAATTGAAGGTCTGGACGAGAAAGTAAAACCTACAAATCGTCTCGACCAAAACTAAATTGTATAATAGACATCAAAACTTTTAAGGTGTTTAAGGGACAATGAGACCTCATCCCGCAAAGAGTAACAACTAAGGACACTGACCACCAAAATTTTGTAACAAGTCAGTGAGTCAGCAGAGGCTGAGAAACGTCAAAATTTAGTACCTACTTTCAATAAACTGAGCGAAGGAGAATTCTCCGTCCCACATACCGATGGAGAGAACTTAGACCCAGTCGATAACAACGAAGCCAGTTATCTGATACCGTTTTACTACCTCACTTGAAAACTTCAAACTAGTACTTTCCGGTACGACGAAACGGGAACGAGTACTTTTGCGTAACAGAACCGTGGGACTCGAGGGGACATTCTTCAGATAGTCAATTCTCCGTGGTACGATATTCCCACGGGTCCGGTATATGTCTCGTAGAGCGGTCGATAGGGTCAAATGTCAGAAACTTAGTGTATGCCCCCCGAAGAGACCACCGAGTCTATCATTGCTTAGACGGACGTTACGTCATCAGGAACCAAACTAGGGACCTAGTCTTTCGAGGGGACCTCTTCCCTTACCGATGGGTGAGATCTTAAGAACAGACCTCTTAGGGTACCTGTCTCCTCGGACCACCCGATGTCAGGTGCCCTGACGTCTCAACCTGTGTTGACCCACTGATTGTACAGGTCTATAACCTATACACTTACTTCTTCGGAAGTTTATACCGTACGGGCCAGAAAGTTTGGAAGATGTATCTCCGAGGTTTGAACCACCTCGTCTACGTTTGTAGGGGTTAAACGGGACAGACTTAAGGACTGGGTGTCTTAGAGACCCATATTAGTTTGTCACCAACGGTCAAGTTAACGGTGGGGGCGACCGTATCTTAAACCTCATACGTAATCGTACGAAATTTATATCGTACGAAATTTATATTTACACGTACAGACTTTTACGGGTCTACCTGTGCTTCTACCTGGAATGAGACTTAAGGAGTCCCACTATTTGTCGTGTTAATCAAAGATTATAACGAAGTCACGTTATAGTAAGATTACAATAAATTCGGAGGCATATTGTGTGATCCTACAAAAGTTTTAGAAGATTGTTAACGTTAAGTTTAGTACAGATGTAAAAGTAGAGACAGTAGATAAGGAGAGTATTCCTCTCTTCTTTAATACAAAAAAAGGGGGAAGACCTTCTTGTTTTCTCGATCACTACTTTATATTTAAGACGTCAAATAGACTTAAAATTATAAATTAGACATCGTCTCTGATAATCCCTCTTCCGTTACCATTGGGTAAGGTCATGAGAACGGACCTTTTAGGGTACCTGTCTCCTCGGATCATCCGACGCCAGGTACCCCAGTGATTCTCAGCCTGTGCTGACTCGCCGAAGTGAAAGAGAAAAGTAGAAGTACGTGACCTCTTCCTTTACCGTTGGGTGAGGTCACAAGAACGGACCTCTTAGGGTCCCTACCCCCTCGGACCACCCGACGACAGATACCCCAGTGTGTCTCAGTCTGTGCTGACTTCACTGAATCGTCGTCGTCGTCGTCTCTGATAATCCACAAGAAGTCATAGTCCGGAGAGAAAGGAGTCACAATATTGGAACTTATAGTTAACCAGTACGCTTCCGTGTTTTATTTCGGGTGGGACTTCACGACACACTAACGCTGACTCAGGCCCGGTTGCCGTACATCCGTCCTAAACACTTTAAGGACCCTTCATTGATACTCCACTTCTACGGAAAAATAAAGAGAAAAGAAGAAGGACCAGAGGTTTTACTCCTATCCTACTGACCTGGACGTTGTCGGCACAGTCTGGTTCTTTGTCCGTAACGTTACATCTCCTACCGTCTGCTTAGTCTTTGGTACTTGACGTAAGGGGTACTCAGTCCATAACAGTATGGTCGGGTCCTGACGGACACAATGGAAAAGAGAGACCATTTCAAGTGAGAAAAACCATAAAGACAGTGAACGGTGTCGTGGACTAGGAAGGATTATGGGTCGGTGAATTTTCAGTGTTTACCTAATAGTCTGATACTGTTTTCTGTGAAGGGACAAATTTTCGGTAGTAAATTTTTCCCATAAAATACTACTTTGACTTACATAAAAGAGAAAGAACCAACGAGAAAGGACCTCGACATTTTCCCTATCTCTTCCACTTTATATGTCAAGAGTACCTCCTTTGTACTCTCAGACTTTAGTAAATTACATACCTTTTTAACAACGATCCACTGACGACAGACTTTCGAACAACTCCACACAACCGTGGAACTTCTTTTACCTTCATCCTCATTACAAAGGATTCAAATGGGGAATTACTTCTCCGACGCAATACAAATTTACCACTCGTGACCCATTTGTTCGTTCTTCTTTTTTTTTAAAAAAAAGTACACTCTATTTTGTTGAAAAGAGACGTTCGTCAGTGTAGAGACCTCCGTCCTCGCCCGAGACCATTTCTGCCACTACCCGTCGAAGGAGTAACAAGGACCTCGAGGTCCGCACGTCGTGACAGAGTCTCCAAGATCCTCGTCGACGGTGTTTTGAGTTAAAATCGAACATTGTGGACGGTCTGTGACTCAGTGAACCCTTCTCCTCCCAGTCCACGACTACCAGGAAAACTGTTCCTCTCCGGACCCGACTAAGACCACTGTTAGAACACCGTGTACAGGACTTACACGACTACACCCTCAACTCCCCTTCTGTCTGTACCTTGAAGAAGGACTGTCGTCTCTCTCTCTCGTACGAACCTGGTCTTTATCCAGTTCTCGTGTCACTCGGAGACGGGACGCTAGTTGGTGATGAGGGAGACGGCCTCAAGGACTGCTGTCATCCCTTTAGTCAGGACGTGTGGGAGAAGGGAGGATGGTCTGGAAGGGTTTACGAGATCGGTCGAGACTTAAATTTGGAACGAGGTTTTACGTCGATTTTGGAAGTCGACTTACGTTTCCCTCTATAAACAGTAATATTTCAAAAGAGTTTACCCTTATGTCCAACCTGGGTGACCAACACTTTTCTTTACCACCTCTTCCAGTTTTCGAGTCCCAGTCACTTCGTCGTCTAAGATTACCCCTATAGTCTTGGTCTTCCCCTCTGGAACTGGTCTCTTTATGTCCGAACGTGAGTGGGAGAGGACACGCGGAAGTTAATTAAAGTTGATGGTCTAATAACCAAAACTGGCACCTTCAAACTTACTATGTCTGTCTTTGTAAAGATTACTACTTTGTAGTATCAAATTTAGTTGGGAAGACGGTATATTAAATGGACTTCAGAGGTGAGATGAGACTGGGTGTCTACCACGTTCCCGTGTGTGTCGGTACAGGTAGGGACACGTCAACCTTTACCTATGTCTTAGGTTCGATCCTTTGTAACGGGTAACCCACTTACGTCCAGAAAAGGACCCAAAGATTACAAAGTCCGACTTTATCCCCGTGCCTTGTTTCACGTCCGCGGGTCGTCATAAAGGTCGTTTCGATGACAACAGAGGGTGGTCCGTCGTCATAGCCATCCTAACATTAATAATAATAAACGGAAAAAATTTTTCTAGTCAAGTCTTTAGGACTTATTATTAAATGGAGTGTTCTTAAGTGAGTAATACATCAATAAGATAAGGAAGACGAGAAAGTTTTGGAATAAAAACATCGATCCGTACTTTATTAGAGGGTCTCGAAGTCCTCGTCCAGAAAAAATAAGTACACTAACGTTTGTCTTTGAGGAATAAGTTCTTCCTTTTCCAATAATTTGACTCGCTTCCAGAAAGTTATAATTTTATTTTTTCCTTGACACTGACGTTAGAATTGACACTCCGTGCTACACTCTCCACACCCACTACGTGTCGAGGCACAGCCGGGCAGGTTCGGCCGTGTGCCGGTCGTCAGTTAAATTTTCAGTTAAACAATTATTAGAGTAAGCGCTACGTAAGTCAATAAAAAAAAAATTATAGACGAATAACAAACCCCCACAGGTTCGAACAAAGGATTTACTTTAAGTTTTCAATAATCTTGGAACTCGACGATATAAGTCTTTACGAGTAAGCCCTTGGTAGAACTATGAGTCCATTACTAAAGGTTTACAGAAACTCCAGTCTTGTGTCTGAAGGATGGACAAATACGTCGGCTAAACATGACTGAGAACTCGAAGTCAAGTGAATTGTAACTAAACCCTATCCTCAATTACGACTAACATACCACTTTCTTTCAGGAGATTAAAAACGGTAAAACAGTAGAAGAATAGTAGAAGACGAGACGGTGTTTGGTCCGTTAAAAGAAGGTATATTACATAAGTTGATGTAGTGTTAGGTCTTTAAAATCCCGAAGAGATGTTGTCGGGAGAGGGTTACGTATTTAACAGGGGTTTCGTAGGGTTAACGGAAGTTCTGACGTTCTGTCTTAAATGGTCGGTCGTAAGACTCGTGTGGTGCCCGAAGTATCCTTTAATTCGTCTTTTCAGTATACTTCGGTAGAATAACACACAATAGTTCTTTGTTTCACTTGATTAATAATAAAGGAAAAGGGGGGTTACTAAACGTTAAGGAACTACTTTCAGCTTATTATGGTTTTCCAAAGTTCCGTTGGGAAATCTTTCACTGGAAAACGAAAGGGGTAAAGTAAGTAGGATGCACAATTAACTGAAACTTTTTCGTCATATAATAGAAAAATCTTTTTTTTTTCTTTTCCTATCTGGACTAAACACTTGTAGTTGTAGGATGTCGTAGTTTCGTAACAAATTTAGTAGTGGGTCGCCTCGACTCTTGTGGATAGGTCCTCTCACTTTCTCTTGTCTAATTTTTTTTTTTTTCTGGCGAATTGTCAGAGTTTTGCTTTCTCACGGTGACGGTAGATCTCCCTCTCTACTCCCATCGGTCGGTAGTTCAGTTCGTCCTTTTTCTAAAATTAATAATAGGATGTAATGGTCACAATTAATAGGATAAGTAGACCACATGTCTTCAGTGTAAATAAGTGAGAAACAAGATTCTTTACATACCCAAACCACCCCTGTTTACCTACACCCTTAAGTATTTTTCGTCAAGAGAGGACTGGTCTACGAAGGGACTCAACGACTGTCCATGTGTTTCTACTACACTCATGGACACACTGACACACTTTAATGACCGAAACTGTGAGTCCCTTAGTAGACGTCCAAAAGGAATCTGAAGACCCGGGGTTTAGTCGTATGAATAAAGAAAAATATGGGTATATTGTAAGGAGGGAATGTTACATTAAACAGACTCATTATTTTACAAAAACAAAAATTTTTTAACAACGGTAAGGTAATTCACTTCAACACTTCTATAAATTATATGTAATTTAATTCTACCGGATCTTTTAATACTTTTGTTCTTATTGACGTCGATATTTTTCTTCGGTTTAAGTCTTTGTAATAATCCGAACGTATCTCGAATACCCCTACCCTCCGATTCTTTTATTTCAAACAACTATAAAGGTAATTATAAGTCCGGTCTATGTTACTCTTCTGTTCTTAATAATACCATACGATAACGAAACCTGTATGATAACAAATTGAATTTTACATCCAAATTAAATCTTTATCTTACAAGGTGCACCTTGTTTTTACGTAGAGAATTTTCATAAGAGGGGGAACTCTCTCTTACATAGAAAAAAGACGAGAGTCGTTAGAACCCCTTTACTCAAAAACACTTAGAATTGTCGTTAAGGATATATATTATAAAAAATCACCAACTAATTTTACATTAAACACCGAAATTCGGTTTTTCGTCATAAAGAAGGGTGACACGGGAACTTTAAAGATAAATATTGCCGTTATTTTTTACACTGACTCTCTTTTTTTTCTGAGGTTAAAATGAAGTCAAAATGGTTGTGACAAAGTCGTTTCTCGTAAATGGACAGTACACTCATACCAGTCATAATAATAAATTTGATACCAGAAAGGGAAGTTGTCTGATCTCTTCCCCTTACCGTCCTCATTAATCAGTGAATCTTACCAAAGCATAAACTCTGCTCAGACTTTGACAATTCATCGGGATACTATGTCCTTTCGTCATGAAGATAAAAGAATAAAAAAAATTTCATTCATGATCTTATTTACTCTAAATAAATAAATAGGAAATTATTTACTGGGACATTTCCCACTGGAGAAAAATGGGATCGACAGGTTCTAGGACCCATATAATGGTTTACAAGTACACGAATTTTTAATCTATGTTATATTTTATTTTACCATTCATTTGTTTACTCATCTCGGTTTCACACTGAGTTAAAACTGATCTTTTAATCAATAGTAGTTAATGATACAATTATGTCCCTTTAGAGATATTTAATTTCCAAAGGTACAAAATAGTAAAATAAATGTCCAATAGTCTTGTAAAATATAGTTTAATTTTATAAGAAACCTAAGACATTAAAACCCTAGTACTTAAATCTATGTCTAAAAATATGTGGGAAGAACCTATCTAAGTGATCTGAAAGTACTAAATTTCAACCATAGAGAATGGTTAAGACCCTTTAAATGTCGGTAATAAAGAACTTTATAAAATAAAGGGGGAAAGAGGTACAAGAGAGAAAGATCTTGAAACTCATCTTTATTCGATATGAAAGAGTGAGATATAAGATACGAGAATTGGAGAAAAACAGAGAACTATAGAGTAAGACGTATTATAGAAGTTGCTACAGAAGGTTGAGTGATTAAAAGAGAATACGATAAAGATCAGAAGATAATTTAGACAAGTAACATGAAAATCAAAATTTTTAACGAAAAATGTAAAGATCTTTAAAATTAAAAAAGTATAGACGAATTATTAAAATAATCGAATGAGTAATAAAATATTTACAATATAAAAAATAATTATTTTGACTCATACGAATAAAAGATAAGATAGAGATTATAGAAGTCATAGAAATCCGAAAAGATTGAACTATGATGGTAGAAGATAAAGGATATCAAGAGTGAAAGGACAAAACAAAGAAAACACAAAACCTTAAACCCGATATTTAGGTATAAGGAATCCTGTAAGTACCCTTAATAAACTCTTGACTTAACTTCCACTTAAGGAGGTCTCTCCCAAACATAAACAAAGAAGGTATAGGGATTTTGTATGACTTGAGTTTCCTAAAGTTTTGATGGAATCTTGACAGGCCGATCTTTTAGGTTTCTCTAGAAAAAAGGAAGTTTAGTAACAGTTTGAAACTCTCTAAAGGAAACGATACCAATTCTCACAGTTCCGTTCCTCATAATAAGACTTAAAAATAAAGTAGGAACAGGACTCCCATGTCTCCAAGTCCCCCCAGGTTAAAAATATACCTGATAGGAAAATTTTGGGGGTATGAATCGAGTTTGCCATTTCTTAGACGGACGTTACGTCCTCTGGTCCCAAGCTAGGGACCCACCCCTTCCAGGAGACCTCTTCCCTTACCGTCAGGTGAGGTCATAAGAACGGACCTCTTAAGGTACCTGTCTCTTCGGACCGTCCGATGTCAACCACCCCAGTGTTTCTCACTCTGTGTTGACTCGTTGATTGTGTGTGTTTATGAGTCGTCAGGGATCCGATAAAGAGGGTAGAAGGTATATGACACCTCTGTATTTTTAATTTCTAGGCCAGTGAACCTAAACCGTCTATAAAAGTCCACCCTTCAACTGGAGTCCCAAGGTCAATAGACGGACTCAAGAGTAAATACGAATCCAAAAACGGAGACTCTTAAATTAAGGAACGGTCTTATAGTTACTATTTTATTACACCTTCTAAAAGGCAACAAAAATCAGTCTTCCACTTCCACTTTAGCGAGTCAGCACAGGCTGAGAAACGCTGGGTACCTGACATCGGGTGGTTCGAGGAGACAGGTACCCCAAGAGGTCCGTTCTTATGACCTCACCCAACGGTAAAGGAAGAGGTCCCCTAGAAGGACTGGGTCCCTAGCTTGGGTCCAGAGGGTGTAACGTCCGTCTCCGAAATTGGAGACGTGGTGGTCCCTTCGGGAAAATCAGTCTTCAAGACAGTTTCTTAGATCTTACGATGACGATTTTTATCTTCGTGTAAATATAACTTATATTTGTATTTAGATATGCACATAATACAGGGTATATAAATCTCTATGACNGGGTCCAGAGGGTATAACGTCCGTCTCCGAAATTGGAGACGTGGTGGTCCCTTCGGGAAAATCAGTCTTCAAGACAGTTTCTTAGATCTTACGATGACGATTTTTATCTTCGTGTAAATATAACTTATATTTGTATTTAGATATGCACATAATACAGGGTATATAAATCTCTATGACTTTTGAGTCAAAGAACGATCTATAACGAGTCACTAAACTGTCTAGAAGGTTTTTATTTAGACAGTAAAAGGGGAAATTTGAATAGTCAGGGAACGTAGTCCTATTTGAGGTCAGAGGGATTTTCGTCTCTGTAATGAAACGGTTGTTTCCAGACAGATCAGTTCCGATACCAAAAAGGTCACCAGTACATGCCTACACTCTCAACCTGACGCTTCTTTCGACTCGTGGTTTCTTAACTACGAAAATTGACACCACGACCTCTTCTGAGAACTCGTAGGGAACCTGACATTCCTCTAGGTTAGTCAGGTAAGATTTCCTCTAGTCAGGACCCACAAGTAACCTTCCTGACTGCGATTTCGACTTTGAGGTTATGCAACCGGTGGAGCACGCTTCTCAACTGAGTGACCTTTTCTGAGACTACGACCCTCCCCAACCCCAGTCCTTCTCTTCCCCTGTTGTCTCCTACTCTACCGACCTACCGTAGTGGTTGAGCTACCTACATTCAAACTCATTTGAGGTCCTCAACCACTACCTGTCCCTCCGGACCGTACGACGCTAAGTACCCCAGTGTTTCTCAGCCTGTGCTGACTGGCTGACTTGACTTGACTTATGTAGAATCGGAAGGGACCACCGAGTCTGTCATTTCTTAGACGGACGTCACGTCCTCTGGGTACAAGTTAGGGACCCAGTCCTTCTGGGGTACCTCTTCCTTTGTCGTTGTGTGAGGTCATAATGAGGGACCCTCTAGGGGTTCCTGTCTCCTCGGACCGTCCGATGTCAAGTACCCCAACGTTTCTCAGCCTGTACTGACTCACTGATTCAAAGTCAAAGTCAAATTGTGTAGAATCTCGTACACATCTAGAACGGTTAGAGAGATCGGAGGTTAAAGAGATGCTAATTGTAGTAATGGTGATTGTGGCAGTAAGTCAGTCACTTAGTTTGATAAAGACTAGGTACGTGTGAGAGTTTGGAAAGGTGTTAAATAACGATCTCGTGACGAAAGGAGAATCAGAAGGAGTTCAAAGTCTAATAGACAGTGGAGTATGTCCTTCAGGAGGAACTTAGGGTTTAGATCCCACTTAACATGGGAAGGAACCATGAGGGTACACTATCCCTTATCCCTTAATATGAAGTAATCTGTATTAATCCATATTAAGGGGTAGTGTCGAAAACAGTGATACAATATGTTAACGGACAAATTAATTTGAGGACTTAGGAGGTGATATTGTGTCCGAAATATTTTCGTCCGTATAAACAGGACAAGTTAATATATAACCGTGAGTGGTGTTAGGGACGTTGTAGTATCTGTGAGTCACTTTTTAAAATACATTTTTATTTCATAGAAAATGGAAAAAGAATTAACATTTGTTTCCTTAGCAAGACGGAACCATAAAGATACCCTAACTCACTATTTAATGATTGTGTTTCTATACCCCTAAACATAAGTGAAACTCCTGTAGCAATAAAGTCTTTGAATAAAAATAGAACTTTTCCGTTAGAAGGTTTTATAATTTATATTCGGACTTTGAGTCAATTTCGACAACGGTTCTCCTGTAGTTTAGTATTTTCGAAAACCCTGACATAAGGATAACAGATATTTCTTACTAAATTAAAGAAGTAATATTAAGGACGACGTAACTTTCCTTTGTTCCATTTTCTGAGTAGTCTTCCAGAAGTATTGACTTTAGAATCCTCTGACACCATTAAACTGTAAGTAATTTTGTTGTCGATTTTACTACTCTCCATCTGTCTAGGGTTAGGGGTTTCTGTCCTTCACGTCGTACGACACAGGTGTTCAACGTATTGAAAACGGAAAAAAGGAAGTCAATGAACAGGACAAAAACACAAAGATTAAGTAACGGAAGTTCTAAGTACACTACCGGAGAATAAGTAGTCTTAATTAGGTTCCTTAGACTACATCGGTCATGACATGTGTACGATGTTTCAATAGATAATTGATTTACTAAAGTTCGACTTTAACACTGGTGACACAAAACAAATTTTATGTCTTCATTAATCAATAGGTTATAAAACTAAAATTACTTTAGTCTCGTTTCACCGTTAAATATCTGTACTATTTTAAAACATGTTTCCTGTAACAAGAAATACCGTTTATGTCACTCGGTCCAACACGTCTAGTATTTGGTTCGAGTTTTGTAGTGTTCTTTTATCCGACCTAAATTTTAGTACTTTAGATCTTGTGTCACATATACGGATTATAACTTTTCAGTGTTATATTAGTCACTGTACCACCATCCAGGGAACCTTTGAGAACCTGAAAAATAAGAAATTGAGAAATCTTTATAAATGTCTCTATACTTTTTTCACTATATTCGTTGAAGAAACTTCAAAAACAAGTAATGAATATTGGACACTCTCTTAATTGACCGGAGAACTTAGTCGTAGTCTTAACAATGATATTTTAAAGGCCCAGATTTAAGCTACCAGTCCGAAAAGGTCCTACAATCTGGGATCATTATAAAATACTATTTCAAACACTTTAGGGAAAAGATGTCCTCCTTAAGTCGTGAGGAAAGAGTGAATTTATGCAAAAAGTCAAGTCAAGTCAAGTCAAGTCAAGTCAGCGAGTCAGTCCAGGTTGAGAAACGCTGGGGTACTTAACGTCGTGCGGTCCGGAGGGACAGGTAGTGGTTGAGGGCCTCAAGTGAGTCTGAGTGCAGGTAGCTCAGGCACTACGGTAGAGCGGTAGAGTAGGAGACAGCAGGGGAAGAAGAGGACGGGGGTTAGGGAGGGTCGTAGTCTCAGAAAAGGTCACTCAGTTGAGAAGTGTACTCCACCGGTTTCATAACCTCAAAGTCGAAATCGTAGTAAGGGAGGTTTCTTTAGGGTCCCAACTAGAGGAAGTCTTACTTGACCAACCTACAGGAAAGTCAGGTTTCCTACGAGTTCTCAGAAGAGGTTGTGGTGTCAAGTTTTCGTAGTTAAGAAACCGTGAGTCGAAAGAAGTGTCAGGTTGAGAGTGTAGGTATGTACTGATCACCTTTTTGGTATCAGAACTGATCTGCCTGGAAACAACCGTTTTATTACAGAGACGAAAACTTATACGATAGATCCAACCAGTATTGAAAGACAGGTTCCTCATTCGTAGAAAATTAAAGTACCGACGTCAGTGGTAGACGTCACTAAAACCTCGGGTTTTTTTATTTCAGTCTGTGACAAAGGTGACAAAGGGGTAGATAAACGGTACTTCACTACCCTGGTCTACGGTACTAGAAGCAAAAGACTTACAACTCGAAGTTCGGTTGAAAAAGTGAGAGGAGAAAGTGAAAGTAGTTCTCCGACAAATCAAGGAGAAGTGAAAGATGGTATTCCTACGACAGTAGACGTATAGACTCCAATTTATGGAGAAATCTCTACTACCAGAGTTACGTAATAATAACGTGACTATAAAGTTTCGATACATTACGTAAGTGATCATCGTTGTCTATAAGGTTATATTTCAGTTTTAATTCGTAAATTCACCGAATAGACCTTAGTGGTCACCGTTTCCACTTAGTCCCTGTCTGACCATAGACACATTAGACAGAGGGTACGGACTTAAAACAGGTCATCAATTAGTGACAGGTAGACTTCACATTAACTTAAAAATGAAGGAATTCTTCATTGTACGGTGACGAAAGAGTTTTCATGTACATAGGATAAATTTTCCTAGAGACTAAGATCTGTACTCTCAGAGAAATTTTCCTTCGGACGAGAGGAGACTCTCTACACATGACTCTCTTATGTGTGACACTTACTCTTCTTTGTTCGACGACTTCACCTTTTACTGGACTCATCCTATAACTTCGGTTTCCACAGATACCCTCCGTCGTTATGGTTTACCTCCCTTCACTGAACACTGCACACTATTCCTAGTCACAATCATAACTAAAATCAATGAAACGACTGGAGTTTTTCCCTTTTATGTCATTCCACTACTTTACACGACTACTATGTTTCACCTCTTTAAATCAGTTATGTTCCATCCTTTTGTTATTTTGATTGTTACTGAACTCATCCGACCTTAATACCTGACTTTTCACGGAACTCCTTAAGTTAAAAATCTTTCAGATTTTTTTCAATTTCACTTTATACATTCTCTTTATGTGACTTGGAAACTACCCGGTAGCAAGAGTTTAACAAAAGGGGTTTTCGTGTTACTCCTTGATTAAAAAATGAAAAGGTTTATAAATCCTTGTCTTTTAACATTACGACCTATATTAAGGTGTGTCTCCCAGTTCACTCTCTTTTGTAATCATCATAAACCCTCTATAATACAGAGGTAAGAACTCTTTTTGTTTTCTTTGATATTACTTCAAACTTATAACTCAATCCGTTCGATCTAATTGAGGAATTTTACTATTTTTAATGATGATGTCTAGACTAATCATACGTCGTAATACCTTTCATAAAGGTGTCTGTTTTCCATGCTGCCTTTTCTTTTACAATGGGAAAAAGTTTAGATGTTAATATTTGTTTCCGATTTTGGTTCTTTTCTCTTCATCTGTCGTAAGAACTTACAAGAAGAAAGTCCAAGAGTAATAGACTCATCCCAAGTCTGTTTCTTCTCAGGTGTCACAGCTTTCTTTATACTTTCTTTGTCTCCCGTCGCCCTTTCCGACCTACTCAGACGCAGTGTGTCGGAGACTATGACTACAGAGGCCTAACCGACACCAACTATCCGGTTAGTCGGGTCATATACAGAGGACTTCAGTGAGAACTGTCTTCAAGACAAGGAAGTCTTGACAGGGTAGTAAGTTTAACAGAATGTCATTAAGGACTCTGTGAACCCGTAAATTTAGGTGTGTGTAAGATATCGATAAATATTATTCCTTCAATTTTGGAGATAAGTCTCGAAAAATAAATTTAAAAACAAGTGTTATAAAAAAGACAAATTACCTATTACCAGGAAATTCTTTTCAAGCTAACTTCGTAGAAATTATTTTCGATAATAGATTTCGAGGAAAATTTCACACACAACCCCAGGTCGATTCCCATTGGTTCACACTTCACAACTTACTCACTTCTCAGATGACGTATTTTTTCATTGGGTATAGTCTCTCTTTTCCCTCCCCACGAAAATAAGGACGTAAATTCGTGGTCATCTTTATGAAATAAGATTACTCTCCTTTTCGTATTTGGGAAATTCTCGAGGAGTTCCGTTACCGTTGGGTGAGGTCATGAGAACGGACCTTTTAGGGTACCTACCTCCTCGTATCACCCGACGTCAGGTACCCCAGCGACCCTCAGCCTGTACTGACTCGCTGAAGTGAAAGTGAAAAGTGAAAGTACGTGACCTCTTCCTTTACCGTTGGGTGAGGTCACAAGAACGGACCTCTTAGGGTCCCTGCCCCCTCGGACCACCCGACGGCAGAGACCCCAGCGTGTCTCAGCCTTCGTTGAATCGTCGTCGTCGTCGTCGTCGTCGTAAAGAATCGATAAAGAATAGAAGGACCAAAATCGACGTACCCTTTTACCTCATTGTTGTCGTTGTTATTGTCATTTATATAAAACTTGGGAGTGATACACCGTTCGTCCTTCTACTCATTTTGATCTTTAACGTGGTCTCACCTGTCAAACACTAAGACACTGACAAAAAAGAAACCGTTACCTTTCTCTTTTTTAATTTATAATATCATTTCGTCGTCTCTCTATCGGACTTTGGTGAATGAAAGACTTACTCTTTCTTTTTATATTGGTTGATGTTGTATACTAAACATAATTTTGTGTACCTACTCCAGTTTTAAGAACTGAATAACTCTTTTTGTGATTTAATATACTTTCTGTCGAATGTTTAAAATTTTACAAAACGAAGTTTAGACAGAGACACCACACTCGTTTGCAAAGAATTTTCAGATAAAATACTATACTTGATTAGTAAACTAAAGTTAAAGTGGGATTGAAATACCTAATTTACAATAATTAGGATAAAGTATATACTTCCTCAATTCCAGGTATTTCAAATTCATTTAACAAGAATTCATTTTTAGTTATCATCGACAGCTTCGGTCCTAAGTTTTGGTCCAGATAAATTAGGATTGATCAAAAAAAAAGGAAAGAGGTAATAATATCACGATTGAATCATGTGTTTAAGGTTAAAAGTTCAAATGTTATTATGATTTTACACGGGTCTAGAACGTTTCTCTCTTTGTGTGACGTTAAGGACTATAAGGTACTTTAATCTCTTGTCAAGATTTCTTTAGACTAAAATACCTATAAAATAATCTCATTATATGACACTATGTAAATTGAGTTTATTGATTTCAGGTAAAAGGATTAGACAGAAGTAATATGAAGTAAAGACGAAGATAAGTAACCAACGAAGTCTAGATAAGATTTGTAAAAACAAAACTGGGTGAACTTGAGAATTTAGAATTGGGAATATATATTCTTTTGAAAGGTAAAGATTGGGATTAAGTATTTGAATCGTATCCACAGGAAAATAGGAAACGATTAAAACATACCTCGTCTCGGATCCAGAAGTCATGGAGAAGACTAGCGGAGAAGGAAATAAGAAAGAAGGACCAGAAAACAACAACAACGACAACAACAAAACAAAGAAAAGAAAAGAAAAGAAAACCGTCTACGATCTCGTGAAAATGGTTCTCCATTCGAGGTAGATCAGTTCCGATACCAAAAAGGTCATCAGTACATACCTACACTCTCAACCTGACACTTCTTCCGACTCGTGGCTTCTTAACTACGAAAACTTGACACCACAACCTCTTCTGAGAACTCTCAGGGAACCTGACGTTCCTCTAGGTTGGTCAGGTAAGACTTCCTCTAGTCGGGACCCTAAAGAAACCTTCCTTACTATCTATCTGTCTATCACTTCAACGAGTCAGTGCAGGCTGAGAAACGCTGGGGTACCTGTCATCGGTTGGTCCGAGGAGGCAGGTACCCTAAAAGGTCCGTTCTTATGACCTCACCCAACGGTAAAGGAAGAGGTCCTTCCTTACTACGATTTCGACTTTGAGGGTATGAAACCGGTGGAGTACACTTCTTAACTGAGTAACCTTTTCTGAGACTACGACCCTCCCTAACCCCCGTCCTCCTCTTCCCCTGCTGTCTCCTACTCTACCGACCTACCGTAGTGACTGNTTCTTATGACCTCACCCAACGGTAAAGGAAGAGGTCCTTCCTTACTACGATTTCGACTTTGAGGGTACGAAACCGGTGGAGTACACTTCTTAACTGAGTAACCTTTTCTGAGACTACGACCCTCCCTAACCCCCGTCCTCCTCTTCCCCTGCTGTCTCCTACTCTACCGACCTACCGTAGTGACTGAGCTACCTGCACTCAGACTCACTTGAGGCCCTCAACCACTACCTGTCCCTCCGGACCGCACGACGTTAAGTACCCCAGCGTTTCTCAGCCTGTGCTGACTCACTGACTTGACTTGACTTGACTTGACTTCCTACTTTTTATGTCCTTCTTTTTTCACTATTGGTTATGAAACCACGGGTTTAGGTTGGATGTGACAGACTGAAGGATACTGAAAATGAATGAATTAGATTAAGAAAGGTGAGAGGACGGAAGTAACAAACGGTCAGAAAGTTAAAATATGATGTACCTCTTTTTCTTTCCAACGTTTTGATTCATTCTTTTCTTTATTTCTTTTAACTCGATCTTTCATTAACCATTCAACCGATTGTTCAACTTCTCTTTCATCTTTCCTCTATCACTTCTTCCCTTCCTTCCTTACCTCCCTCCCTCCCCTTTTTTCCGTTAAAGTTCTTTTTATTTCCCCAAAACTAGAATTGTCCCATTACCTTAAAAAATTGTAAAGTACTGATGAGGGGGCTTTTTACGTATATTTATGTTTTTACACGTTTGTTAAAGCTCAATTACCTAACTAGAGGTTTCGGGTAATTTGGGAACGTAACCATAACTAACATTTTAATACAGAGACTTACTTTTTAATTTGACTTTCTACTAAAACTTCCTGTAAAACCGACAGTGGAAACCGTGTTTCGTCGAACTATGTGTCTCTGGTCCTATATGTTACGTGTCCCCCTATTATATCTGTCCTTCGTAATCTTTCCCGTCTAATATATTATCCGGTGGTTTTACGGACTTCCTGTGAGATCTTCAGACTGGGACTTATCGTACCGTCGTCGTGTATGGCCAAAGAGTACTATGGTGACTCTAGAAGGAATTTGTCGAGTGGGGTCGGATAAAAGGAAGGTGACGCCCCCCGACCTCAGTAGTGTGACGACATTTCTTACGTTAGACGAGAGGTTGACCCTCGTTTCCACTTAAGTCAACACGAAAAAGAACAGAGAACTTATTGTAGAGGGACTGACGAGGGACATTACGGTCGTGGAGATCGGAGACGGAAGAGCAGGACAGTCGTAGAGCAGTTGAACAACCCCCGACCCAGTCGGTCTACTTCAAGTAGGTTCCGTCATGTAGGTGGACCGTTACACTGCAGACCCTGTTGCGACAAAGAGTTCCTTAGTTGCCTCGTGACCGGGTGGACTTCGAAAAAGCGCGTTTCGATAGATAGGTTCATGGAACGGAGTTACATTATAACGTAGGTCAACTGTGATCTTCATTAGTACTCCACTCACACCTATTATGAGTGGTTGTTATTCGACGGGACAGACCACTCAAACTATTTTTATTAGTCTCTTTATCTCCTGATGTCCTCGGGGGCCTTTTCCCAAATGGGTAGGATACCTATTCGTCTTAGAGGACCCCTTGTCGAAGTCAACGAAGGTTACGGACGGTTTATTTCCCCTCTGAGATAAAGACAAGACAAGACTTTAGACAAGGATCGAGATCGAAAGAGAGAGGGAGACCCAGGGAGAAACAGACCCGAAGTTGGATGAACGGAATTGCGTTTCGGCCGTAGAAAGGGAAGACGACAGAAAACGGAACCCACAAGACAACGATAAGTGTAAAGTTTGCAAGGTTATAGTTTTAGGGTGGAAAGGAAACTTCGGGTGGGAGAGAGGGTTCTTTAGGAGGAAATTCGAAGGACGGAAGTAGGGTCTTCTTCTTCTGAGAATGTGCCACCTTATCTCGTGTCCAAAACCTAAGTCTGTTTAGACTCAAACCTAGGTCCGACACACGATAATCTTTTAAATAGAGTGAAGAGACTTAGAGACAAAAAAAGTAGACATTTTGACCACGTCCATTACGGACAACAGGTTTTATATTCGTATGAGTCATTTACAATTAAAGGAATCGATTTATGATAGTACAGGAAACGTCACAAATAATCATAAATAGTTTATGAAGAATAAGACACCAACGAATATATATATATATACAGACTATATATATATATGTGTGTATATATATACAGACTAAAGGAGATAATGTATTATAACGATTTATAGTTGAATGACATCTCCGGAAGATACTGAAAGTTTACATTGGGTGTGGTCGGTAAACACAAGAGAAAGAGAGGAAAAACGAAGTATCACTAGTAGAGATAGGAAACCGAAGGTCCACCGAGGTCGCCATTTCTTAGAGGGACATTTGGTCCTCTGTGTCAAAACTAGTAATGTGACGTGTCTAGAGGACTTCCTCCTTACCGTTGGGTGAGGTCATAAGAACGGATCTCTTAGGGGCCTGATTGGACCACCCGATATCAGGTATCGTGATGTCTCAGTCTGTACTGGATCACTGATTCGTGTTGAATCACTGATCCGTGGTCGGTAGTGTTACTAGTGATCCGTAGTAAGAAGGGAAGAATCAAAGACGGAAACAAAGAGGGAAACAAACCGTAGAGAAAGGGAGATATACATTCGAGGCGTTCCCGTACTTGAAAGAAACACAAGAATGACGATATAGTGGACGCCATTGTGGATCTTATCTCGGATCTTTTATCATTCACGAATTATTATAAAACCTTTAATTACTGGTTAAATTATACGGGGAACTCCGGTCACTATTAAAGAATTGATAAAATTTCGGAGTTCCAACCTTCCCTGTAAATAGGAAAATATCTAATCCCACGAAAAGTCTGTAGACTCGTGTGTCATGTCGGAGGCAGAAGAGTAGGTGTGTCCACGAGTATAGGGGGACATAGGGTACGAGAATCCACGGAGGGGGTGAGACTCCACGACAAGGACGACACCTCTTGAGGGAGAAGGACGAGGTATGGACGGGTCACCTTAAAGAGGACTATGGACCTCTGAGGTCCACCGTTTCACCGTCCTTGTCATACTCGAAACTTCGGGGTGTCTTGGTCCAAACTACGTGAGTAATCGACCCATTAGAACCTGTGGAATGAACCGAAGAGTCCCGGAGTCAACAGAATAAATATTTCCTGATCGTACCGTCACTTCCATTTTCGACTACCTATATTCCTAAGATAGTTGTAAGGAGTACCAGTTGACGGATGTTGACGTTTAATTATTATACTGTAACTATAGTTATCTAAGGGTCAGACACAGGGGATAAACCTAACTTGAATCTGTCCTTGGTATCCCGAAGGGACCACCGAATCTGTCATTTCTTAGACGGACGTTACACCTGTGGACCCAAGTTAGGGACCCAACCCTTCTAGGGGACCTCTTCCCTTACCTTTGGGTGAGGTCATAAGAACTGACCTCTTAGAGTACCTGACTCCTCGGTTCGTCCGATGTCAGACACCTCATCGTTTCTCAGTCTGTGCTGACTCGTTGACTGTAAACGCGAAAGTTGTGATCTGTCCTTGGTGTTGGCCTGACTACAGACTCCTGAGCCGGTGATCGTGACAGGGCGTGTCTTGTCTGTCCGTTGTGCAAAAACCTACGAATTTATTTTCTTATATCCCCTCGACCCGGACCGGACGACCCAAGTTACGAAAACTTCAAAGAGAACCAAAAAAAGAGAGTGACCTTTAAATAAGAATTTGTAGCAAAGAATCAAATATCGAAAAGGGTGGACTGAAAGAACTCCAGTCAATTGTATCAGAATCACCGATAGAGACCTCTTTCGTTACCGTGGGGTGAGGTCATGAGAACGGACCTTTTAGGGTACCTGCTTCCTCGTACCATCCGACATTAGGTACCCCAGCGATTCTCAGCCCGTGCTGACTCGCTGAAGGGAAAGTGAAAAGGAAAGTACGTAACCTCTTCCTTTACCGTTGGGTGAGGTTACAAGAACGGACCTCTTAGGGTCCCTACCGCCTCGGACTACCCGACGGCAGATACCCCAGAGTGTCTTAGTCTGTGCTGACTTCGCTGAATCGTCGTCGTCGTGGTCACCGATAGAGACAACTAGAGGTTTGTTCATAACGTACTTAACGGGAGATTATAGGTCAACTAAAGATGATTGAAAGAAACAGGTTGATTCAAATATGTGAGTAAGTGAGTAAATAAGTAAGCGGGGAAGTTTACGTGTGAATGACTCGTACCGTCTCTAGATCGTCTATCCTAGACAGAGACGACTAACCCAGTAGTTCGTACGGTGTATCAAGGACAATGCGATAAGAAATGAAAAGTTTTTAGTTTTATCTGTTTTTGGTGTAAGATATTGTAATACCGGTCGTTCTTGATGAAACATTATATTTAATGGTTATCGAGACGTGCACCTTTTACCTTTCAGTAAGAATCCACTTTCAAAGTGGATATCTCAAATTTTTTTTTTGAACCACTTATATAAAAAACTAAACGTTATTTAAAAGATTCTAACTAAATAGATATAAAGACACAAATATTCGTCATGATCTTCTATTTTTACAACCCATAACATAATGTAAAAATTTTGCCGTCATGACATCTATAATAACGTCAAGAAAATTTAGATTCGGAAACCGTATACTATTTGATTCGTCTCAATTTTCGTTCCTTTTACTAAGTAAAAACCACGTCTAGAAGGATAGATAGTCTACGGGGGAGGGGACGTTTGTTTTCTTTCTCTACAGTAGGACTGGACCGGAAGATGTCTTGTTTTCTTAAATGTCCAGACCACCACGTTTACTTTGAACTCTGATAGTAGGTTTTTATTTTCTACTTTTACGAGAGAGCTCTACTCTTTCGTTTAACCTTTATTGTACCTCGTTCTCCCGTGTCCTCCTGGGTCCCAGAGTAATAATCTGAGGTATTCAGTCTTACGGGCTCTCCGAGAGAGGGGTGTCGGACGGTGAGTCAGACGTGTAGACACTTTACCTCTATTTTCCACACGAGGGAAGGAGTATAGTCTCCGCCATCCTACTTACGTTGACGCGACCCTTGCGTAAAGTTTTACGTGTCTACTTCGCATTATCTTTATTTTACATTTCTGACGATAAGTCTTTACGAGAAACTTTATAAGAACTATGAGTCCGTCTAGAGAGACCTACGAACTCCGTAACAGGTCTACACATCCTAAAAATTTACGGAGACACCTTTTTTGTTTGTCAATTAACAAACTAGACCTCTTGTCTTATTCTGGAGTCCGGAAACGGCTGACAGGTCTCACGACAAAGCCTACGACACGTTATATGTCTGACGTTTCCCCTCTCAGAGACGACTGATTGTAGTGTGTCTACTCTCCTTTCTGTTTTCACGACCTTATTTTATGTCGGTAGGATTTAAGAATAAAACTAAATAATAAAGAATGCTAGAACGAACCTTTTCTTAAACGGAGAACAGAGAACCGTACCCCATCTCCTACCGTCAGGACCTAATCGTAGGTCTAAGTAGGTAAATGTAT
Source organism: Capra ibex (assembly GCA_006410555.1). Lineage (NCBI taxonomy): Eukaryota > Metazoa > Chordata > Mammalia > Artiodactyla > Bovidae > Capra > Capra ibex. Next base: position 38,413,037 of record SJYO01018169.1, on the reverse strand, counting down.
GTCGGACAGAAGTCCACGGAGTTCGGATACGGGGGAGTAGAAATTTTATGTGTATACACTAAGGGCATGGTGTCCGACAAATTTCCTACTGTTTTACTACGACTTCTACGACAGTTGACGTTCGTGAGATACTTTCTTCTGCAATCTTCTTCCCAAGAGATAGATGACGGAAGATTAAAGTACTTCTGAAGTCTCTTTACAGTCAATGGTAGGTACCTTTTGATTCGTTATACGTCTAAGTTTCATCTTTCTCCAAACGTCTTCTGTCTTATGGGACCAGAGTATTTTACTTACTACTTAGTCGAAGGGGTTTCTTTAAGTGAGAATCTTATGAACTCTCAGGATAGTAATATCCATATCTAAACCCCCGTTTACACTATCTATTAGGACCTTAAGACATTATCCTCCTTCCCGTACTTTGGTAGTAGAATAGGTAAGGTAATATACCTATGTGATTGTCTACGGTCGGGACGTTACTCGTCTGTTTACTGTGTCAAGCCCTCACACCGTTCCTGTCGTCCAGTGTGTCAGTGTGAATAGGTGTGTCTATCTTTGTGACAATCGTTTCCGTCGTCGGCAGTGGATTCTAAATTTCTTGTTACTATTTATATTTGATCTCCTTGTCTACTTCGACCTTATGACTTTACGATGACCTACGAGGACTATAACAGACACAGAAGTGTCGTGTGATTAGTTTAGTAGCTCTTACTGACGAAAGATTCGGTATTTATAAAAGTCAGCGCCATCTTTGTGTTACGTCGACACACAAATACACTATTCGGGAAGTATATCTTTCCTCCGGGTATTCGAGTGTCTCTATCCTATGCCCCCGACTACCATTTCTTGTCTTCTTTCACCAAGGCGGGAGCGACAGAGGTAGAAACCGAGTCGTTCCCGAGTTACACTATATTGTTAGAAATGTACGTATCGTGGAAAGAATGGCTCTTCTCTTTCGTTAAGGGTCCGTAATGGAGTAACGAGAAGTAGCGTGGGGGTCCCTTATCGATCGTTCATAATAGGTTAAAACGTCCGTCATTTTCACTCCAACACTAACCGACTTGTAGACCCATTTCCAATATCTCGTTCAGATACGATAACGTCTCTAATCTCGGTTAAGAGGACGGAGAAAAACGTTGTCGATAATGAATTTGTGTGAAATGTTGAGTAATTCTGTCGTTCCTTTACACGAGTATCTTGTTACGGTTTACTTTAAATTTTTCCTTTTGTTCCTACCTTTTGCAGTGTAAGCTATAGTAAGAATCAATGTATTTTACGTATACAAATATAATTATATGTTGTCACTGTTGTATAAATTACGGTGACTTTACATGTGAAATTTTAATAATTTATAATTTTACCATTTAAATAATATATATATTTTTTCCACTTTCACAATCAACGAGTCAGTACAGGTTAAGAAACGTTGGAGTACCTGACATCGGGTGGTCCGAGGAGACAGGTACCTTAAGAGGTCCGTTCTTATGATCTCACCCAACGATACGGGAGGAGGTCCCCTAGAAGGGTTGGGTTCCTACCTTGGACACCGAGGACGTAACCGTTCGTCTAAGAAATGGGTAACTCGGTAGTCCCTTCGGGATACCACATATATATAAAGTGTTAATTTTTTTTTCTTTAGAGACGATATACTGGGTCGTTAAGGTGAGGAGTCATATATGTAGGTTTTTTTTTTTGGGAATAAGTTTTTCAATGTGTATGGGGTTACAAGTATCTTCGTAATAAATGTCAACGGTTTTATACCTTCGTTGGATTTACAGGTAGTTGTCTACTTACCTATTTCTTCTACATTATATGTGTATGTACTACCTTATGTTGAGTCGGTGTTTTTTTCTTTTTTTCTTGATTTAAAACGGTAAACGTCGGTGTACCTACCTGAACCTCCCACGATACGATTCATTTTATTCAGTCTGGTATTTTCTGTTTACGACATACTATAGTGAATATGCATCTTAAAATTTTTATGTTGTTTTATCACTAAAATTGGTTTTTTTCTTCGTCTGAGTGTCTATGTCTCTTGTTTGATCACCAATCGTTACCTCTCTCCGCCCCCTTCCCTGTTAAATCCCCACACCCTCATCCTTCATTTTTGATGACCCAAACATTCTATATATTGTGCCCCTTATATCGGTTATAAAACATTTACCTCATATTGGAAATTATAACAGTTAGTGATATAACATACGGACATTAAATATATTATAAAGTGCCCTTCATATGGAGTTAATTTTATCCTTACGGCACCTCGCTGATTCGGGTTCCTGGTGTCACTGACTCGGTGAGAGGTCGAGGGCACTCGGCTTTGATCTCTTTCGGACGTGCGTTGTTACTTCTAGGTCGTGTCGGTCTTTGTTTGTTTGTTCATTTTAAATAAAATCTTTTTTCTTTCTTTCTTTAGAGTAAGAAAGGACGAAACACACCGAAAGAAGGAACATCCGACTTTAGGGGTGGGATGGTAGTCGAAAACTTGAAGTCGGGAGGTAAGTTCCGACGACTAATTTGCAAGGAATCGGTTCAGAGAGGTGGTCGACGTTTGAGTGGGAGAGCCTTAGACTTGTCATTAGACCTTACGTCGTTTCACGCAATGTCTCGTGAAAAAGCGTATAGTATAGTAAACTATAAGTGTTTTGTACCATAATGGGTAAAATTTATTTATTTTAAATAGACTCTTTTTAGTACATCGATCGATTCCAGTTTGGTGACCGTACGTCGAATCCTAGGTTGGATGTCGACGGTCCAAATATACTTCGACGGGGTTTGGATAATTTAGATTGAGACCCGTGATTGGTGCATGAAAGAACTTGATAAGTAATAAGTATCCTGAAAATTATAGAGATGATTCGATGTCTGAGGAACTCCTGTTTCAGGGTTTGTCAAAACATTAGAGTCGTTAGGATTCGTACTTTCACAATCAGTGAGTTACCACAGACTGAGAAACTCTGGGGTACCTGACATCAGACGGTCCGAGGAGACAGGTGCCTTAAGAGGTCCGTTCTTATGACCTCACCCCACGGTAAGAGAAGAAGTTCCCTAGAAGGGTTAGGTCCCTAACTTGGGGACAGAGGACGTAACGTTCGTCTAAGAAATGACAGACTCGGGTTGGGATTCGTAAATAAGTTAGTTAAGAACACCTTAATTGCTTTATTATCAGATCCATTTAAATATATTGTTATTTTACCTAGAATCATTGGTTTGTGCGTATTGGTTAGATCTAAACTTTTTTAATTCGTGGTGTTTTATCCGTGACATAACGATTGACGAATACACACACATACGAGCCAGTGAGTCAGCACAGACTGAAAACCCCTGGGGTACCTGACACCGGGCCGTCCGAGAGACAGGTACCCTAAAGGGTCCGTTCTTATCAACTCACCCAACGGTAAAGGATAAGACCCCCTAGAAGGACTGGGTCCCTAGTTTGGGTATAGAGGACGTAGAGGACGTAACCATCCGTCTAAGAAGTGGTGTGTCAGTGGACCCTACAGGGACAGGTTTGTCAATTAAGTACGCTTTTCTTTTTTTACAACAAGTCTTTTTAGTATTGACCGAAATCGACTCATTATGAGTTAAAGACGTAAACGGATTTGAAGAGACGGTAAATGATCGACACAATAAAATCCGTCAGTAAGCTTTACAAAACTATTCCCAATAGTGGTGTAAGAATGAGTAAGTAAAGACGTTTTACAAAATAGGACAAAGGTGAATTCTTTCGATTTGTTTGACTACAAAGTGTAATGACTGAAACAATTTATTGTCGTAGACGTGACGTTTCCAAATAGGTGTGAAGAACCGGTCCAGACTCCCCAGATTGAGTCATATAAAATATCGTCTACCAGAGATTTACCCTGAACCTCACTATTAAGACCTAGAAACGAAAAGGTGAAGAATTGTAAATAAACTCCTAATTAACGTTTACAGACTATGATCGTCGTACGATACGACTGACTAGATTAGAGGTCGTCGGGAGTTTGTATATTTTAAGTATAACCTAATAAAATGATCAGAAGTATGTGCCTGTCGGGGATAGTAATTGATCTGTAGGGAAATACAAGTGAAGACTATGTAAATGACTTTAACGGGAATACAAGAATACTTTTCCTCTTATCTCACTCCTGACATCTTGTGTAACGGTTACGTTATGTGTCACGACGGTACTCTTACTCCAGTAGACGACGGCGGTGATGTGTGTCCGCAAGGGTACACACGAGTACTTCAGTCCCATGTGGAAGTCGGATCATTTCTGTAAAAGGAGAATCTTTAGAAACTTCAACCGGTACAGTCACTTCGTGGTTCACAAAGATCTACCGGGTACCTCACGTCTCGAGAGACGGTCCACCGGTACGGACACGTACTCGTTCGGATAGTGGCAGGACACATTACTACGTTACTACGTTATACCCGGTCTCTTCGACCGTCAGGTGTTGTTCCAAAACCCCTTCTCTCTTTGCTCTCCAAGAAGTGTGTTACAGTCTCCAAGAAGACTGTAAGGGACTAAAAAAAAAAAGGGGTAACTGTGTCGTGAGCTGAGAAGAAAAATTATGACAGGTACTTCATTGTCTCCGAAAGGGCTACTGAGTCACGTTTATTAGGTGGTCGTCACGTCCTCGGTATCCTCTGTGTCCAAACTAGGGACCCAAGCCTTCTAGGGGACCTCCTCCTTACCGTCGGGAGAGGGCATAAGAACGGATCTCTTAGGGTACCTGTCTCCTCAGACCGTCCGATGTCGGGGACCCAAGTACGTCTCAGTCTATAGTAACTTCACCGAATCGTATGTGTGCACACACTTCATTCTCTCCCGTGGGGGTCCGAGGACCGACTACGGGGCTCCTTCCCACCATGTCGTGGTGTCACTCTGTCGAGGGGTCGGTCCCGAGGGTGTGGTTCGGAGGACCTCTAGGTAGGTCGGGCTCCGTGGGGGATCCGAGACACCTCCACCTGTGAACAAACGGTACCACAGCTCCAATTAACGAGAGTCAAACGAAATTCGAGTAAGGAAGTGTACTTCGGTTCCGTCCGTGACGTGTGGTTCCTTCGGCTTAGAACCGAACCCCTTATTGTTTCCAGAAAAGACAAAGTGTCGATTTCTCTGACTTTGAGTTCTTTCTACCTCCCTTACATGAAATTTGTTAAACATCGATAAAACGAACTAAAAGGGAACTTCGTTATTTATCGACACGAGGGACAACGACCATAAAATAGTTCGAGACAAACAATATTGACGTGTAATACAAGGTATGTTCTGTCGCAGAAACTCGAGAGAAAAGCACAAAGGGATGATGTTAAATTGAGGCACTCCTCGTTATGGGTACACGGTGGTCCTACCTCTTCTTTATCGTCCTGGGCGACGATAATTTATGAGGGTGGACTTACGTCTCGAGGAGATAATCCTCGTTCACTTACGGTTCAACCGAAGAAATCACATTTAATTACACCACTTTTTTTTATTTACCCTCGGAGATCTAATTGTCAGTGAGGGACGACTACTACTGGAACCGGTGATTCTCTTGGTCTTGTTCTCTTTTAATAAAGGTTTGTGTCATATGTATGGGAGGATTGGGAGGACTTGTGTCTTCTCGGCGTCATCACCCTCCCCTAGAGACTTCTTCCAGGATAAGCGAACAAAAAAATTTGATTCACACTAAATCAAACAAAGAGACATTTTTCTTCTCTTTAGTCCCTTATAAGTACAATATTACTACTCAACGTTGATCTATCTCATTGACAAGGAGTTTAGGATTCCGGGTACTGTACCTAAATCCTGTAAGTAGACACGGGTTCCGGACATGAGTGTCAATCATTATTATTGTTGATTTTACATCTATCAGTACGAGGTTAAGTTTCGTAAAAAATAAAGGTAAAAAGTAAACTAGGAATCTTTGTTTGTCTCCATTTATCCACTACTGGGAGGAATAAAGATAGTGTTCACCCAGGGAGTCACTAGTGAAGTCATAAGAAAAGATGTTTTGTCCGTAAATAATGTTTCATAATTGATTAGGGACCCGAACTCAATTAGGTTTAGTGATTTTTATTTAACGTTCGGTGAAAAGTTTACGCCTTCCTACTTCTTCCATTCCAAACACAAAGTCTAAGTCGTCGAAGAAGGAAAGGAAAAGGTTAATTTAACAACAACAAATCAACGATTCAGCACAGGTCGAGAAAACGTCGGGGTAACTGACATCGGGCTTGTTCACTACAGTTTTCCTCTAGACGGTCCTTTTTCTGGATCCTCACACACCTGTGCACGTGACGGACTCAAGATTCACTAGTCCTACACTCGTCTCGTGTGCAAGGGACCCGGGAGACTAGGAGTGTCAGACGGGTTCATAACTGTCCTTTTAGAAGACGGTCCTTCTTAGGCAGAGGAGATTTCTGTTCTGCCAGGGCCTTAACCATGATCGTTCTACGACAACGCCACTCCCTACCCTCCTCGTGTCGTGACTGTAAAGAGAACCGGCATGCTTTCGTCATTTAGACCGACACTTCTGTTCATTTGAACTTAACACCCCTTTTACAAGAGGTCGATTTTCAGGGTCCCCGAGTCTTTTGCAAAAGTATAATTATTATCAAGTGTCTACCTCAGAAAGTTGAATCTTTAAAATTCTACAGAAGTTCATGTGTTAGATTATTTCTTACGATCCTGTAATTTTCATTATATTTATTTCCTTTACATTAGGTACATTCCCAGTAAACCTATTAATAAAGTAGAGAACGTAGGTCTTAAAACTTTACTTTATATCAGAAAGGAGTGAAGAAGACGTTATTCAGTAAATATTTTTCATTCACCGAAGTGTTTATTTACTGACATAGACACTGATGAGAGGGTTTTAGTTATTATGTAAATAACTATTAAGACGTAAATTTCCAAGTAAAGTGGAATCATAACTGTAAGACAGAGGAGACGGTAAAGTAATCTAAATTTTAAAAAGTAAGAACCATTACTTGACATTCTTCAACGATACAATCTTTCATCGGGGTAAAGTTTAACCCGTTACGTTGAGTTATATAGTAAAAGATAATTAATGACATTAGCCATTTCAAAGAACAAACACACCAGTCGTTTTAATCTCAATCCTCAGACCGAAATGGAAAATTCCGTTCTTAAGAACCGAAGAGGAATTTATGTAGTAACTCCACGAGACATTTTGCCACCAACGACCCCAAATCCACGATCCAGCACAGGATGAGAAGACACTGGGGTTCCTGATACCGGACGTTCCGAGGAGACAGGTACCCTAAAGGGTCCGTTCTTAGGACCTCACCTATCGGTACGGGAAGAGGTCTCCTAGAAGGGCTGAGTCCCTAGTTTGGGTGTAGAGAACGTAGAGGACGTGACCGTTCACCTAAGAAATTGGGACTCGGTGGTTCCTTTGGGGAGACATTTTACCTCGGTATGGATTTTTGAAGGTAAGACACTCGGAAGTCTGTTCTGAACTTAGGCAAGTTGCTTAGGAAAACTCACTGATGTTTTAGGGGTTGTGACCCACCTTCCTGTCCCAAAGTCCTTGCTTTTGTATCGTGACAGGAACTCTTCGAGTGTCAGATCACTCTTTCGTTTACATATATGTCTTTTAGAGTTCTCTTTCATCACTCAGAGGTCCGGACATTTGTCCTTTTACGTCGGACTTTGTCCTCACAGTCGGGTGACCCCTTTAACTCCTTGACGTCGTCACCATTCTGCTACAAATTCGACGTGTAATCGGGAGAAATTATAATTCCAAAGTGTTGTCAACCTTGTATTTACTTACAGAGTCAGTCGAGATCGACGACATTGTTTGATAGTATCTTCCCACTGAATTTGTTCTCAATGACTCCACTCTTCAGGTTCTAGTTCCATGTCTATCAAAAGAACGACATAGAAGTGTACCATTTCTCTCTTTTTGTAGACCACACAATTACATTCCCATAATTAGAGTAGTACCTCGGAGACGGGAGAACTGGAGTATATTTGGATTAATGGAGGACTTAAGGACTAGAAGATTATGGTTCTGTTAGTCCTAATCCCAAATTTGTAAGGTTACCTTCCCTTTTCCCCCTCTCTGTGGTTGTAAGTCAGAGATCGTTACTCGTACACGGAAACATAGTTTAGTGGTTCGTTAAATTATTTTCGTAATGGTGTTATTAAATCGTACACTTTTAGACATACTCTCGTAGTGGTACGCCTTCTTTGTCCAAGAGAGAAGTCTTCGTGTAGTGATGTGCCTCAGTGACGTGTAGGAGTTTACCTTACTGTGTTGGTCCCCTTTTGAAAAGTAGAGGTGACGTATAATTCCGATACTGCGGTATTTTCAATAATAAAATTTTTGACCTCGTCCGCTCTGATCTTTTCGTCCCAATATGACGGTAGACGACCGTCCTGAGGTCCTACTGACAGACATTCTTATAAGGTAAACGTCCAAGGTGGTCGTTATTATTCATGTCCACCCCCCTTCATAACTATGAATAGTAATTGATAAAATAATCTATTGTATATAAATTTTGAGTAAAGTTATTTGACTCAAAATACTTTGAGTAGACGTGACATAAGATTAATCTATTCCTTTACAATTACCATAGAAGAATCATTCAAAAATTTATCGTTGGGGTCTTAATTTATGTAAAAACATAAGGATGAGAACTTAAAAAATTATATGTGGAACAATAAAGGTCGTGTTAAATTATTCTATTTGATATCCCTGTTCCGTCGTAAAAGGGAGTCTAAAGTTAATTGATTTTGTTCTATAACAACTGCGAACTTGCTTCATCTGATATTACGTAAAGTAAACAACTGGTTGTTTTATCAATCTACGCAAAAGAAACAGGACCAAACTCTTGTCTAAAATAACGTGGTTTAGGTTTGTAACACACACGAAGGGATTGAAAGGGACTCCGGGAGGAAATTGATATTTTGGTAAATACTGGTTTTTTTAATTCGTTTGGTCAGCAAGGTAATGAACGACCAAAAGTAATATAGGACTTTGTAGGTAAGTCGTAAAAATAGACGATTACATTGTCTTTGAGTAGACGAGTTACTCTAAATAATGAACAAAAAAAAGGGTGTACAAGTGTTCTATAAGAACATGTAAAACGTTACCCGGAAATAATAGATCATTACTACCGAACGTTTAATTTAATCAAAAATTACCGTATCAATTTAAGATTAAATACAAAACCTCGAAACAAATTAAGTAAATCCATATTACATTAGTAAAAGAACGATAAAGAATGTAATATATCTTTCTTGTTTTCTTGTCCCCGAGAAGTGGTACAAGTCAACAAAACTGATATAATTTAGAACAGTGATTAACGTAAAGGGGGTTCTTTGAAAGTTTTGTTAACGTCAGGCTAGAAAACCCGTTTTGATAGACCAACGAGTCGTAAGACGTATTCTTCAACCGAGTTTGATAATGACATTGAGTCCCAACCAATCGATAACGTGAAAGAGTATGAGTAATATTGGGGTGACACGACACATTACATGACCCGTTAATAAGAAAACGTTGTTTAAGGAAAGGCCACTCGAGAAAAAGAAAGGACTTGTAAGTCCTTTTGGTTTTGGTTTTCACTAGTAATCGTCGTGTCTTTCATTAGAAAATATTGCAAACGAACTTAAAAGAAGGGAGAGTTAGCTGTCTTGAAAGTATCTGGGTCAACGTTATTGGAAAATATTATGGAAGAGCAACCCCAGGTGTGTCGTTCTCGTTTTGCGGGAATTGCTCAAAAGTTGGAAAATTTGGTCTTTGACCTAAGACCCCGACGTATTCTTATTAACTATACTAAATCTTAAAGGACTCGTCCGAACTGGGAAGGAACCACAACTGTCAAAAGGGTTCTCCTGGCTTCGCGTGTCCACCATAAAATTACTCCTGAGAGACGTAGTAACCGAAAAATTTCAAGAGTAGGTTTATTCCTATTTGAGAGTCCGGGTAAGGAAAAAAAGATTGCTCTTTGTATTTAGAACATGGGTCCCCTTAAGAGGGAAAGGTTAAGTTAAACACACACGTAAAGATGCATACCAAGGACGTCTCAAAAATTCATGTTGTACGTCTATGGACTCCACTAACCTAGTGTTTAAGACAAGGAGTGACTGGTAACGGGAAATGTGAGAACTATAACCGGTGGTTTCCCTTTTTCTCAGACTCATAGGCGTTTCGTAAAAGAACAAGTCCTTTTCGTTGAGTAATGTGGTCAAGGTGGCTAATCCTTGGTACTCACCGGAATAGTGTTTATTTCTGGTGTGACCTGCCTAGTGGAAAGGAATAAAGATTACTTCCGTTACGCTCATAAATGATAAAAACTCCATTCTCTTTTTAGTTGAAAAGTCATGTACAGAAAAATGCCAAAAGTAAAAAAGGGACGTGTACAAAATGAAAAAATGTTTCGGATATGAATGTTTGCAGTCTTTTTCTTTTCTTATAGAAAATAAATCTAAACTTCGTCTGAACGTTTAAATTGTTGTCTCAGGGAGTATTCACACAATAACAAACCACACCCACACAACTTAATAATTGAAAGTAGTGCGTGGTGAGTCCTTGCCGACCGAAAGATTTCAGAGAAACGACGACGATTCAGTGAAGTCAACACGGGCTGAGACACTCTGGGGTATCTGCCGTCGGATGGTCCGAGGGGGCAGGGACCCTAAGAGGTCCGTTCTTGTGACCTCGGCCAACGGTAAAGGAAGAGGTTACGTACTTTCACTTTTCCCTTTCACTTCAGCGAGTCAGCACGGGCTGAGAAGCGCTGGGGTACCTGACGTCGGAAGGTCGAGGAGGCCGGTACCCCAAAAGGTCCTACGTCTCTCCGCAATTTCAGGTACGCAAACGACTACATCCTCAGGACAACCTAGTCACTGTTGGAATAATCTCCGGTCGACTTTGAATTTCTCCGATATAGACTTCTGATTGTCTAGAAGTCGATAGTTGTGTAAATGCAGACAGTGAGAATTACGAACAGTTCCGACCAGGAGAATAAGGTCGTAGATATTTTCAACTGACCTCATCTGAGGAGTCGGGAAGGAGTCCAATTCCTCAGGTTTAGATGTAAAATTGTTCTAGACTCCCCTAGTCGTACGTGTAGTTTTAAATTCAGGAAGAGAATTTGACAAGACAATCAAATAAATAGACTTGTAAAAAGGAAAAAAAAAATTCGAAAGACACTTCTACCGAAATTTCAAAATATTTTAAAGGTCACTCGGAGATGTAGAGGTCTCTAATTCTTGGTGACGTAATAATCCGGTTTATGTTTCTGGGGTACATTACCGCATCCTGTACGTCTATGAAGATTCCTGGAATAGGAGTCCATGAACAAGGGTGCTTGTTTGGGATGTCACGAAAGGTTTGAAAAAGTTGAACGGAATTAAATTCTTTACATACTACTGGGTGATGTTTGTCTGGAGAGATACATGTATCGAATATACTTATATATATAGATACATACTAACTTTGTTTGTAAAGTGTTTCGTTATACACAAGAACAATGAACATTAGTGAGCTTATAGAAGGTAATTTAACATAAATTAAAACTTTTTATGTGACCAGAACTAGGTGTTACCGACTTCACCCAGTGTCGGGTGGGATTTTATTACTGGTATTTGAGATAGTAATGTTTACTGAAGTTACGAAGGTGTCAGGGACGACTTCGTGGGACTCGGGATTAAAGGGGGGAATAGAAAGATCAAATAAGGAACTCTTAGGGTTGAGGATAGTAAGAAGATGGGTTGGTCCTGTATATAATCGTTAAGTGACTAGGGTGGTGAACGGGATCTTAGGTAGCGAAAGGTAGAGAAATGGGAAGTGCAGCCTATGTAAGGTACTGGGGAATAACATTAGTGAAGACGCGTGTGAGAGGGAAGGAAACGGAGGAGAACGAAACAGTGTGACAGGACCACTTTGAGAGTCAGTCAAGTCAGCGAGTCAGTACAGGCTGGGAAACGCTGGGGTACTTAGCGTCGTGCGGTCCGGAGGGACAGGTAGTGGTTGAGGGCCTCAAGTGAGTTTGAGTACAGGTAGTTCAGGCACTACGGTAGGTCGGTAGAGTAGGAGACAGCAGGAGAAGAGGAGGACGGGAGTTAGGAAGGGTCGTAGTCTTAGAAAAGGTTACTCAGTTGAGAAGGGTACTCCACCGGTTTCATAACCTCAAAGTCGAAATCGTAGTCAGGAAGGTTTCTTGTGGGTCCCGACTAGAGGAAATCTTACCTGACCAACCTAGAGGAACGTCAGGTTCCCTGAGAGTTCTCAGAAGAGGTTGTGGTGTTAAGTTTTCGTAGTTAAGAAGCCGCGAGTCGAAAGAAGTGTCAGGTTGAGATCGTAGGTATGTGCTTGTGACCTTTTTGGTAGGAACCAATTTAGATTAAGACCCTTGGGACCCGGGTACACGGTCGTCCATTCGTCTCGGTTTCCCTTCATAGGATGAACTGCGACCAGGGTGAAAAGTAGGCGGTCGTGACTGAGGTCCACCCGGACCACGACGGGAACATTCAGAGTAGGTTGGAGAACCGAGACTTATAGGTGACTACTGAGGACGAAATGTAGATGTCGGGACGAGACGGGGACTTGACACCTACACACTATGTCGACGGACATATCGTCGAGATGTACCTCCAGATTGTCTGTGAAGTCTCAATAGTACTGTTTTCGTCTCGACCAGTGGTGAGGGGTGGAGTCAGACGGAGAGGACATCAGAGGGACAGAGTCTTTACGTCGATGGAAGAGAGTTAACGAAAGGTGGACTGAGTGTCGGTTACGACCTCGAGGGGTTCTTCGGGAGATGTTTGAAGTACGACGTCGGGGAAAAGACTGGAGGAAAAGGGATTAGAAACTGTGTGAGTCGGTCGTGGTCCGTGTGAGGTTGTAGTCTCGGGACTATGACCGACGGGTGGGGGTTGGGGGTGGGGTGGTTCTCCTAAAAAGAGAAGAGAACATCAAAGTACCGAGTGGAAGGAGTCTAGAATTATTATTTACATACACTACTTACTTACTACGGTCACGACATGTTCCTGTGTGAGACGTGGACTCAAAGTTTCCATTTTGGTTTACAAGGGCCCCTTATTTACGTTACAGTCAGGTAAAAGATATTAGAGTGTTGGACGTACATTCCGGACGAGAGGAAACACGACGACACCTGTGTCTTAGTCATCGCGAACAGGGTCACTACTGAGACAGGGACTGACTGGACCCTTTGTGTGTGTGTGGTGTGTTTCCCTCATTCCTTCTATCTCTGTGGACATAGAAGGACCTGAAAACCAAAGGGTAAGGATCCTATAGACGTGTTGAAAAAACTTCTATGACGACTTCCTATCCCTTCCCGTCTAAAGACTCTCGAGTTCGACCCTGAGTTTGAAGTAGGTTTCCGGAAACTCAGACGATCCCTTCCGTCTTAGATCTTTTTGACATTTAGTCTCCAAGTTCACCAAGAGACAAAGTGTTCTTCAGACTTAAACGGATAACTTGTCCGTTGTGAATCCTCTTTGATGAGTGAGATGTCTCGGATAATTGACCGTTTCGTGGATGAGATCTACGGGTCAATTGTGTCTTCTCAAGTTCTTTCCTTTCTTTTATCCAACAAAACCCTTAGTCTAGTTAGTGTAGTTCTCCAAATCCAACGAAATCCTCTATCCCTGTCTCACGATTTTTTAGGGGAGTAAACCGATGAACCTCGTCTAAACATATGGACGTCCCACTCCCGACACTGACTGTTTACTTAAATTATTCTTAGAGTTCTCCCTGACTCCTTGACCGTGACTACTTTGTTAAGTATGTTAGAAATTCTGGTTTTTTTTTTTTTTTTCGTTATAGTGTATTATTCGTGAGTTTTTGGTATTAATCTAGATTTAAACCCGTGTGTGACTCGACTAAACCCGGACCTACTGGTTTATATTGAATTCTCAACTTTTCCTTTATCGAGAGGAGTGGAGACGGGGAAGTTCCGGACTTCGAAACTCTAGGACGTTGTTGTCCTGAGAACTGGGTTCTCCAACCGTGGTACTCGTCAGTGACTCCATTCTGAAAGTCTCCGGTGTCCTGGACCTTTATCTTCCCGTATGACCTACTCAAAGTCGTGTATGCACTCTGTGGGTAAGTCCCCGAGGGTCTTTCTCGGACCCTTTGAACCTCCCCCGTTCAAGGTATACCTACCTTGCCCCTCCCCGAGCCTCTTTCCACTAAAGTCGGGTCTACATTTCCTTTTGAGCTTCCGACGAAACCGGTCTTACACAACCATGTATGAGTACTCCGTTTGCTCTTATTAAAATTCTTCGTACGTATCCAAATTTAGTTAAACTATTTAGGTCTTAGTTTCCACCTGATCCTTTAGTTTAGAACCAGATCAGTTAAGGATTTCCCTTTTCTGACCCTAAAGGAGATTCCTAAGGTTCTTCCCCAGCTATGTCCGGGTCAAGTACGTCCGAAGGTTCTAGAGGATTAATTCTTTGGAACCCTGGAGAAGTCGTACCTTCGACCCTTTCAGAGTTTGAACCTCTTGGTGAAAATTCACTAAGAAATATTGGCACTTCTGAATATAATATTTTATTGTTGAGAAAGGTACCATAATTCTCAATTGACCCCGGTAGTTTTGTTTTGGGGTGTTTGGGTTCCATTCTGGGGGGATGTCTACGAGATTCATACTGACGTACATCAGAACTAACATTGTCTATTAGATAGTGTGTTATGTTTTGTTTGTTTGTTTGTTTCTTACTTTCTTTCTTCCTCCCTCCCTCCTTCCTCCTCCCTTCCTTTCTAAGTTTACTTTTCTTTTTTTTTTGGGTACCGTGTTGTCAAAATTATTTGAACCAAAAAAACAACAAACAAACACCGTTTAGTTAAATGTCATTCAAGATGTATCGATTCATCGTAATGTATATATTAAAAATTTTTCACTTTGTAAAAAGATGAAACGTTGAACCATAAGTAAAGAAAAGAAAAAATTTATGTCTAAAATTTATTAAGGAACAAAATTTAAACGGTGGACCTCGGAATTTTAAACGGGAGCTGAAACACTAAGTGCTACGCGAGAGTTTACCCGCAATAATTGTTACGACTCGGTAGACCATCGGAGGACAAACTCGGTTAGTGAGAACGATTCATCCATAATTCTAGTAAACAAGAACATTACGACTTCCTCACGTATACGACATTTGAACATTTACATCGTTAGAAAATTTTGTAATAAAATTTAAACTCACAGGAGATTTAAAAGTACGGGAGATGGGATTAATGTCGAGACGGGAACTTTGGACAAAGTAACCGTGAACTTGATTTCATAGTAACTTTCCCCCGAAGGGTCCGTCACGATCGGTATTTCTTAGACGGACGGTTACGTCCTTTACTTCTTCTGTGCCTAAGATAGGGACCCAACCTTTCTAGGGGACTTCTTCCTTTACAGTTGCGTGAGGTCATAAGGACGAACCTTTTAAGGTACCTATTTCCTCTGACCACCCGATGTCAGGTACCTCAGGGTTTCTCAGCCTGTACTGACTCACTGACTTGTGTGTGTGTGTGTTTAGTGACTTTCCTTGATTCCTCCCCCTTACGGATACGTCGGAACTCCCTTTATTTCTTTTCCGTATAGATTCACTATAATTTCTCTCTGAGAAAGACAAATTGGGAATTGATTACCTTGTTCTTTTGATAAAAGGATAGAAAATTTAATATACCCTGAAGAAATATGAAAGGTTCAAGTTATAATCCAGACTCTGAGATTATAACCATCCTTCCCGGTTATTTTAAAAACTTTTTTGGACAACAACAACAAATCATCGAGTCAGTACAGACTGAGAAACGCTGGGGTACATGACATACATCGGGTGGTCCTAAGAGAAAGGTACCTTAAAAGGTCCGTTATTATGACCTTACCCAACGGTAAAGGAAGAGGTCCCTTAGAAGAGTTGAGTTCCTAGTTTAGACGTAGAAGAGACAGAGGACGTAACCGTCCACCTAAGAAATGGTGACTCGGTGACTCCTTCGGGTATTATTTCTTATATTTCGAGTCTTTAAATTTTTTTTCTCTCTCTCTGAGGGTCCTAGTGGTCGATGGTAGTTAGGAGATTATAGGTGATTTAAAGATTAAACAGTAACCGAGAACCTTCCTTTCAATACTGGTTAGATCTATCGTATAATTTTCGTCTCTGTAATGAAACGGTTGTTGCCAGGTAGATCAGTTCCGATACCGAAAAGGACACCAGTACATACCTACGCTCTCAACCTGACACTTCTTTCGACTCGCGGTTTCTTAACTACGAAAACTTAACACCACAACCTCTTCTGAGAACTCTCAGGGAACCTAACGTTCCTCTGGGTTGGTCAGGTAGGATTTCCTCTAGTCAGGACCCACAAAAAACCTTCCTGACTACGATTTCGACTTTGAGGTTATGAAACCGGTGGAGTACCCTTCTCAACTGAGTAACCTTTTCTGAGACTACGACCCTCCCTAACCCCCGTGCTCCTCTTCCTCTACTGTCTCCTACTCTACCGACCTACCGTAGTGGTTGAGCTACCTGTACTCAAACTCACTTGAGGCCCTCAACCACCACCTGTCCCTCCGGACCACACGACGCTAAGTACCCCACCGTTTCTCAGTCTGTGCTGACTCGCTGACTTGACTTGACTTGAAGATACTTGTATGTTTCGGTAGACGACACCTTTCCAGTGATAGTGTACTGTGTGTATACCCGGTCTTCCGCTATTGATCGTTTCATTTTTGTGCTAGTTTAACGACCTGTTAAAAGAGTAATTTAGATTTTTTTTTACTATGAAGTTTTGTTATTTTTTGAATCGAGAGTATAAACGTAACCAATACGTTACATATCTACGTTACGTACAAACAACGACTACTAAGATAATTCTCGAGAGGTCGTAAAAAAAAAAAGAGATATGGGTCAACCACAAGGTACTGTTGTTGTTTTTCTAATAAGTGTCTAACTGGAAGTAATTGAAAATTTGACACGTTTCTTGGGGATCTGTTACAGTCACAGACTTATGGTGTTATCGTTCTTCCTCCGCTCTGGCAACCCGATCTCCCTGGTCTTCTCTTCTTACGTATGTCGTCCTTCGCCGAAGTGATCTTTCGTCCATCAACACCAGGAGCCAGTCACGACCCTTCTCCTGTCTACACACTTCTGATAACTACCCAGTACCCCTCCGTCCTTTCTGGTGTAGGAAGGACCTAGAGGTTTCTGGGTCGAGAAGTTGGACCAGTAAAGTAATAAAATAAAATATTTTAGTCCTTTAGGAGGTAAGGACAGAGTACGATGGTACAGGTAAAACCCCACCCACCTTGTTCACTTTACTTCAGTAGTCGGGACCTCTTCCCGTATCGTTGGATGAGGTCATAAGGACGGACCTCTTAGGGTACCTGTCTCCTCGGACCGCCCGATACCAGGTATCCCAACGGTTCTCAGCCTGTTGACTTCGTTGAATTGTGTGTCGTGTGGAAAGTCGACTCTCCCCTTTTCGTCATCGAAGGGCGAATGTAGTCGTATATAATGTCTCTCGTCTTCTCTTCCCTGCGAAAAATGGACGACCCGAGGTTTATTTCACGTCAAATACAAGGGAACCTCAAGTGTAAGTCTTTTATTTTTAGTACATCACTGGGAGTCTTGTTGGGGTCTTCCCCATATCCCTCTAGAATGTTACCTTGGCAAGTGACCTTTCTCGGTCTCCAGAATTTAGGGGCTCAATGTTTCGTCGGATTTCTCTTTCGTAATAAGGTACGGACTCGGTACGAAGTACAGGACCTGGTGACGAAAGAAAAGGTGTGGCTTAACACAAGAGTGTAGATAACAACTCTCACAAAGTCCCGGTTATCATGGACCTCTCAGGTCAAAGACTTTGCCGACCTCTCGTCTAACCATTCCCTAACTCCCCGTCAAGGGGACTCCTCCCTCAGGAAAAAGAGTTGTGAGGTCAACAGAGGGGTAACGACCTTCGTCTCTTCCGTCTCGGGTCAGTACCACGACATTATCGGACACTAATTTGGAACCGACTTGAAAGGGGGTGTTTTGTTCCATAGTGTATTTCATAGGTTTTAGCCCTCATAATCCCCTTTTGTTAGTAAGTGAACAAGTTGGTTTCTCTCCAAAGACCTAGATTAACAATGGACGTCACGTGTGGTGTGTTTCCAACGACCGCTGTTCCGTCTCAACATATTTATCGTACTGTTTGTCGACGTCTAAAGTTAATGAGGTACTAGTAGTCACATATCTTATTTCTCCGTTAAAACGTCTCCTCTTTGGTGTCCCTTATGTAACCTGACTGTTGACGGACCTTAAGTTAAACGGCTTCACTATAACTTTATACCCCCTTTTCAGCTCCACGCGACTAATTCAAAGTTCGACGACGCAATGATTATGACAGAGTACTTGGACAGCCGAGACAACAGTGGTATCGTTGTACTAGTAGTCTCGTTAGGACTTTTGTCCGATGTGGTGTCTGACAAGTAAATGTAAACACTATTTACGACCCTCTCGGTCCACCTAATTATTCGGTCCTGAAAGTGTGTTGGACCGTTGGATCTTTTGGACGTATCTCGTCTCTTATAACAAAAAGATATGGACATCGATAAACTGTGTATATTTGTTTGTTTGTTCTCTACTTACTTGTCCTTTCAGTTTACAATTAGGTTCTTCTTTGTCTTTTGTCTTTAAACAAAATTCTATCGTAACCACTATAAATCTAAACGGGTCTCATGAATGACCCCCTTTTTTTGGACGGAACTCTATAAACTCCATTACTTTCAAGAGAGAGAGAGGGAGAGAGAGAGGGAGAGAGAGAGGGAGAGAGAGAAAGGGAGAGAGAGGGAGAGAGAGAAAGAGAGAGTATTACTTTCCAGAGAGAGCAAAAACGAGAGAGAAAGAGTATTACTTTCCACAGAGACAGAAAGAGAGAGTGTGTGTGTATCCGTGCGTGTGTTTGAACTTTTCTAATGTTTGCCTTAATTTAAAAACCAAGAGTGAAGTATGTCTCTACAATTTTTTTTCCCGAAACGTACTGCTTTCAAAACGAATGACTAATATAAATGACAAGAATTTCTTGTTTACTTTCTCCTAATGTTTTTCGTAAAGTTATTTACCCTGAATAATTAAACTGAATATGTTTAGAGTAAGAGTTTTAAAAATGAAGATAAAGGAATTGAACAATTCACATTAGTTGTTGTTTCCTCCCGAAGGGACCACCGAGTCTCCATTTCTTAGACGGACGGTTGGTCCTCTGTACTCAAAGTAGGGACTCAACCCTTCTAGGGGACCTCCTCTTTTACTGTTGGGTGAGGTGGTCATAAGAACGGACTTTTTAAGGCACCTGTGTCCTCGGACCGTCCAATGTCAAGTATCTCAGAGTTTCTCTGTGTCGACTTCGCTGACTGGTGTATGTGGTGTTGTTTCTTTTTCACAGTATACTTTTATCTGATAAAGACCGAAAAATAAAAATACTTCCTTTAGACGAAAGTACCATTTTCATACGGTGTCTATATAATGTTAGACCGAACCCTTTATACGACAAAAAAGACGTTTTTTTATTAGTCTACTCTCTGTTTAGAGTCTCGATTTAAAAGTTTACGAACGAAAAAGACTTTCCCGTTTACCTATGTAGAGGAGATCTTCATGATTTACAAAGGTCGTAAAGGTCGATCATAGAAGGTAAAGGTACCTTATTGTAAGAGGAAAAAACCAAGGATAGACAGGGTTCCGATGTATAGTCGTAAAGGTCGGTCACAGAAGGTAAAGGTGCCTAATTGTGAGAGACAAAAACGAGGGACAGACAGGGCAAAGATGTATAGTCGGGACCGTTGCTTTGTCAGAGGGGAGTTCTAATACACTATGATGCTCAACCCTCACTCCTTTCAAATAAAGATACACGATAGAGGTTTTTTATAGTAAAGGGTTTATGAAACGAATACCGTCAAGTTTGTTTCAAGTGAGAATCGTCCTATGATATTATTTTTAGAGGTCTTCGTTTCCGAACACGCTACGCAACAATAAAATAATCGTAGGATAAATCTCCCGACAATGTAACGTAATGAAATTATGTCCTTACATCAGTGAAAGTAAGGTTTTCTTTGGGTGCTATTATGAGTTATTGTCGGGGGACTTTCCCTTTGACAGTTTTCGAGATTGCGGAGGAGGGGACGGAGGAAGATCCCGTCTGAAGGGCCTGACATGACGGTCAGATATGTACGTACGGGTACGTGTAGAGGATAGTGAAACAGACCGACGGAGCACGAGGTTTACGAAGGAATTAAGGAACCTTTCATAGCTCCGTGTCCCTTTTTGTACTCCCTAAAACTTATTCAATTCACACGTGACTTTAGAGTTAAAGGTCAAAACCTTGTGAACACAAACATAGTGAACTAAAGAACGTAGAAAAAAAGAAGAATACATTTACCCCTAGTGTTGATAGGGTGTATCGATTTCTAAGTCAAGTCAACTCAAGTCAGCGAGTCAGCACAGGCTGAGAAACGCTGGGGTACTTAGTGTCGTGCGGTCCGGAGGGACAGGTAGTGGTAGAGGGTCTCAAGTGAGTCTGAGTAGGTAGCTCAGTCACTACGGTAGGTCGGTAGAGTAGGAGCCAGTAGGGGAAGAGGAAGACGGGGGTTAGAGAGGGTCGTAGTCTCAGAAAGGGTTAGTCAGTTGAGAAACGTACTCCACCGGTCTCATGACCTCAAAGTCGAAATCGTAGTAAGGAAGGTTTCTTTAGGGTCCCGACTAGAGGAAGTCTTACCTGACCAGACTAGAGGAACGTCAGGTTCCCTGGGAGTTCTCAGAAGAGGTTGTGGTGTCAAGTTTGCGTAGTTAAGAAGTCACGAGTCGGAAGAAGTGTCAGGTTGAGAGTGTAGGTATGTACTGGTGTCCTTTTTGGTATCGGAACTGATCTACCTGGAATCAACCGTTTCATTACAGAGACGAAAACTTATATGATAGATCCAACCAGTATTGAAAAGAAGGTTCCTCATTCGCAGAAAATTAAAGTACCGACGTNCAAAGGGGTAGATAAAGGGTACTTCACTACCCTGGTCTACAGTACTAGAAGTAAAAGACTTACAACTCAAAATTCGGTTGAAACAGTGAGAGGAGAAAATGAAAGTAGTTCTCCGAAAAATCGAGGAGAAGTGAAAGACGGTATTCCCACCACAGTAGACGTATAGACTCCAATAACTATAAAGAGGGCCGTTAGAACTAAGGTCGAACACAAAGAAGGTTAGGTCGTAAAGAGTACTACATGAGACGTATGTTCAATTTATTCGTCCCACTGTTATATGTCGGAACTGCTTGAGGAAAAGGATAAACCTTGGTCAGACAACAAGGTACAGGTCAAGATTGACAACGAAGGACTGGACGTATGTCTAAAGAGTTCTCCGTCCAATCCACCAGACCATAAGGGTAGGGAAAGTCTTAAAAGGTGTCAAATAACACTAGGTGTGTGAGTTTCCGAAACCGTATCAGTTATTTCGTCTTTATCTACAAAAAGACCTTGAGAGAACGAAAAAGGTACTAGGTCTCCTACAACCGTTAAACTAGAGACCAAGGAGACGGAAAAGATTTTGGTCGAACTTGTAGTCCCTCAAGTGCCAAGTGCATGACGACTTCGGACCGAACCTCTTAAAACTCGTAATGAAATGATCGTACACTCTACTCACGTTAACACACCTTCAAACTCGTAAGAAAACGTAACGGAAAGAAACCCTAACCTTACTTTTGACTAGAAAAGGTCAGGACACCGGTGACGACTTAAAAGGTTGAACGACCGTATAACTCACGTCGTGAAAGTGTCGTAGTAGAAAGTCCTAAACTTTGTCGAGTTGACCTTAAGGTAGTGGAGACGATCGAAACAAACATCACTACGAAAGATTCCGGGTGAACTGAAGTGTAAGGTTCTACAGACCGAGATCTGCTCACTAGTGTAGTAGTATTAATAGACCCAGCACTTCTAGAAAAAACATGTCAAGGAGGCATATAAGAACGGTGGAGAAGAATTATAGAAGACGAAGACAATCCAGGTCTGGTAAAGACAGGAAATAGCTCGGGTAGAAACGTACTTTACAAGGGAACCATAGAGATTAAAAAAACTTCTCTAGAGATCAGAAAGGGTAAGACAACAAAAGGAGCTAAAGAAACGTAACTAGTGACTTCTTCCGAAAGAATAGAGAAGAACGATAAGAAACCTTGAGACGTAAGTCTACGAATATAGAAAGGAAAAGAGGAAACGAAAAGCGGAGAGAAGAAAAGTGTCGATAAACATTCCGAAGGGGTCTGTCGGTAAAACGAAAAAAGGTTGTTGTGTTCTCTTCTGAGATGTGTACTGTAGTGGTCTACCATTTGTGGCTTTAGTCTAACTAATATAAGAAACGTCGGTTTCTACCTCTTCGAGATATGTCAGTTGTTTTTATTCTGACTCTCGACTGACACCGAGTCTAGTACTTGAGGAATAACGGTTTAAGTATGAATTTGACTTCTTTCATCCCTTTTGGTGATCTGGTAAGTCCATACTGGATTTAGTTTAGGGAATACTAATATGTCACCTTCACTCTTTATCTAAATTCCCGGATCTAGACTATCTATCTCACGGACTACTTGATACCTTACTCCAAGCACTGTAACATGTCCTCTGTCCCTAGTTCTGGTAGGGGTACCTTTCCTTTTCGATTTCTAATCTATTACATTATACAACTCATAGATGTTATAGACGACGTACTACCCGTGGGTAGCCAGTTCCAAGTAAGGAAGGAGAACGGAAGAGAGTCACGTGGACTGGGTGGGAGTACGAGTAGACGAGAGACTTCTTGAGAAGTCTCGAAGGAGGAGGTGGTGAGAAGTAGTTTTATAAGGACTTGTTTGAGTTGGTACGGTGGCGTGAGATTTGGATTAAGGAAAGGATTCAGAGTAGTCAGTCTGGGGAACAAACACGTGACAACTCAACACAAAACAAAAAACAAAAAAACTCTTAATTGAAATAGGAAAAAATTTTTTAATTAAAAAATAACCCCTTATCAACTAAATGTTACAACACAATAAAAAACGACATATCGTTTTACTCAGTCAATGTGCATATTGTAGCTGAGAAGAAAACCTGAGAAAGGGTATATCCAGTAATTTCTCATAATTCATCTCGAGGGACACATTATGTCATCCAGGAATAATACATAAAATATATAATCACACATGTACAGTTAGGTTTAGAAGGTCAAATGCGGATGGAGGGAAATGGGGAACCATTGGTACAAACAAAACGTGTAGACACTGAGATAAAGACAAAATATTTATTCCAGTAAATATGGTAAAAAAAATCTGAAGTGTATATTTACTATAGTATACTATAAGTAGAAAGAGACAGACTGAAGTGAGTCATACTGATAGAGATCCAGATAGGGACAACGACGTTTACCGTAACAAAGTAAAAAAATTTTATTAACTTGTTATAAGGTAACATATATACATGTAGAAGAAATAGGTAAGTAGACAGTAACCTGTAAATCCAACGAAGGTACATGACCGATAAAATTTATCACGAAGCCACTTGTAACTACACGTTGGTGAGACGGACAGGAGACAGAATCAGGGAGCGTCGACGACATTATTTTCATGGTATCTGACTCACCGGATTTGTTGTCTGTAAACAAAGAGTATCAGGACCTCCGACCATTCAGGTTATACTTCCGTGACTGTGTCGACTCCAGACCACTCCCAGTAAGGACCAAGTATCTACCGACAGAAAAACGACGAAGAAGTGTACCATCTCTCCTTGTTTCCTCGGCAGACCCTAGAGGAAATATTCCCACCACTAGAGTGTCTACTCCCGAGGTGAGAGTCCTGGATTAATGGAGGGATTTCGTGGTGGAAAACTACGATAGTGTAATTCCCAATCCTAAAGTTGTATACTTAAAACCTCCGTGTGTTTGTAAGTCAGATATTATAGGAGGTTTGATAAGGAAAAGACGTTCGTCTTAAAGAGTAAAAGATACTGTGGTTTTCCGTAGTCGCACCATCATATTCTGTCCTCCAGACCTACGACCGAAGTCACGACCATGGTTAATGTCCTAAAAACCAGGACTTTCGGGAGGTCCGGGGGTAAAAGAATAGTGTTTCGATTAATAAACCCCGGTATCTGGGGAAACTGTTGAACTACTTCGGACACTTTGGGAAGAGTCTTCTTACACAAATTCACGTCTTTTCTTGTATATATATTTATTTTGATTGATATGACATAGTCAATAGTTTATAAAATTTTTGTTTTAACAGTATATTATTATAGATACGAAGAAATCATTGAGTTAGTTATTTTACCGTCTAGATTATAACTGTCCAGATTATTTCTGATTAAAACTCCATTCTTACTAATATTTATTATGAAGTTTTATAGACAATATCTCACTTCATTCAGTCTTACTCTTTCTGTTTAAGGTATATAATTACATATGTAAACCTTAGACCTTTCTACCATGACTGTTAAGATATACGTCCCGTCGTTTCCTCTGTGTCTACATCTCTTCTCTGAAAACCTGAGTCACTCTCTTCTTCTTCCATCCTACTAAACTCTCTTATCGTAACTTTGTATATGTAATGGCATGCATTTTATCTATTGGTCATACTCAAACTATATACTGAGTCCCGTGGGTTTCGACGAGACTGTTAGACCTCCCTATCCCATCTCTCGTTCCATCTTTCCGCCCAAGTCCTACCTCCCCTGTGTACATATTGATACCAGTTAAGTATGTCTACATTCAGTTTTTGGTAGTGTTATAATATTAATAGAAGATTAATTTTATTTATTTATCAAATTTTTATAGACAATATTAGTCTTTATAAACTTTTATCGACTCTAAAGGTTTCCACACACACGAATCAGTGAATTGGTCCAGACTGAGAAACGCTGGGGTAACTGACGTCGGACGGTCCGAGAAGACAGGTACCCCTAAGAAGTCCGTTCTTATGACCTCACCCAAAGGTACGGGAGGAGGTCCCGTAGAAAAGTTGGGTCCCTAGTTTAGGTCAAGAGGACGTGACGTCTGTCTATGAAATGGTAGACTCGGTGGTCCCTAAAGGTTCCCCTATTTTAATTTCTATGACGAGATTATGACACTGAACACCCGATGTAAGAATTAAATTCCTTTACGTATTAAAGTCAATCCCTAATCAGTTTTATCACAAAAGACTCTATTTCCTTAAAAAGGTGTACTAGAGATTCTGTAAAACTGAGACTATAAGACTAAGGCAGGAAGAGTGGTCCGACAATTGGTTGTGAGGGAAAGTGGACGAAGATTTACCGGGAGAGGAGGACTAAGGTGACCCGAGGTCTAGAACGACTTGAAGTGTCCTTCTGTAAAATGATACCAGAAGTGATGGTATAACCTTAAACAGTGGGGATTAGACAGTCCTCAACATTAGAGGTTAAGACTTAGAAGAGCCGGTAGAAAAGACGATTTAGAGAGACGCCAAGTCAAAAGAGGAATATTTACTCCTACTATTACCATGAACGGTGTATCGAAGAGACTTCTATTTCGTTCAAAGTTACGTCTTTCGTGAATCTTATAGTTCACCTTGTGTCACCTCAGTGTTTTCTGTAATTGACAAAAGAAAAATAATGATTATAATAAGGTAACGAAAACTGGTGATTCTTGAGTCTCTCTTTTAATTGTCTTGTACGATGGACTGGGTGATGTTTCCACGTGGTAAATCGAAGTCGACCTAGTGTAGTGGAAAGTTAAGAATCAATAAGTGGTTTTTAAATAGTTGTTACTTACGCTCACGAACTCGTGAGTGATACACGATTGGTGACTCCTAACTCTGTATGTAAATAAGTTGTTTATAAATAGTTCGTGAAAGACCACCGAGTCTTCCATTTCTTAGACGGTCGTTACGGTCTCTGGGTTCAAGTTAGACACCAGTCCTTCTAGGCGACCTCTTCCGTTTCCGATGAATGAGGTCTTAAGAACGGACTTGTCTCCTCGGACCTCCCGATGTCAAGCACCCCAGTGTTTCTCAACCTGCACTGACTCGTTGATTGTGAAAGTGAAGATGACACACCCTCCGTGACAACGTCATACCGCCTAGATCGTTTTTTGTCTTTCCTCCTCCAGGACACCTATAATGTAAGGTCACCTTCAGAAGGGAAAACTAGTACTGCCTGTTTCAAGGGTAAGACGACTTGGAGTGTAGATCAACCTTCACTGTCTGTCATGTGACAGGTTAGTCGTTCGTTTGTTTACTCCTTTTGTAGTCCATAACAACGCAGAACAGTGTAGTCAGTGGTAGTCAGGTGGCAAAATGAAAGGGATGGAGAGAAGGTATGCTATTCGAAGTCAGAACGAAGGGAGAACGTGGTAGAGTAGAGG
This sequence comes from Capra ibex, assembly GCA_006410555.1. Classification (NCBI taxonomy): domain Eukaryota; kingdom Metazoa; phylum Chordata; class Mammalia; order Artiodactyla; family Bovidae; genus Capra; species Capra ibex. The sequence goes on along the minus strand of SJYO01018169.1, from coordinate 38,386,730 downwards.
TGTTAACTCTTTATGCATAATATGATGAAAATGAAATGAAGATAAAGAATAATTCTAAGGGAGGGTTTGAGGGTATTGAACTTAAGGGTAAGGGAGGTAATATGACTTTGATGAGAGAGTTTCCAGTAACAATTGAGGGAAAACTAATTTTCAGGAAACCCCTTGACATAGGGAGATCCGGAGAGATTTGACAGGTCATATCTATTAACCCCAGACGAAGCGTTTTAATAGAAGAAAAACTTCAATGACGAGACAGACGTGGAGGGGGTGGTGGGAATGACGGTAAAACGGACACAAGGAAAAAACGACCTGAGAATATGAATTGCCGGGTAAAAGTCAGTTAAGAGAACTTCTAAGTTAGATGAACGGGAAACGAGAAAGGACTGTACAAACTTGGCTACTGAAGTTTTGGCCTTGGAGTTCGTGACCGAAGAGTGGATCCATCGAGGTCAGTGGGTGTCTTGGGGAGGTAGGTCTATTGGGTCCCCGGGAAGTTTGAGACATATAAGACTTTTGGTTTCTCAGAGAACATAGAGATTATATCAGTTGTAAGTGTGAAGAAGGGATCGCACCCTATGGACCAAGGAAGAGGAGGAGAAATAATAACGTTCACATTACTTCTCTCCGTTCCAGAGGTGCGGAGAAGAGAAAGAGTTTATAATTAGAATCACCTTGGTCAAGAGTACTAGCATCCACCCGATGTTGACCGTAAGCCCGACTGTCCTGTAATCACACTCGTACATATCCCGTGTATGTCTCATGAGAGGTTACGGGGCACGGGGTCACAATCCGACTCTATCATGGACATAGGAACCTATTTGGATTGGTAGAAACAGAGAGGAGAACGGTCCTCACAACACTCTCTTAGACTGTAAGAGACACAGAGTCACCTCAATTCTAAACCTTTGTCTACCTTCTTCTTTGAGTAAATACGTCCGGTGTACGTTTCAAGATGTGACAACCGTCTCACCATGAAGTACATAGTTAACGGTAGTAAAGAACACATATAGAGAGGGAACCCGAGAGTATTCTTTTCTTCATCGACACTCATACTCCTTCTTCAGTTCGTAATACCCTCAGGAACCAGTCTACGGTTCATTATGGTCTTTTAGGAATGACTTAACGATTATTATAAATATGAAGTTCTGGGTCAATCTTAGGAATAAAATATCATTAATTATGGTATTCGAGATAAAACATCTTTTGGACATATACTTAGAGTTGAGGTGTTGAATTGTGGACACACTTAAATCAGTTCAATGAATCGGAAAGACTCCGAGTAGTTATTTTTACACCCTAATCGTTTCCAATTTTCTCTATTAGGTAGTAACATGTAACCGAACGATAGACGGTGATAAGGACCGTCCATCGTTCCTAATTTATTCACAAGTAATATCGTTATGTCCGGACGTAGGGTTATAGAGAGGGAACAGAGTGATTGTTAGTATGAAAGTCCGAAAGGATATAGTGAATTTCCCTATTTAAATGTCCTGTAATCCAAATATTGGTAACTATCAAACGATCAAAGACACATAATCAGAACAGATATTGTACCGTAAACTTAGAGGTGCACCCAGTACGAATTTCGAATAAGAAAAGGATGTTTGGGTTCTCACTGGCCGTGTCATGGTCATGAGGAGTTCTAGTATTATAACCAGTTTTACGATGTATCGTCGTATTGTATCTCAACATAAATTAGTATATATATATATGTGTATGTATATGAAAAAAAAAGTGACTTCTAGCTTTTTACCTCCGATCATATATCTGTCTTTGAAAGTGGCAAACAGGTCGAAGGGTCCGACTCCTGAAGGGATCACCAGGTTACCAATTATTCTAAGGTTCGAGGGTTATGTCCCCCAGACCCAAACTAGGGATCAGTCCCTTGATCTAGGGTGTACGATTTGGTTCTTGGGTATACGGTGTTGATTCTGATCGTATCGGTCTATGTATAAAAATTTTTTCTTAGTGTAGAACCCATGTTAACTACAAAATTTTTTTTAAGGGTCCTCCATCGTTAAGAATGACACTGAGTCGGGACGTCTCCCAACTACCCGGTTGGATTGTGAGTGGATGGACGTACCATTCGATTCCGTTTCGTTCTTTTCTTTTCATGTTTTAAGGAGGGTCAGTATCAAAGTTCACTGTGGTGTAAAAGTATCTAATACCTCTTTAGTTAGATCCTACGTTGGGAGTTTTATTCAACTAAGTAAAACTTGTTTGTACCAGTTGACGTAAAGTTCCGTTTCTTCATCTTAGTGTTTATTGTTATTTATCGTATCGAAAGTGGAGTAATATAGCACTAATGACCTTATTTATTATGTCTATTGTGTAGGTGTGTTATAGACAATTTACTATAATATTGTATACAATTGAGTAATTTGTGTGTAAACGTAGGGTACCCTATATTAAATTCAAGTCGTTTTATAAAGTCTCTTAGAAAAGACAATCTCAACCGGAACATGGATACACACTTGAGTAGAAAGTCTCGTTACCTTTAACTCCAAATTATTGAAGAGTTAAGACGAAAAGAGAGTAAATAGGTAGGTAAGGAAGTTTGACCCTTTGACGTTACGAAAATTCTTATAGAAAAGGTTGTGGGACACGAAGTAAGGAAAGTACTTCCTTACATTTCAATGTCGAGTAAGTGAAATGGTAGTAGTGTGACGTTAATGTCCCATTTTTTTTTTTTTTTCTTACGAGACCAAGTCTCATGTTCCATAATAATAAAAATTACAACAAAACCCCCGTTAAACAAAAAGAGAAGTCAGGAATTAGTTTGAAATTAGTTCGGCTCTCGGATTTCGTCTGAAAACTTTTCTTTTTACCGGTTTAAGTGTACGGATTAGTAGCGAAGATCCACTCATACAGAAAAGAGACCGAGTTGTCTGACGCTCGGGACTATCATATAGTCTGGAGGTGAAAGAACCACACCAAACCTTCGAATCTCTTCGTTACGTTAAAATCCGACACATATGTTGTCGTAGGCAGTGCCTCGTCACCTTCTTACGGGACTACGGGAGTCCTCGTAGTAGACCATACTTTATGTCGTACGACAAGATCTGGGAGTGTTTAGTCCTTTCAAAACTAGTTTCTTCCTTCTTTAGTCACCCCTCAGTGTTTGCACCTACCTCCTTCTCGTCTTTCAAAAAATGTTTGGTACCGTTTGTAAGACACCGGATCGTTACTGATTCTCCTTGTTCCTTTTGTAAATGTTCGCATTCCTTTGACACTTGTACTTCCTCTCTCTCTCCCCCTAACAAACCTCACGTGTTTTCGTCTTATTGTGGTCATTACTCTACTTTAACTCGTTTTCTTTTGAATCCGACTTGTAGTTCCTTCTCAAACGATTGTCGCTTCGGATAATATGACGGTGTGCCGGAGAGTCCCCTTCTCCAAACTCGAGGTAACGGGTCCAGTAAATTTTGTCCGGACCTGTCTTCATAAGTCCCTTTGTAACACCCCTTACTCGGACGGGACCGTCCCCTCTCAGGTCTACTGGGTGACCAAGAACAAGAGAGAGAGAGATTAAAAACACTATATATTGTAGTGTAGTAATGTAGCGGAGGTTTACCCGGCGAGGAACCCGACTCCTATATTACTCTCACCTAATGAATCGTTCGTCACATGAGGTCCCCTTCGTACGTCTCCGGGTTGGACCTTTGGTGTCGAGTAATTGGTCGTCGATGAGTTTAATAAAACACGTAGAGACCGGATTAAGTTTAATCTTAACCTCCCGAAAAGGACTGTCCGGTCTACTTTCGAAACTCAAGAGTCGTAAAATATCAGACAAAATGACACTCGATACTTAAGACGTGCAAAAAAATTTGAAACTAAAAACAGAGTTATCCATGTCTTTCCCCTTTTTGCACGATCCTTTATTAACCTTTTACCGTTGACTGTATTCGTCTAACAAAAGTCACACCCGATACTACGTCGTTGTCGACTATCTTATTTCGGTCAGTGAATCACCTTATTCCGGAAAAGTGATCTTAGTTTGAAGTCAGTTGGCTTTAGGAACTTCCTAACGTTATATGTAAGCTACCAATACCCAGGGGTCATTGGGGATATTTTTGATCAGCCACCACTGGTTCACTCGTGAAGGAATGAAAGTCTCGTAGAGGACTAGGAGTCTACACTTAGTAATTCTTTTACCTTATAAACTTTTAACCTATAGTTCAAGGATACTGAAGAACTATTATAAAAAGGTTACATCACTTACCTTGAACCAGAACTATGACATTTCAACGTGAAATATATACTAAAAGGTGAGATAAGATAGTTTGGGGTCAAAACTCACGAGGAGAGAAGAAGTAGGACGGATAGGGTGATAAACCTAAACACTCTTGTCAATAAACAATTGCTAAGAAGAAAGGAGTCACTCACAAAGTATGGAACTTTTTACGGATTAGTTAAATTGTGAAGGGACGTCGAAATTAGACACAAGACGTCACAAAGTTCAGGGGTTTAATTGGTGAGGATGAGGGTTTAAGATAAGTGATTAGGACATAATGACTCAATAAAAACGAGACGTTTTAAAGTCGATACGATATAGTAATTAAATAGGTGGTAAGTCGTTTATCAATTCATTCGTTTATTATTAACGGTCCGTGGTACAATCTAGACCTCGATGTTTTATTGACGATGATAGGACCGAGTCTGCCATTTATTATACGGACGTTCCGTCCTCTGGACCCAAGTTAGGGACCCAGTCCTTCTAGGGGACCTCTTCCCTTATCGTTGGGTGAGGTCATTAGAACGGACGTGTCTCCTCGGACCACCCGATGTCAAGTATCCCAGTGTTTCTTAACCTGTGCTAATTCACTAATTGTGAGTGAATAGGACTACATTTCCACGAGTGTTAGATCGACCTCTTTGTCTACTCCGTTCGTCTCTTGTTGCACCTTTCATGAAGTAGTCTTTTTACTGTTTGACGAAAGTTTCATGTCCGTTTCTCTGTTGACTGGACCGTCTTCAACTGGACTCTTGTACTCCTTGTAAACTGACTTGAACGTTCATAAGAATAGTCCAATAGGATTTAGAGGGGAAAGGAATGGAGGTGAGACGGTGACCGAATGTTATAGATGGAGGGTCAAAAGGGTGACCTTCGAAGAACCTATTGAAGAGAGTGAGCATGAGATGTTTATAAGGAGGAGGTTAATTTTATTTATTTAAATTTAATTTTTTTTATAAGGAGGAGCTTCTCGGTAGATTGTATAATGTCGATGGAGGAACAACTCTAACTGTCGAGTAGGAAAACTAAGTTACAAACGAACATTTATGTGGTCACACTCTAAGTCCGTTTAGACAGAGAGACGGAAAATTTCTAACCTAAAAAGAAAATTGCACCATCAAGAAATTTAACTTTCTTTTAGATTAAGATGTAATTATTATAAAAATAATCAAAGGGTTTTCAGGGTCAAGTGAGTTTTTTATAATGAAATAAAGAACTAGTGAGTTGAAGAGATCTGTCACCCGAATGGTCCGTCCCACGTCTTCATTACCTTGAAGAGTCAAATATAGTGTCTATTAGTCGAGAGACATGTGTTCAAGGGGTGGTGACCAAAATGTGTAAAAGTCAAGAGACATGGAAGTGAGGGTGAAACTTTATCGGTGAGAGGAGTAGAATAGATTGTAAATTTTCAGAATAAGAAGGAATTTCAGAACCCAGTTTTCGATCGGAGGTAGTTTTGAAGGTTCTTTTGGTAGAAAGTCAGTCCCAATTTAGTTCATGTCCGCGGAAGATGTTTAAGGACGAATGAGATAAGACAAAATGTAATAAGTACACTAGTAATATCTAAAGACTTCCCGTCTTCCACACTGAATGGACAGAAAGTCAGGAAGTCCGGAAGACATATAATCCATGAGTTGACTACTAACAACTTACTTATTTACTTATGTTTAACGAAACACCAGACATTTTGTCTACTGTTGACAAAATCAGTCGGACCCGACGGTTTTATTTTATCCATATATTCCACCGAATCCGAAGGGACCACCGAGTCCCCATTTCTTAGACGGACGTTACGTCCTCTGGGCCCAAGCTAGGGACCCAACCCTTCTAAGGGACTTCTTCCCTTACCGATGAGAACGAACCTCTTAAGGTACCTGACTCCTCGGACCGTCCGACGTCAGGTGTCCCAGTGTGTCTCAACCTGTACTGACTTCGTTGATTCGTCGTCGTCGTCGTCGTTATCGTATTATTCGACCGATTTTCACTTTCACTTTCAACAAGTCAGGACAGGATGAGAAACGTTGGGGTACCTGACATCGGACGGTCTAAGGAGACAGACACCCTAAAGGGTCCGTTCTAATGACCCTACCCATCGGTAAGGGAAGAGGTCCCATAGAAAAGACTGGGTCTCTAGCCCTTGGATCTAGAGGACGTAACGTCCGTCTAAGAAATGACAGATTCGGTGATTCCTTCAGGGTATTCCACCGAATTTGTAGTTTTTAAATAAAGAGTGTCAAGATGTCCGGCTTCTCGGGGTTTAGTTCCACGGTTGTTTCATTCAAAGTGAGACTCCGGAGAGGAGAATCGGACATTCACCGACAGTAGAGGGACACATACGTATACCGGACAAGAAACATACGTGTGTATCTTTCTCTCTCTCTGCAAGAGAGGGAGAGAAGAATGTTCCCGTGACAACCTTCCTGTACTGGCAACTGACTGGGAGTTTCGACCGGGACCCGTTTGTCTCCAGGTACTAGGGAAAGGGACAGGAATCTTATATGCAAAAAGTCCAAAGTTCCTTCGTCGAAGCTCTCTTATACAACAACTCAGTTTACTTAGTTTTCGTGCTGACTTTGGGCAGTTCCAAAGGTATAATTGAAAATGCTAGGACCGTCCATCAACGTCACTAGACGAATAGGACGTCAGTGGAGACACATTAAGAGAAATGAGAACTATTGACGGTGGATACCAGACCTCACCAGAGGAGAGAGAGACCCGAGAGGAACAGGAGGTTACATACCTCCGGTTAAATATGTTTGGTTGTCCCGTGATTCGAGTGTCGTCCCTGGGTGGGATTACTGTGGTAGACTAGGACTAATGGAGAGTTTCCGGGGTCGAGAGTTGTCATGGCAATGTAACCCTCAATGTCGAAGTCATACAATTAAATTCCCCTATGTCAAGTTAGGTGTCGTTATTGTACAAGTATTTCCATCCGTGTACGTGTGTGTGTAAGTTGAGGAAAAGGTAAATTAAAAAGTTTGTTTATTACTCTCTCAATTACTTCAAGACGAATATAAATCCTGACTTCGACCACTGAGTCTGTTATTTCTTAGACGGACGTTATACCCTCAGAGTCCAAGATAGGGAACCAACCCTTCTAGGGAACCTCTCCCGTACCGTCAGGTGAGGTCATAAGAACGGACCTCTTAAGGTACCTGTCTCGGACCGCCCGATGTCAGGTACCCCAGCGTTTCTTAACCTGTGTTGACTTGTTTATTGTATGTTGTGTTGTTGTTCTATTCTTTGACCACTCTCGACATCGATACAGATTCTCGACCCTGGGTTCCTCCAGACGTCGACTGTGTAATAAATTGATTTTAGAGGTCACGAGACTATTACCCTAACTAAATGACGGAATATTTACTCAAAACAAGAAACTGAAAGTACAACTTTTATGTAGTAATGTGTGTGTGTTTTTTTGTCATTAGGATAGTCTTATTTAAGAGACTCGACGGAACCCGTACACAGAATGTATCGTACGTGAGTATAGACAAATTTGGATTGACGTCAATGTAGAGTACTATTTACTTTCGGAATTTATTTTGGTAGATGTGTAGAAGAGGAAGTCACTAATCAGAATTGACGAAAGAGGTTGTTCTAATTCCTCTTTTACTGGTTTTACTAAAGGTTTTGGACTCTATTTTGGTGTCCTGACACCCGAGACTCTCAATCTAGAATCTCCGTTAATACCATCATTTTTATTTATTGACCTGAAACCCCGGAAATCTCAAATTTTTCGTAACAGTTCAAAATAGTTAACATAAATATCAGGTTTAGTGACGGGAAATGTACTTAAAAGAGATGTTTCAAGGTTTATTTACCAGCTAGTTGATTTACCAAAACCTTATAAAGGTCCCTGACTCTTGAGTGATGGAGTGTGTTAGTAAATAGGGGATCAAATCTCCACGACTAGCAATTTTACAATTCTCAACGAGTCAGTACAGGTCGAGAAACGTTGGGGTACCTGACGTCGGGTGGTCCGAGGAGATAGGTACCCTAAGAGGTCGGTTCTTATAACCTCACCCGACGGTAAGAGAAGAGGTCCCCTAGAAGGGTTGGGTCCCTAGTTTGGGTCCACAGGGTTTAACGTCCGTCTAAGAAATGACAGACTCGGTGGTCCCTTCCGGTTCTTATGACCTCACCCATCAGATAGGGAAGAGGTCCCCTAGAAGGACTAGGTCATTAGTTTGGTCCCAGAGGACGTAACGTCTCTCTAGTAAATGGTCGACTGGATGGTTCCTTCGGGTAACCAACACTTTTATAAGAAGACGTATAACTAGGATTAGTTTTTCGTTGGAGGTGAGGAACAAAGATAAAGACTGGTGATTCAGAGTGTTTTGTACATTTGGAAATCAGGAGACCGATGAGAAAATAGTACGGTCGAGAAGAACAATGGTATGAACCTTTTGTACAATTTTTAAGAAAGGACATTAATAACTATTGTCACCGATTGTAAATACCCCTGGAATGAGATACTGTTCGAGGCAAGTTTAGGAGATAAACGTAACTGAACAGACTCAGGAATCTTGTTGGGAGACTCCACAAGTAACAAAACTAAGTGTCTCTACGACGGTCGTGTCTCGAGTAGTCACGGTCTCGGCAAGACTACCGGGTCCGAAGTCTGGGGTCTCGACAATGGGAATCGTTGATCCGATCCTATAAGAGGATAGTGGGATAAGTAAAAGGAGTCGTGTAAACGATCAGACAGGAAATACAGGCACACTCCAATCTTATTAGATAAAGATTAGATAGTCAGTTACACCCTTCCGGAGGTTCCGGACACCCTTTGCACGACGATGACGTCTGTCGACCCCCTGACTGACCTGTACGATCTCTGAGGTGAGGTCAGGGGAGTCTGTCCGAGTTGTCTCCCTGTCTCCTCGTTGAACTCGTATTCAAAACAAAACAAAACGAATTTTTTCTTTTTAGAGAAGTTCACTAAGATTACACGGGGGTGACCGGGTCCCGTTGCAAAGTGTTCAAAATCATAAGTATCTTTAGTAGAATTTAAGACTAAGATCTCGTATCGGACCCCAAGTTTGTGACTGTAAAAGTAGTCCTGGGTGAAGTCCATTAAAACTACGTCCACTGTAACTTGATACCTTAAGAATAAGAGGATGTATGGTACCCAACTTCTGTACACTTTTTGTTCGTTTCCAAAGGATGTAGTAGCTGTACAAGTCCTTGGTGTTGTCAGTTCAAGTGAAGAAACAAAGGAGGGGCAGGGGTCACTGAGTCTGAGGTGTGCTCGTGAACTATGAACTAGTCCATGGGCCACATGGAGTTGATACTTTGTAATGACTTCCATTCAAATGGACGTCACCCATGGTGTCGGATGTGACTTTTATGTTTTCAACGTGAAAACTTTTTATAAATATCGTCCGATAGAAGATTGACAAGAATTTTATAGTAATGTACGTGTGTATAGAAAAGTGTAAGGTATGTTATAAAAATATATTTATTTTAGACGACTGACGGTCAGTTAAGTTGTTTGTACAAATCATGTGGACGATTCGAGGTCTGTCACACGGTTTCCACGTATCTCCCTCCTCTTTCCCTAATATTGTTTTTATTTACTTTGTATCGGGAGTGGAGTTTTTCTGAGTACACGTACCCGACTGGGTTGAGAAGGGATGTCAATCGGTACCTCTACTAAGAGTCCACTGGTCTTGGGTACTCATATCTAGACCTGTAGTTCAGTCTCCGACATGAGTAAGTGTGACAAGGTTGTCGACTAAGGGAAACACTGAAAAAAAAGAAGAGCATAAGTCTAGAAGTAAGTGAGGAGTCTGATTGTACCGTGGAACTTCCGGAAGAGAGATAGATAGATGAGTCTACACTGGTTCTAAATAGGAACTCAAGGTGGAGAGACCGATGAAGGCCGTATAAGGTTGGTCATGTTAAGATAGATACACTTGTACTTAAGAAAGAATAGTCTGGGTTTCGGTGTTTCACCCACGACATGTCAAGTATCGGATGGTTCTCTACACACGTCTGTGTGGGTGTTAATGAGTATTCTGTTTTACACAATGTTATAATATTCCCTTTATTTGTTTTTCCGGTACCGCAGTATAACCTTTCTTCCTAATTAAAACTGATCCTACTGTCTTCCATCGAAGTGTCTTTACACTACAAACACTGGTAAATTTCTTCTTCCCTTTCCAATCGTTCTCAATTTAGAAATACTCTTCTCTCCCTGATTTCCTGACCTCCACCCCCCTACAAAGGCTGTTATAGTCCAATTTCTTTTTCTGACCTCATCTTCCCTTCATCAATTGTTTCCGAGTCTTCAATCAACCTTTCCTCTGAACACACTGGAACTTAAGGTATACCCAAACCTGAACTACGGGATACCTTACTCAGTCATTTCCAGAAAGTCATTCCTACACTGTCTTAGTCGATACGAAATTCTTACTATGAGCCTGACACTAAATTTCCTATTTACCCTTGACCCCTTCTACTGATTCTTCGTTTAGTGATCGTTGGTAATCTTGATAATAAATGAGAGGTAAACGAGAGTCCCGGGGAGAGGTGATGGGAGGTGGACGGGTGAATGGACGTCGAGACTGACGTGGTGTCGGAGGGAGAGACGTAAGGATAATACAAGTCGTGACCACTCCTGCGTGTCCTCTAGACCTCCTTTATCACTCAAACTCCACGTAAGGGAGTCGAGGTAGGGACGAGACAATGGAGCCCGGCCGGTACAGGACAGGACAGGTCTACTTCCAGTGCCGAGAACAGTCGACCAGACGAGGTACGGGTACGGAGAGAGAGATCCCAAGTCCTCGACGAGAGAGAGGAATAGGGAAGTCCAAATCCCCACCCTTGTCTTCGGGACTTCATGGTGTAGTAGAGACTACCAAAGGGATGTGGGACGGGGAAGGAAACGTTTATTAGGGAAATCGTTTCAAAAAAGGTGTATAGGTGAAGGTTGACCATAGAAGGGTCCTGGGACTGACGACCCAGTCCCAGGACCCTTCGTGGATCACGGGAACTTGGTCCCACTTGGTCCCGGTTCTCGTACCTTTTCCGGTCCCATCACGAGGACTCTCGTGTTTGGATCTTACAAGAAGGAACGACTCCTCTATTATCGATACCATTACGTCGGCTCCCTAGACTCGAGTAAAGAGGTAAAGTCTACCTACTACGTCAGTATTTTGTGGAGACTTTGAGTTAGGTACAGACTATCCTTTCCCGAAAATCAACACTCCACGTAAGTTCAAGTGAAAGGAAGTCGTCATTCTCCGATGTATCCAAACTTCGGTCTGATCGTATCGAGTGTCTATGTTGTGGAGTCCTGATCTCTTGACGTTAGTGTTTTTACTGCGAAGGAAATTGTGTCCTCTGTCTGTACACTGACAAATATATTACATACGTTTCCGACTCAACCTCTCCTTTCGTGCCTCTTCTCCTTCACACGCTACGACTTCGACGTCAAGAAACTTGTCTTGGCATCCTCTCCTACAAACCTCAGAAGACACACCCAGATATATCCTGAGATAAGTTTGTCTAGTCTATTATGGATTTCCCGTCCACCGAATAAACAAGATTTACGTCGTTCTCCATTACCGTACGAATTCAGTAAAGACGTCGTCGGACATTAAAGTGTTCACGAGTTTGTGAAGGAAACTGTCGACACGACACGCAAGTAATACAACAGTTACACTCAAGATATTTCCTCTCTCACGAACCATCCTCTTCTCGACCCCCCTCGTTCACAAGTTACAAAAAATAGAGAGGTTAACCGAATTTCGTTAGTTCATTCCGTTCTTAGGAGAAAGGACTTTTATAAGTTTAACGGGTAAAGTGTGTGATAAGGTAGAAAATACCTTTCTATTTCAATTAGAAGGTACTAAATGAACTTCAATCGCTAATGTTCATAGATGAAAAACTGGTCGGAATAGTGTCAGAGACCCGTATGTAAATTTATCTCACCTTCTCTTTTAGCTTACTGACACCCCTCCCCCTACATCTTGAATTTGTGTGTGTGTGTGTTAGGTACCTTCAGTACCTTTATCTCAAGTTTTTTTTACCTTTTATCTTCATTGAAAAGTCTAAACTTAATGTTTCCTTTTCCCCTAAAAAAAAGGGGAAGTAAAGTCCTTCTTTTGATCTATTTATGGTATGTTCCCTCTTGTCTTCCATGCATTAACAGAGGTAGAGGGTCCTCGAGCACCGGGACTAATTTCGTCCGATTCCTCCATACTCAGACCGTCTATGGGTCAAGGGAGATAAACTAAGGGATTCTGGGAAAGAATGAGTTAGACGGGGTGAGGGGTGCCACCTTTTGACTCCTACGCTTTTGGTGTCTCTTGGTTCGTATCTGAGAAATAATAAGGGGAAAGGTCGGAGTCGACCCTCACAGAGGTTGACTCCTGTCCTCATTTTTCACCGTTATTTACATTCCATCCAAGATAGGTATACTGTGGTTGGTTAATCTCTCTCTCTTTTAAGGAAGCTTAAGTAGTTTACACCTCGTTGAATTATTGTTTTTTTTCGTGTGAACTGAAGTCGAAGGATAGGTTGTCTACGGTCATGTGGTTCAATTCAAGAGAAAAAAAAAGGTGAGACTGATCGAACAATTTTATCAAGTTTGCTAACTGGATTAAAAACAAGTGGAGGTGAGTTGAGATACCTCACGTTAACCAAGTATTGAGGCTGACTAACTTTCCATAGGTGTCGGTGACCAATGGGATAAACTTCGACTACGGAGAAAAAGACACAAAGAAAAACAAAACAAATCGAAACGAAACTATGGTTCCGTCAGAGTACTAGGAACTATAAAATTTGTAAAATTCACGTGAAAGTCGTTCCGGGTCGTTGGGTTTCTTAAATTTCTCGGGTATGGTAGATCTTAGTCGAATACGTTTCAAAAGGACAAAAAATTACGATTAACGGAATTAATCCCAATTAATTTTTCCATATTGGAGACTGTCGGTATATTACGTTTGATTAAACCCCCAAAGACTACCCTGTCTTGTTTATGTGATTTAATTCGATTAACTCCCTCTCTAACAAACCTTAATCTAGGTCAAAAGTTTCTTTTGGTTAATGTTTTATAAATGACTCATGAAAAATATACGGTCCGTGACACTATCCCATCTCAGGGATGAAAGTCCCTTATAAATTAGTTAATCTAAGGACAGGGGGTTCTAAAAACTCAGATACGTTAATTCATTATTAATTCAGGATATTGAACCCTTCTTTTCCCACCGAGTCTACCATTTTTTTTTTTTTTTTTTTAGACGGACACTACGTCGTCTGACCCAAGCTAAAGACCCAACCCTTCTAGGGGACCTCCTCCCATGCCGTTGTGTGAGGTCATAAGAACGGACCTCTTAGGGTACCTGTCTCCTCGGACCATCCTATGTCAGGTGTTCCGACGTTTCTCAGTCTGTACTGATTTACTGTTTATGTTACCATTTTCTTTGATAGTTATTTATACTAAAATACAGTCTAATAATTCACAAATTATTCGTAGTTTGTAAGAAGATATATTTCTCATGAAATATATCATCCACGAGAGTAAATGTGGTAGTATACCAACTCTTTTGATGTCTTTCCAAACCTTTGGGTGATTTCCAGTGTGTCGATCATTCACCCTAAACGACTACAGTTTCGGACGTACAAAATTGATAAATCATCTTTTAATTGTTGTATGTGAATTGAAATTTCCCTCCTTGAAAGTATAACTTGTCTTACTTTAACGTAATTCTTTTCAACAGTCCTATACCGACTGTCTTCAAAGGGTTATCATCCTCCATCCATCAAGGTACTAAGGTTATTGAAGGATGGGTTGGGGTCGGTTCTCAGTTTTTTGTAGTCTTTCACCCCTCCTTTACTGGAGTCCTATCTTCTGGTTAGACATCAATCCTCCGACAATCCCCTCCCCTCTGGGATCCTGTGAAATAGGATAAAATGTAGACATTAGAAACCTGATCGGACTAATACATTAAAACACTGAAATTTTTAGAATCATCGGTATATTACCTAGTCTTTGTTATATATTTACGTAATTCCTGTTATTACAGGAAACTTAAGTAAGTAAGTAATTTGTTTAAAATAACTCTCGGATTAAACACGAACCATAAGGTGGATTATAACTACGATATCATCGTTTGTTTTGTCAGTGCCCAGAAACCCGTCGGTTGTATTTTCGTCCCTTTTGTAATTTGCTTATTGATGTACTATTTACATTGTCCCCCGTACTTCTCTATCACATGAACTTTCGTATATTACGTCACCAGAATCCTTCAGTCCCTTGGATACACCAAATCTTTGACTCTTTTCTAGGAGTATCTGACTTATCGTCTCTCACTTTGTCTACCACGATACTGGACTCGGACCTCCCCGACTCTTCTTAGTCTAGTACGTCCCAGTGTATCTGGTACAACTTATATTATGAAAAATAGTATTTTAGTATTTTTTGTATGTCTATGTAAAAGTCCATACCCAGTATTGTTCTATGTATAGAAATTTTACTAGGTTCTACAGACCTATCTTTTTATTCTTACGAGAGTTCATCGAGTTCTTTCTCTACTACCAAATCTAAGTGTGTTGTTGTTACCTTTACTTTTTTTTCACCGGTATAAGTTCTTCATAAATTTACTGTCTTAATCATCAAGAAATAAATACCTCTATATTCCTCTCCTTAGTCCCGAAGGGACCACCGAGTCGCCATTTCTTAGACGGACGTTACGACCTCTTGGCCCAAGATAGAGGTCTAACCCCTCTAGGGGACCTTCCCCGCACCGTCAGGTGAGATCATAAGAACGGACCTCTTAACGGTACCTGTCTTCTCGGACCGTCCGACGTCAGGTATCCCACCGTACCTCAGTCTGTGTTGACTTCGTTGACTCGTCGTCGTCGTTGTTCTTCTCCTTACCTATATGACTCCTGTAAAGTTCTTATTATCACCTACTACCGACATAAGTATTCTATTCCTAAGGACCTCTTTTTGTCCAATCCCTCTTTTCTACCGTAAGATGAAACCTGAACATAAATTCCCAGTTGTTTTCTCACTTCACTTTTTCCCATTCGACTATTCAAATTCTCAGACGTCACGTTTCCTTTTTAGATCCGTCCTCTATGTTTAAAATCTTTATCGTGTATCACTGTTTCAATACCTATAGTTACTCTAATGGATTCCCCTTGTACACTTCGTTCTACTCTTTTCTTAAAGACGGAAAAAAAAAGTTTCACCAAAGAGGCTTCACGATTCTGTAAGATTATAAATTTCCTTTGAATTTCCATCGTTCTAAAGGTCCCAGTACCGATGTTCCTTTTTTGTGACAAAGATTCCTTTCCTCGTCTATAGGTGACGACACTACCACCGTATTCTTCTGACCCATAAAGGTAAGGTGTCTTTCGTTTACCCTTTTAAAATTCGTTAAAGTCCCGTGACCTTTTGTTGGTTTCCGTTTCTTGGTGGAGTCTTGACAAATGGGTAACCTTTTGACAGTGAGTTGACACTCAACAGACTAGAAGAACGGTCGATGGTAAGGTTAGGGTGGGTCGAGTCTACCGTTTTTGGATGTCGAAATAAATAGTCTTTACCATCCGGGTCAAGTCCCGTTCATCCTCTCGTCGATTTTAGAATTGACCCTTTAAAACCTTCAGTTTCTTATAATCTTTACGACTCTATTATTTAAGGGGTTTGTAGAAATCTATTGAAGATTCTTACTTACGTCCTCGGGAGGTCTCTCGGATCGTTTATAATTTTCAGACTTCTGTAGTCACTTATACAACATGGAAACTTACGTAAAGAATAGGGTGTGTGTTGAACCCATATATTTCCTACATTTTCTTAACCTTTTGTGGTGGTTTATTGAACCGGATTAACTGTAGATATCTTGTAAGGTGGGTTGTTGTCGTCTTTTGTGTAAGAAAAGTTCACGTTTATCCTATAAGTTGTCCTATTTAGTGTACGACCGTTATTTGTTCCGAGTTATTAAATCTTCGTGACTTTCGTATGTCTCATACAAAAGACTGGTTTTACCTTAAATCGATCTTTAGTTAGTTTACATATTTTTATTTATTGTATGAAGATTTAGTGGATACCCAATATCTTCTTTAGTGTTCCTTTAATCTTTGATAAAATTTGATTTACTTTTGTGTATAGTTTTAAACATCCGATTTAGATACCGTCTCGGATTTCTTTTGAAATGTCGTGATTTGTGGATATGAATTTTTTTCTGTTCGTTATCCCTTCTGAGTTACTTGGATTTTTGATCTTAAAAAAAACCCCCCCCACAATTTTTATAGTCATCTTACTTATTTATAAATCGATCTGATTTGTTCTTGGTTTTCTTTTCTAAGTTTAATCGTTATAGACCTCACTCTTTCCGTTATGACGATGGTTGAAATATCTTTAGTTTTATTAATACTTTTTAAAATATTCACAAAAACGTACATATTCAGACTATTCCATTTATTTTATATAAGGAACTTTCTGGTGACTATGATAACAATCATTTATTACACTGAACAATGATTTACTGTACGATGATTATTTTTAGGACTTATTCGGGTACGATCATCGAAAATTTCTAGGAGAAAAACTTTTTCGTAGTTCAGGTTTACCGAAGTGACTACTTAAGATGGTGTGAAAATTCTTTCTTTATTATGGTTAGGTTGTTTTCAGTAAGTTTTTTATCTGTTCTTCTTTCTATAATTTAAGTAAAATAATCCGGTAAAAATTAGACCGTTTCTGTAGTATTGTTTTCTTTTAATGTTGGGTTGTAGGAAGTAATATTACCTACGTTTATAGGAATTGATTCATAATCGTTTAACTTACGTTTCTTTTATTATGGGTACGTGTTATCATTAAGAATCATTTGATTCTTTATTTTCCTTGAAAGAGTTGGATTATTTTTCATAAACACCTTTTTTTTTTTTTGGGAGATTTCAATTGTAGTACAAATTGATCTTATGATAATGTCTTTCGTTCATGTTCCAGACCTCAAAATCCCATCTCTTCCTCTTCATAGTCCTTTCGAGAAGTCACACGTATTCGTAGCGGTCTTTAAAGAAAAAATTTTATGTCTACGTGCCTGAAATCGGGGGTTCTTAGACCCGTCCTGCGACTCAGACGTAGAAACTATCAGATGTCCACTAACACCATAAGTGAGTGAGTCACCGAAATCAGCACAGGCTGAGAAACACTGGGGTTCCTGACAACGGGTGGTACGAGGAAACAGATGTCCCTAAGAAATCCGTTCTTATGGTCACACCCAACAGTTCGGGAAGAGGTCCCCTAGAAGGGTTGGGTCCCTAGTTTTGGTGTAGAGAATTGAGAGGACGTAATCGTCCGTCCGAGAAATGGTGAACGTTGTGGGTCTTTGGGTTAAGACGTGTCTGTCACGTAATTCTTTGTCCTGAGGTCTCCCTTCGGGAGACTCTTTTACTAAAAAGAACCTTCCAACTCGTTAAATAAACGGTAGTAATTCCCCGTGGATCTCCACTATGGATCCGGTGTCCTAGGTCAACCCTCTTACAAGGTTAATGTCGGACTCATTTTAATTTGTTGTGTCAGACTGTTCCAGTCTTGAGTCATTCCCGTATTTGTACATTTGTAGTTTTACTGGGAAGGTGTTTTTCCTTGGTTCTCAGTCGGTCATTTGTACTCCTGTCTCATCCTAGTCAATCCAGTTTCTCTTCTGGTTTCCTACTCCTTACTTAGGACCTTACCGTCGTTTCTTCGTCTTATTCTCCCGGTTTTTACATCCCTACTTACCGGACCCTCACCTATCCCTTCATCTAATTAGTCCGTATTTTAATATCGTCAGGTATTACGATCAACCTTCTTCTCAATACTGGTTGGATCTATCATATAAGTTTTCGTCTCTGTAATGAAACGACTGATTCCAGACAGATCAGTTCCGATACCAAAAAGGACACCAGTACATGCCTATACTCTCAACCTGACACTTCTTCCGACTCGTGGTTTCTTAACTACGAAAACTTGACACCACAACCTCTTCTGAGAACTCCCAGGGAACCTGACGTTCCTCTAGGTTGGTCAGGTAAGACTTCCTCTAGTGGGGACCCTAAAGAAACCTTCCTTACTACGATTTCGACTTTGAGGTCATGAAACCGGTGGAGTACACTTCTCAACTGAGTAACCTTTTCTGAGACTACGACCCTCCCTAACCCCCGTCCTCCTCTTCCCCTGTTGTCTCCTACTCTACCAACCTACCGTAGTACCTGAGCTATCTGTACTCAGACTCACTTGAGGCCCTCAACCACTACCTGTCCCTCCGGACCACACGACGCTAAGTACCCCAACGTTTCTCAGTCTGTACTGACTCACTGACTTGACTTGACCTGACTTACGATCATAACTAATCCAATAAAAAAGTGTATTAGAATTACTAAGGGAAAAGGTATATTCCTTCGTTCCGAGTTTCCCCGATTTAACGAGTGAACGTATTAAATCGGTCAGTATTATAATGATAGTCAGTGAGTCAATATAGGTTGAGAACACTGAGGTGTCTGATATCGGGTGGTCCGAGGAAATAGGCATCTTATGACCTCACCCAACGGTCATAAAGGTACCCTTAGAAGAGTCCCCTAGAAGGGTTAGGTCCTTAACTTGAGCTCAGAGGAAGTAACGTCCGTCTAAGAAATGGTAGAGTCGATACTCCCTTCGGGTCCGTATCTCCTTGGGTCATTATTAGGGTCGAGGAGACTGTCCTTACGGCCCGCGACAGTTCGGATGGTGTGTGACCACCGTCTTACGTCACACTTCATCCCTCTCTTCGTCTTTCCTTTCCCTTACGAGTGGGAAGTGAGTCCCTTGTTTGACCCTATATATATACGTTTTTACGGGTTCTAGATGACCCACAAAATTTTCGGTATTCTTAAAACTCACTTTTACCTTTGAGTACCGTAGAAATCCTCAAGGGAAGTCTCTGACGACCCCATGTCACACTTCACAACGGAGTACGAGTACAGAGTAAGACATGGGACGATCCCACGAGCTAGATGAATGGTTATTTTCCTTTATTTTCCTTAGGTTTAACCTTTTCTTCTTCATTTTGAGAGTGACAAACGTCTACTGTACTAGAAGGTATATCTTTTGGGATTTCTGAGGTGGTCTTTTAATGATCTGGATTAGTTACTTATATCATTTCAACGTCCTATATTTTAGTTGTGTGTCTTTAGGGAACGTAAGGATATGTGATTATTACTCTTTTATCTTTCTCTTTAATTCCTTTGTTAAAGTAAGTGGTAACGTTGCTTTTCTTATTTTATGAATCCTTATGTAGATGGATTTCTTTGATTTCTGGATATATATCTCTTGATATTTTGTGACCACTTTCTTTAGTTTCTCCTGTGATTATCTACCTCTTTATA
Source organism: Capra ibex (assembly GCA_006410555.1). NCBI lineage: Eukaryota > Metazoa > Chordata > Mammalia > Artiodactyla > Bovidae > Capra > Capra ibex. The sequence goes on along the minus strand of SJYO01018169.1, from coordinate 38,367,139 downwards.
TGGTACAAGTACCTAGTCTTCTTAGTTATATCACTTTTACTCATATGATGGGTTTCCTTAGATGTCTAAGTTACGTTAGGGATAGTTCGATGGTCGCCATAAAAAGTGTCTCGATCTTGTTTATTAAAGTGTTAAGCATACCTTTATGTTTTTTGGAGTTTATCGGTTTCGTTAGAACTCTTTCTTCTTACCTTGACCTTCTTAGTTGGACGGATGGAAGTCCGAGATGATGTTTCGGTGTCAGTAGTTCTGTCATACCATGACCGTGTTTCTGTCTTTATATCTAGTTACCTTGGTTTATCTTTCGGGTCTCTATTTAGGTGTGTGGATACCTGTGGAATAGAAACTGTTTCCTCCGTTCTTATATGTTACCTCTTTTCTGTTAGAGAAATTGTTCACCACGACCCTTTTGACCAGTTGGTGAACATTTTCTTACTTTGATCTAGTGAAAGATTGTGGCGTGTGTTTTTATTTGAGTTTTACCTAATTTCTAGATTTACATTCTAGTCTTTGATATTTTGAGGATCTCCTCTTGTATCCGTTTTGTGAGAGGCTGTATGTAGTGTCGTCCTAGGAGATACTAGGTGGGGGGTCTTGTGACCTTTATTTCCGTTTTTCTTTTTTTTTTTTTCTCTCTCTGGACTAATTTGAATTTTCGAAGACGTGTTGTTTCCTTTTATATTCGTTCCACTTTTCTGTCGGAAGACTTACCCTCTTTTATTATCGTTTACTTCGTTGACTGTTTGTCGATTAGAGTTTTTATATGTTTGTTGGGGACGTAGAGTTAAGGTCTTTTTATTTGCTGGGTTAGTTTTTTACCCGGTTTCTTGATTTATCTGTAAAGAGGTTTCTTCTGTATGTTTACCGATTATTTGTGTACTTTTCTAGGAGTTGTAGTGAGTAATAATCTCTTTACGTCTAGTTTTGGTGTTACTCCATGGTAAAGTGCGGTCAGTGTTACCGACGTTAGGTTTTCAGATGTTCGTTATTTACGACCTCTCCTACACCTCTTTTCCCTTGGGAGAATGTGACAACCACCCTTACGTTTGATCATGTCGGTGATACCTCTTGTCACACCTCTAAGGAATTTTTTAACGTTTATCTTGACAGAATACTGGGTCGTTAGGGTGACGACCCGTATGTGTGACTCCTTTGGTCTTATCTTTCTCTGTACACATGGGGTTACAAGTAGTGTCGTGACCAATATTATCGGTCCTGTACCTTTGTTGGATCTACAAGTAGTCGTCTACTTACCTATTCTTTCGACATCATGTATATGTGTTACCTCATAATGAGTCGGCAATTTTTCTTATGTAAACTTAGTCAAGATTACTCCACTTACTTTGACCTCGGATAATATGTCTCACTTCATTCGGTCTTTCTTTTTGTGGTTATGGCGTATGATTACGTATATATACCTTAAATCTTTCTACCATTGCTATTGGGACATACACTCTTTCGTTTTCTCTGTGTCGACATATCTTGTCAGAAAACCCGAGACACCCTCTCCCTCTCCCACCCTACTAAACCCTCATACCGTAACTTTGTACATATTATAGTATATTCTTTACTTAGTGGTCAGGTCCAAACTACGTACTATGACCTACGAACCCCGACCACGTGACCCTGCTGGGTCTCCCTACCATGCCCCTCCCTCCTCCCTCCCCCCAAGTCCTACCCCTTGTGCACGTATGGACACCACCTAAGTACAACTACATGCCGTTTTGGTTATGTTATAACATTTCATTAATTGGAGGTTAATTTTATTTATTTAAATTTTGTGTGTTTTTTTCTGATAAGAGACATTAGTAGGATGTACGGTCATCCTACAAAGGAGAACAGTAAGGATGTCATTGTTAGGATGTCACAATCGACCCATTCAAATTCGGTGAACTCTACGGAGTGAGTCGTTCGTTCTTGTTTAACTTATTCATACTAAATCTTGATCTTAGAATAAATATCATAACACATGGACTCCATTAATAAGTATTCTACATCACCACGAACTCTGATAATAAACACTAGTTGAGTTAATTACGTTAAACCAGACCGGGTGTTCACCTCAGTTAATGGCCCGTTAGTGTTTTTCAGAGAACAATCGAAGTTCGACTAACAAGGTTTTTGTCGAAGTACACGGTCTATGTCTCTATTTAATATAAAGAAATATAAATTAAAACATACATATACATATGTTTAGTAAAAACGTAAACGGATAGAAAAATCCTTTTTGATAAGAGATAAGTTCAGGGTCTCTGTAGTTTCGATTGGGAAGAGGACATCCATATAAAAAAGGTTTTGTAAAGATAGTTCAAAGTACTTCTAGACTTATTTGAATTCACTAGTGTGATTTGGTCACTGAGATACAGTGGGATATGACTCGTCACAACCTTTCGCTTGTCTTTCGGATATGAGTGTGACATGACCACTATCCGGAAGTTGTTTGGTTCTCGTGTCATAGTGTTCTGCATACAGTTAAAAAGTAAATTTATTCTACTTCTTATACTAATCTTATCTCAACCAATTGAGTTGGGGAATTTTGTTTGTAGACCGGCACAGTGTATTCCTCTTTTACGACTGGTTTTATAAACAGAAGGAAGACTTAATACCATTAAACTAACTGAATCATGATTACCGTCTAGTAACTTGATACCTTTAATGAAGAGTTGTACCTGACGTCGTACGGTCCGAAGGGACAGGTAGTGGTTGTGGGTCTCAAATGAAGTTGAGTAGAGGTAACTCAGCCACTATGGTAGGTTGGTAGAATAGGAGACAGTAGGGGAAGAGGAGGACGGAAGTTAGAAAGGGTCGTAGTCCCAGAAAAGTTTACTCAGTCGAGAAACGTAGTCCACCGGTTTCATAACCTCGAAGTCTTAGTCAGGAAGATTACTTATAAGTCCTAACTAAAGAAAATACTAACTGACCAGACTGGTGGAACGTCAGGTTCCCTGAGAGTTCTCAGAAGAGGTTGTCGTGTCAAGTTTTCGTAGTTAAGAAGACGTGAGTCGAAAGAAATACCAGGCTGAGAGTGTAGGTATGTACTGGTGACCTTTTGGTATCGAAACTGACATGTCTGGAAACAGTCGTTTCATTACAGAGACGAAAAATTATACGACGGATCCAACCAGTATCGAAAAGAAGGTTTCTCGTTCATAGAAAATTAAAGTACCGACGTCAGTTGTATACGTCACTAAAACCTCGGGTTCTTTTATTTCAGAGTGACAAAGGTCAAAGGGGTAGATAAACGGTACTTTACTACTCTGGTCTACGGTACTAGAACCAAAAAACTTACAACTCAAAAGTCGGTCGAAAAAGTCAGAGGAGAAAATGAGAGTAGTTCTCCGAGAAATCAAGGAGAAACGAAAGACGGTATTCCCACCACAGTAGACGTATAGACTCCAATAACTATAAAGAAAAACGATGTAGGTCGGGTCCTAAAGTGTACATGAGACGTACTTTCAATTTATTCGTTCTCATGTTACATTTCGGAAAGGACTAAACCTTGGTCAGATAACAAGGTACAGGTCAAGATTGACGACGAAGAACTGGAAGTATATATAAAGAGTCCTCCGTCCATACCATCAGACCATAAGGGTAGAGTAATTCTTTAAAGGTATCAAACAACACTAGGCGTGTCAGTTTCCGAAATCGTATCAGTTACTTCGTCTTCATCTACAAGAAAATCTTAAGAGAACGAAAAAGATACTAGGTTTCCTACAAACGTTAAACTAGAGACCAAGGAGATGAAGATTTGGGTCGAACTTGTAGACCTTCAAGAGTCATGTGTATAACAACTTCGGATCGAACCTCTTAAAACTCGTAATGAAATGATCGTCATTTTACTCACTTTAACACGTCATCAAACTCGTAAGAAACCGTAACGGTAAGAATCCCTAACCCTACTTTTGACTGGAAAAGGTCAGGGTACCGGTGACGACTCTAAAGGTTTAAACGACCGTATGACTCTCGTCGTGAAAGTGTCGTAGTAGAAAGTCCTAGACTTTATCGAGTCAACCTTAAGGTAGTGGAGGTGATCGAAACAAGTATCACTATGAAGGATTCCGGGTGAACTGAAGCGTGAGGTCCTACAGACCGAAATCACTCACTAGTGTTTTAACACTAATAAACTCACTAATTCTAGTAAAAATATATCAAGAAGACACATAAGAACTGTGGAGAAGAATAATAGAAGACGAAGATAATCCATGTATTACAAAGACAGGAAATAACACGGGTAGAAACGTACTCTATAAGGGAACCATAGAGATTAAAAGAACTTCCCTAGAGATCAGAAAGGATAAGACAACAAAAGGAGATAAAGAAACGTAACGAGTGGTTCCTTCCGAAAGAATAGAGAGCAACAAAAAGAGACCTTGAGACGTAAATTTACCTATATAGAGTTGTACCATCAACGTCGTAGTGTAGTGATTACCTTATGAGTTTAAAGGAGATTTTTGAAATAATTCATAGAATAAAGAAAGTTAATACCCTTTGTATGGTGATGTAGTGTCCCCCGTACTTCTAGTATGGATATTCACTGAACCGTATTTAAGGGGTTTGGTCCATCTTTCGCTTTACACACTTTCTCGACTAGTGAGTCAGTACAGACTGAGAAACGCTGAAGTACCTGACATCGGGTAGTCCGAGGAGAAAGGTACCTTAAGAGGTCCGTTCTTATAATCTCACCCATCGGTACGGGAAGAGGTCCCCTAGAAGAGTTGGGTCCCTAACTTGGGTCCAGAGGGTGTATCGTCCGTCTAAGAAATAGTAGACTCGGTGATCCCTTCGGGTGTATCACTGATATACGTAAACCGTAAATGAGACATGGTTGGAGAGACGATTCGTAATAAGTACATTATAAAGTAAATTAGGAATTTTATTGGATTACTCCATTCTACCCGTAATAGAGTTAAAAAATACCACTTCAATTCCGATCGGCGTGATTAATTGATTAGGTCCGAGTGGATTGATCATCAACCAACTTGCAACTAAAATCGGTCCGGATAGACAGAGATCGATACTTATGATTAAGTACTACGGGCACCTTGTCTAGTATGGATCATAGGGGTCGACGAATTTAATCTCTGGAAGACCATGATACGGAGAAATATATCCCTTCCTGTATCCCCGACTCTGTCTCGGATGTAGTAATAATCTGTTTAGACTTTAAGTCCGATTAACTAAGACGAAAACGAGAAATTCAATATTTTCTAGTAAAGTTCAAAGAAGGAGGACAATAAGATATTGTTTTCAAATCTATACGGTTGTTTTTATGAAGTCAAAGAATTAATGTAGTTGACAAAGAGTAATGATAGTAGTGACTTCATCTTGTAAATTATTAATCTCATAAATAAGTGGTATCCAAATCACACTCTAACACTAAGACAAGATGGAACGTTCCGAAATATAGAGTAAAGAGTACCGGAAATCTAGTATAGGGTGTAGGTCTTTACTACAAACACTCGTTTCATGGAATTATTTCGTTTAGTCGTAAGAGACTTGTACTAGTCCGAGTGGACGAATCGTCCTCGAATTAGTGTCAATTCTCTCTTTTAGTGGTTCATAGATTGTCATTCATGATAAAACTCCTGACTACTTACTTAGTTTTATTTCTTAATAAAATAATAAATTCCAATTTGGTTAGAAGACCGTTTATACATAATGAGTTAGATAACAGATATGAAAAGTAGATGATTAGTAGGACCCCTTTTTTAGACGAAAAATTTTTACAATTCCAACTAAAAATTTCTTTAGTACATAGTGATAAAACTTGTATTATATCCGACGTATAAAACTCCCAAAGTCAGTGATGTTATTTTAATATAGAACTGATTCATTGTATAAAAAGTTACGTGACTACCAAATGTTATTTTATTTTAGATTATTGTCCTCCTTTTTTTTTGTTTTTGTAACTCGATTTGTCTTTACCACTCGTTATTCGTTAGACTTTCGGTTCTTATATTTAAAAATATACAGTGACTGTAGTCCTTCGACTCGAAACCCCGGGGAACGAGTTCTCCCCTCGGAACTTTAAGGACGTAACTCAGTTCTTGGTCCTTTCCCTAGTTCCTTCAGAGTCCTTTGACAGAACCCCGGTGACCGTCCTCTTCGTTCTATTGGACTAGGGTGATATTTACTTCTTGAAGTTTCATCTAATATCGCCAGAGACCATCCCGACCCTGATCCCACTCTTCTCTCCGTTGATCCCATGTTTCCGTGAAGACGTCCTGAGACTCTCACTCACGGAGGTATTAAGACGTGTGATTTACCGGAGTTAACGGAGTAGGATCAGATCCGGGACTAAAGTCCAACTATAGTGTCGGGACCGAGACGGTCTTCGTAATCAGTGAGTAAACACAGTCTGTGGAACGTGGGGTTATATCGGGTGGTCTGAGGAGACAGGTACCTTAAAAGGTCCGTTCTTATGACCTAACCCAACAGTAAAGGAGGAGGTCCCTTAGAAGGGCAGGGTCCTTAGAAAGTAGAGAACGTAATCATCCGTCTAAGAAATGGTGATTATCTTTATTTATGTTTAGAATACCTATTTCCTTAAGGGTTGACTCCGGGAGACCTAAGTGTGTTTCAAGTGGATTTATACTCAAACGTGTAGGGTAATTTGGGTGTTCCATTGTTCATAATTATGATACTAAATCTTAGTCGTCTTTGTTGTTTTTTAAAAGGACCTGTTTTTTTCTGAAGTCTATAACCGTATAGACTATTGTTTATATTTGATGAATTTATATATTTTTATACCCTACTTTTCATTTAATCTTTAGTTTTTTCATATTGTTATGTCTAGTTTACCTATCTTTTCTGTCAGGTTTTTATTTGGAGTGTAAATACCAGATGACTAAAAGTTGTTTCTATGGTCCACTATGTTTCTTGTTTGATAAGTTGTTTACCACGACTTTATTAAATTATTCGTATAAAATTTTTCTTAAATTTAAGAATGAAATATGATGTGTGTTTATAATTGAGTTTAGTCTGATTTGTGGATGTGTATTCTCAAATTTAATATTTTACAGACCTTCAGAGATCTTAAAAATAGGAACCCAATCTTTTCTAAAGAATCGATAATATAATTTTATTAATAGATCTCTTCGTTTACAACTATTTAATCCGAAATAGTTTTAATATTTAAAAACGAGAAGTTTTCTTTGATAATTCTTTTTCTTTTTTTAGTATTTAACACTCTTTTATATATGTTTAGTATACACTAAAAATTTTAGACCTTCTATTTTTCTTAAGAATAATGTATTATTGTTTTCGTTTCTTGAGTTTAAAATTCTTACCCTTTTTTCTTGATCTGTTAAGTGTTTTCTTTTATATACTTACTACTTATTCTTATACTTTTATACGAATTATATCTGTAGTTCCTTTACGTTTAAATTTGGTGGTACTCTATCGTGACGTGTGGGTGATCTTATCGATTTTACTTTTCTGACTGTTATGGTTTACAATGTCCCTACGTCTTGTCGACTTCGGGAACATATAACTGTTACTCTTCCACTTTATTACGTTGGTGAAACCCTATAACAAACCGTCATAGAATTTTACAATTTACAATTTGAATGATATATTGTCTCTTTAAGGTGTGGATCGATAGATGGTTTCTCTTTACTTCTGTATATGGGTGTGTTTGCGAATATGTACTGATAAGTGTATTCGGAATACTTATTATTAGTTTTTGACCCTTGTTGGGTTCACAGGCAGTTGACTAATTACCTAAAAAATTATACCGTATAGGTTTGTTTTCGTTGATGACTACATATGTTGTTCTATCTACTTGAAGTTTTTGTAGTACGATGTGATTTCTTCGGTCTATGTTTTTGATATACAACATATTAAAGTGAAAATTCTTTAAAGATCCTTTCCGTTTTGATATCTCTGTTTCATTCTGTCACCAACGGACCCCGATTCACCCTCTCACCCCAGACCGAGGTCTACCCGTACTTCCTTGAAAAGCTCGACTACTTTTATAAGATTTTGACCTAACACCACTAATAACATCTTGTCCTATGTAAAGGATTTTTAATAGTTTGACGTGTAAGTGTGACCCACTTAAAATATTATACATTTAGTGTGGAGTTGTTTCAACTAAAATTTTTACTTATTATTAGTTACTAGTTTGTAAAAAATTTTTCTTGTTTTCTCTTTAATAATATGTTTTTCATTTTATCAGTTTAAATTTTCAGTTACTTCGTTTAAAAAAACCTTAAGGGAACGAAAAAGATGTTAGATAAACATTCATATTGGGAATATGGTTTTGATCTGTTCCTGTCTTTTTAAAATCAGGTTAGAGTGTTTACTTATATCTAAATCTTTTTAGTGTTTTGTCTTATAATCCTTTGACTTACGGTATCGTTAAATTTTTTTTGTTACTTAGTTCTGGTTTCCTCTATAAAAGGTCTTTGTTCTTCTTTTAAATTGTAATCTTTTTGACACCATGTATATATATGTATGTATATATATATTATCTTATAATGAGTCGGTAATTTTTCTTACTTTATTAATGTAAACGTCGTTGTGCCTATCTGGATCTTTCACAGCATGACTCACTTATTCAGTCTGTCTCTTCCTCTTTATGACATACTGTTTGGAATATGTACCTTAGATTTTTCTTTACTCTGTTTACTTGAATAAATGTCTTGTCTTTTTCTGAGTGTCTGAGTCTTATGTTTAAATACCGAGGACCTCCCTTCCCTGTCATCCCTCAAACCCTTCGTGTGTCAATATAAGTTTTAAGTTCCTAGATAACATATCGTATACCTTGAGATAAGTTTACAATGTACGGTCCGATCTACCCTTCTCCCAAACCCCCTCTTACCTATGTATATATACATATCGACTCAGGGAAGTGACAAGTGGACTTTGATATTGTTGTGAAAATTAGTCAATATGGGGTTATATTTTATTTTTCGAATTTGAGACTTTTTTTTTTGTCTTTTTGATAGTTACATTTTATGGTGTAAATGAATAATATTCTATTCGATATAACAGTAAAGATGTCTATATCTTTTACTAAACTTTTAAGTTTGGACAAGTATTAAAAAATTTTTTGATTTGAGAATCCTTGAACATTATTTTTACTTAGACCAAGTTGATTTTCCCTGAACTCGTTCTTAGTTAGATTTACCTCTTTGTAATCTTTATAAAGGAAATTTTATTTATGTTCCTAATTAGCCCCGAAGGACCCATCGAGTCGACCATTTCTTAGGTGGACGTCCTCTGGGATCAAGTTAAGGACACAACCCTTGTAGGGGACCTCTTCCCTGTCCGATGGGTGAGGTCATAATAACCCGAAGGTGCCACTGAGTCTGTCATTTCTTAGGTGGACGTTTCGTCCTCTGGACCCAAACTAGGGACCCACCCCTTCTAGGGTACCTCCTCCCGTACCATTGGTTGAGGTCATAAGAACGGACCTCTTAGGGGTACCTGTCTCCTCGGACCGTCCGATGTCAGGTATTCCAATGTTTCTCAGTCTACACTGACTCGTTGATTCGTGTCGTGTCATGTTCCTAATTAGTAAAGTGTTCCACACACGTATAGTTTAGTAATACAACGTGTCAAGTTTATATATGTCAAAACAGTTAATATGAAGTCGTTTCGACCTCTTTTTATTTTATGTATTTTTATTCATTTAATACTCCTTTTCATAGGTAATAGTGGTGAAATAAGTTACAGTACAAATATATATATATGTATATATATACGAATATATGATATCCGAAGGGTCCACCAAGATCATCATTTCTTGAGAGGACGGTTACGTTCTCTACATTCTCTGTGCCCAAGTTTTGAACTCAACCCTGTTAGGGGACCTCCTTTCGTACCGTTGGGTGAGGTTATAAGGACGGACCTCTTAAGGTACCTGTCTCCTCGGACCGTCCGATGTCAAGTATCCCAGTGTTTCTCAGTTTGTGTTGACTTCACTGATCGTATGTGTGTGTGTATAATTATTGTATCAAACTTTGTTTGACAGTCCTCTTTCTTTGTATTTGTTCAGATTTCCTATTACATCATTATGTTCTACGTATTTGGAACTTTCTGAAACTTTCAGAACTTTTTTATATTGGTTGTATAAAAGATCCCCCACGTAGTAGAAATTTTGTTCCCTTAGTATTTGTGGTCGTGTCTTACAAAAGGAAATTACCTTCCGTCCTTCTTCCCGAACCCTTCTTCGGAGTCTCTCGAAGTTTGACAGTCATATGAAGGTGAGTACCGACCCCCTCATCCGATCAAAAGAAAAATAATTAAAGAATGTATGAAATATATATATCATATTCATAAGAAAACGTATATAGTTTATACTTTTACAAGGTAATCTTTTAGTCCTCTCTGTTCTTTTTAGTACGATTTAAGGTCTCTCTAAATGACATAAGAAATAAAATTCCAGGAAAACAATAGTCCAAAAGTACCGTCAAACAAAAGTACCTTTTTGATGTTCTAAAGATCACCCGTCCGTTAATACAAGGAAATTGGATAAGTAAACGTCCTTTTGTTGTTTCTGTACACCTAATACTCCTAGTCATTCTACATTGAGAATGTATTTAGATCTCGTTCAAGACGACCGATTTTACTTGAGACTATAAGGTCCCTCGAACCTCCTCGTAGTTATTTTGGTTTGTTTTGGAAATAGATACGTTTATTCCATTAAATATACTTTTGTTACAATGTTCGTACTCGTTTACCGGTTGACATTCTCGGACCTGATTTTGTTCAATCCAAGTTTAAAACCGAAATTGAATAAATTGAAGAGACTTGGTTTCTGAGAAGTAGATATTTTACTTCTGTTATTATAGAGGAATTTGTCACACGGTTGGGTACCACTATTTTATTGGTATCACAACATTTCTGTGTCCTTGGTATTTGAAACAAGAATGTATTAAGAGTTACATATAATGGTAGTAGGAGTTGGTCACAAGTAATGTCCGTGATATAAAGTAAAGAAATGACCTTGGTCACTTTAAAACGGAAGAATTTATCGACTTAAGTTCGTCGTTATAATAAGGAGGATATCGAGTAACTTCTCTAGGAACTTCTCTATATACTAGTGAGAATAGTAGTGATACTACAAAATTTTATTATTTTTAAGAAATTTTTTATTTCTCAAAAAGGACTACTACCCCCACGTCAAGTATTTTAAGTCGTCTTAGAATTTCCGGTATATACTTTTTACGTGTCGATTGTAGTATGAGTCACCACTTTTCAACTTTCGTCTTGTTCTGTTTCTATATGTCAGAGTAGTGAAAATAAGTTACATCAAAACCTTCAGGATCGGTGTTGTCAGTCTCTTCTTATTCTTTATTTTACTTAGGTTTAACCTTTCTCTCTTCATTATGACAGTAAAGTATTATGATATGTATCTTTTAGGATTTCTGTGATGGTCTTTTAATGATAGCGAATAGTTATTTAGACCATTTGAACATCTTATGATTTAATTGTGTGTCTTTATACAACATAAATATATGTGATTGTCTTTTATAATCTTTCTTTTTAAATCCCTTTGTTGGGGTAAATGGTAACGTAAATTTTTCTTATTTTATAGATCCTTATTTGGATAGACTCCTCCGTTTTCTGGACATAAGAATTTTGATACACTTGTGACTACTTTGTTCAAATTCTACTGTGTTCGTCTACCTTTCAATATGATACAAGAACTTTGACTTCTTCGTTATAACAATTTTACTGTTTGACGGTTTCCGTTAGATGTCTAAGTTATGTTAGGGACATTTTAATGGTTACCGTAAAAAGTGTCTTGATCTAAAATTTTTTTATCAACATATCTTTATGTTTTCAGAGGTTTGTCTGTTCTATTAGAAAAGCTTTCTTTCTTCTTACCTCGACCTTCTTAGTATGAAGGAGTGAAGTCTGGTATGATGTTTCGATGTTACTAGTTTTGTCCTACTACGACCGTGTTGTTATCTGTATATCTAGTTACACACACGTATGGTTCAGCGAAGTCAGTACAGGTTGTGAAACGTTAGTATACAGGATATCGGGCGGTCCGAGGAAACAGGTACCCTAAGAGGTCAGTTCTTATAACCTCACCCACCGGTAAAAGGAGGTTCTCTAGAAGGGCTGGGACCCCAGTTTGGGTCCAGACAACACAAAGGACGCAACCGTCCGTCCAAGAAGTAGTGCTCACGGTGGACCCTTCGGGGGTCTAGTTACCCTGTCCTCTCGGGTCTCTGTTTGGGTACGTGGATACCAGTTAATTAGACATTGTTTCCTCCGTTCTTATCAGAGAAGTTATTCACCACGACCCTTTTGACCTGTCGATGTATGTGTTCTTACTTCAACATTGTAAACGATTGTGATATACGTTTGGATTTAAGTTTTACCTAATTTCTGGATCTACATTTTTGTCTATGATATTTTGAGGATCTCCTTTTGTATTCGTCTTATGAGAAACTGTATTTGGTCTCGTTATTAGAAACCTAGACAGAGGGTGTCATTACCTTCGTTTTCGTTTTTATTTGTTTACCCTGGATTAATTTGAATTTTCTAAAAAGAGTTTTTTCCTTTAGTATTTTACTTTTCTGTTTGATACTTTACCTTCTTTTATAAACGTTTGTCACACTGACTATTCCCGAACTAAAGGTTTTATATGTTTGTCGAATGTGTCGAGTTAAATTTTTTTTTCGGGTTAGTTTTTCACCTGTCTTCTAGATATGTCTGTATATTCTGTATGTCTACCGGTTGTCCGGTATTTCTCTGTGAGTTGTGACGATTAATAATCTCTATACGTTTAATTTTGATATTACTCCGTGACAAAATATATTAGAGTGTGTCCAGTCTTACCGGTAAGTAGTTTTCACATGTTTATTTGTGTCCTCTTCCATACCTCTATTTTCTTAGATGGATATAACAACTACCCTGACATTTAACCATGTCAGTGACACGTCTTGTCCAAGGATTGTTCACCACGACCCTTTTGACCAGTTTGTGAACATTTTCTTACTTTGATCTAGTGAAAGATTGTAGTGTGTGTTTTTATTTGAGTTTTACCTAATTTCTAGATTTGCATTCTGGTCTTTGATATTTTAAGGATCTCCTCTTGTATCCGTTTTGTGAGAGTCTGTATTTAGTGTTGTCCTAGGAGATACTAGGTGGAGGGTCTTAAGACCTTTATTTTCGTTTTTATTTGTTTACCCCAGATTAATTTTAATTTTCGAAGACGTGTTGTTTCCTTTTATATTCGTTCTACTTTTCTGTCGGAAGACTTACCGTCTTTTATTATCGTTTACTTTGTTGACTGTTTGTTGATTAGAGTTTTTATATGTTCGTTGAGTACGTCGAGTTAAGGCCTTTTTATTTGCTGGGTTAGTTTTTTACCCGGTTTCTTGATTTATCTGTAAAGAGGTTTTTTCTGTATGTCTACCGATTGTTTGTGTAATTTTCTACGAGTTGTAGTGAGTAATAATCTCTTTACGCTTAGTTCTGGTGTTGCTCCATGGTGAAGTGTGGTCAGTCTTACAGACGCTAGGTTTTAAGACGTTCGTTATTTACGACCTTTCCCACATCTCTTTTCCCTTGGGAGAATGTGACAACCACCCTTACGTTTGATCATGTCCGTGATACCTCTTGTCACACCTCTAAGGAATTTTTTAACGTTTATCTTGACGGAATACTAGGTCGTTAGGGTGACGACCCGTATGTGTGGCTCCTTTGGTCTTAACTTTCTCTGTGTACATGGGGTTACAAGTAGCGTCGTGACAAATATTATCGGTCCTGTACCTTTGTTGGATCTACAGGTAGTCGTCTACTTACCTATTCTTTCGACACCATGTATATGTGTTACCTCATAATGAGTCGGTAATTTTTCTTAAGTAAACTTAGTCAAGACTACTCNCCTACTTTGACCTCGGATAATATGTCTCACTTCATTCGGTCTTTCTTTTTGTGGTTATGTCATATGATTACGTATATATACCTTAAATTTTCTACCATTACTACTGGGACATACGCTCTGTCGTTTTCTCTGTGTCTATACATCCCGTCTAAAACCTGAGACTCCCTCTCCCTCTCCCACCCTACTAAACCCTCTTACCGTAACTTTGTACATATGATAGCACATTCTTTGCTTAGCGGTCAGATACAAGTTACGTCCTATGTCCTACGAACCCGGACTACGTGTCCCTACTAGGTCTCTCTACTATACCCCACCCTACACCCTCCCCCTCAGTACAAACCCTTGAGTACATATGGGTACCACCTAAGTACAGTTACATACCGTTTTGGTTATGTCATAACATTTCATTTTATTTCATTTTTATTTTTAATTTTTTTTTTGATTTTTATTTCAACCGTATATTAGGTCGTTAGGATGAGGACCCGTATATAGGTCTCTTGTGTCATTAAGATTTTCTATGTACAGGAGGTCCCAAGTGACGTCGTCGTAAATATTATCGGTTCTGTGTCTTCGTTGGATTTACAAGTAGTTGTCTACTTACCTATTTCTTCTACAATATAGAAAACGAAGCTAATGAGATCCTCTGTCTAGGTTTCTAATAACGAGACCAAATATAGTTTCTCATAAGACGAATACAAAAGGAGATCCTCAAAATATCATAGACAAAAATATAGAGAGAGATATATATATTACCTTATCATGAGTCGATATTTTTTACTTTATTACGGTAAACGTCGTTGTACTTACCTGGATCTCTAATAGTATGACGATTCAGTGAAGTCAGCACAGGTTGAGACACGTTGGGGTCTGTCGTCGGGTGGTCCGAGGGGGCAGGGACCCTAAGAGGTCCGTTCTTATGACCTCACCCAACGGTAAAGGAAGAGGTTATATACTTTCACCTTTCACTTTCACTTCAGCGAGTCACCACAGGCTGAGACACGCTGGGGTATCTGCCGTCGGGTGGTCCGAGGAGGTAGGTACCCTAAAAGGTCCGTTCTCATAACCTCACCCCACGGTAGTGGAAGAGGCTCTCTAATAGTATGATTCACTTCATTTGGTCTGTTCTCTTTCCGTTTATAGTATACTACAGTGAACATCCACCTTAGATTTTTTAACTATGTTTACTTGAATAAATGTTTTGTCTTTATCCGATTGTCTGTATCTTTTGTTCGAATACTGACAGTTTCCCCTTTACCCGTACCCTCCCTTTTTAACCCTTAAACCCTAATTGTCTATGTGAGATTATATATATATTATCTATTTCTTTTTCCTGGATGACCTATCGTGTCCCTTAATATAAGTTATAGAAGTTATTAGAGATTACCTTTTCTTAAATATTTTCATACGTATATGTATGTATATGTATCCTAAAGGGTCCACCGGGTCACCATTTCTAAGGTGGACGGTTACGTCCTCTGTATTCTCTACGTCCAAGTTAAGGACCCAACCCTTTTAGGGGACTTAATCTTTTACCATTGAGTCAGGTTATAAGAACGGACCTTTTAAGGTACCTGTCTTCTCGGACTGTCCTATGTCAGGTACACCAACGTTTCTCACCCTGTGCTGTCTTGTTGACTCGGACGTGTGTGTGTATGTGTGTGTATATGTGTGTGTAATCATATATTGTCTTAATAACACGATATGTGGACTTTATGACATGTAGTTGATATGAAGTTAATTTTTTTTAAGTCGTCTCAAGAGAAAAGACCTAAGGTGTCGACAGTAGAGAAAGTCACCTTTAGTATTCTTTCGTAGACTCTAGGTAGTCTAGTATTGTCAATACATGAAGTGGATGGTAGTGTCGAGGTAATTATTCCTGACTCTTTTTCAGAATCTTGACCTGTCAGGGGGGTCGGAGGAATAAGAAGTTGTGTCAAAGTGTTTGACGGAACGGAGTAGGACTCTATAAATCAGGACTAGAAAACCACAGGAAGTGGGTGAAATACATAGAGACGAACGATTAGGGAGGTGTGGGCAGTGTCTGGAAAAAGACTGAGGTAGGTGAGTTCAGGACTTGTGAAGGTAACACAGGAGACCCTAAGTGTTAATCCGTGACAGGTAAGGGTATATAAGATAAGAGGAAGTGTCACGACCTCTACCTCATCTAAAGAAAGTACGAGGAGTCAGTCGAAAGTTTGGTAGGTAGGAGGAAGTGAAATCTTTACGAGTCGAGACCTAAAGTGTTAGTCTTATATGGACTTAGAGTTGCCCAACGTCAGTGAGGGGAGGAAAGATCTTCTTAAAACGAGGACAGTATGAGTTGATATAATACGGACATTAAGGACACTGAAATTATAGGTACATACATATACTCGGAGGGTCACGGAATCGGGGAGTGAAGAAACTATACCGGGATGTGAGTTAAAGTCTGTGAGAGAAGGAACTAGTACTTCTCGGAAGTGGTATCGGGTTATACGACCGTAGAACTAGAACTTGAAGGGTCGAAAGTTTTGACACTCTTTATTTGCAGATGATAAATACTAGGTGGATTAAACACCATTAAGACAATGTCGCTGGGTCGACCTGATTGTGTCTTTTAATCATGGTTCTCAACACACGACGGGAATTTTTATGGATTTTTACATCTTCGGAAAAACCTTACCCCATTAACTATCTCAGACATTTTCAAAAATTCATGTACGATCTTTTTCGAATATAACAGTACTTACTTGGTAATCTCACTTAAACCTCTCCCAAGTCTTCTTCTTCTCTTGATATGTCTTTTATAGTCAGAGAATTTCTTATGCATTTACCAGTCCTTGTCTTACAACCATCTTTATATCTGACGTTTCCGGTAGAACTACTCCAGAGTCTGTCTTTACCCTTTGATCTCCTTTTCCACTATAAACAATATCTCAACGTTTATAAAATCAACTTAATACAAACCCAGGACCACAAAACACCGTCCATCTTGAACACTAATTACGTTAACTTATAAACCAACTTCGATAAAGATTTGTTTCATAATTTCCACGTTGAACTGAAGGGAACTTACGAATGGTATTTTACGTTCTTTTTTCTTTGTTGAACTTCTGTCAATTCAGGATAATTGAAGGTTTCTTGGTCTGAAATTTTAAGTCTTTTAAGAGACGGATAAGTATAGAGTTTTTATACTCTTCACAAGTCTTCACTTGTGATTCCCACACAGACACCTTTGAAAATATTCCTCTCGTCATACCCACACTCGGTATCTAAATTAGTTGGTACGGTCATCCGTTTGACGGGTAAACTTGACTTTCTCTTTCACTATCCTTCCTTTCTTCGTGCCAACAGTCTGAAGAATCTAAAATGTCCTATCACAGTATCGTATCAATAAGTCGTCGTTTTCTCGTTATAAGGAGTTCGGTTTTTGTCTTTCTGGGGCTTTTCCTGAGACTCTAGTAGTCCCGATGAAGGAGTCAAAGTTTTCTTCCTCCCGTAACGGACCCAAAGTTGTCCGGTCTGCTTACGGTGAATTTCGGTGTCCCTGGGATGTCAATGGATCGTCTCGGCAGTTCATACCGAGGTCTAAAGTTTCCTACCTCGAAGGGTCTCGACGTCCGTGTACTACGTCAGTCTCGCGGAACCACCACTCCCACTGTATGACGTCTTTCAGGGACGATTTCGCTACGAGTTGTTTCAGTGGTAGGGGGGTCGGAGTTGTGTCGTCTCTATAGCCACACACCGAGGTAGGGTTCTCTCGGTGTATGTCCTTTGAACTTGGACACTTTCGTCGGTGTGTCCGAAGTGAATCGTTTAGGTACCCCCACCCCGACAGGGTTACACAGGTCTTCCACCCTAGGGACGGGGGTGGGGTGTGTCCGGACCACCGTCTCGAGGGTCCGTTTCCTTGAATAAAAGTTAGGAATGATGACTTACGACAACCATGACAACCCAAAACCGGAACAAACCCTGAACAGTGGAAAAAGAAAGGATAAAGAGAGACAAACACGGTCAGGGTAGTAACATAAAACTTTTGGGTATTGAACAAACTAAAGTGTCCAAGTGTCAATCTCTCTTTAAAACGGAGTCTTACTTAGTCGGAGTTCAGAGTGAACATAGATTGAATCTCCTGTGAAACCTGAAGTCCGAAAACTCAACAACGATCTTGATCAATTCTGAACCCCTGATAACCGTATCTTACTTACATAAAACGTACGCTCTTTCTGTACCTAAACCCCTTCGGTCTCCGTTCTTACGATACCAGACTTACGGATACGAGAGGGGTTTTAGCATACAACTTTAGGATTGGGGGTTATACTACAATAATCCTCCATCCCAGAAACCTTGTCGAACATTTCTCTAGGGTCTCTCGAGGTAACGGGGAAGTTGATAGACTTCTATGTCTCTCATCCGTGGCCGAAACTTCGTTAGTCGTTCTCTCGGAAGTGGTCTTGGACTGGCACGACGGTGGAACTAGAGTCTGAGGGGTCAGAGGTCTTGACACTCTTTATTCGAAGACGATAAAAAAAATTTCTAAAAAAAATTGCACCTTGTAAAAATTTCAGATATAACGTGAACAATGTTATAACGAAGATAAATTACGAAACCAAAAAACCGGTGATCCATACACCATAGAATCGAGGGACTGGTCCCTAGTTTGGACATGAGTATAGTAACCTTCCGTTACAGGTGACCTGGTCGTCCCCTATAAGGTGTGAAGACAATAAATATTCGATGGGTCAAATACCATACATACAACTACGTCGGACTTACTCGATTTTCTTGGTGAATAAACAGTTTTTGTGTACAAGTAAAAGTCGACACCAGTCAAAATTCGTGACTTGTACGTAAATAATTAATCCAGTCTTATAGATAACTATTGTAAAATACATAGTTCGTAGTAAAATCTACGATTCTTCAGTTACCACACTGAACAGTTAATAACGTCAAGAGAGTCTATTGAGGTTCTAACGAAGTAAAAGGTTAGTACCGAATAAGTCAACGACTAGACTGGAAATAGGAAAATTAGTAAATCAAATGATACATGGTTGATAAACCGTAACTACATTATCTCTTGTCCCTTCACATAACACGGTTTTGTTACAGTTTTACAGGACCCAGAGTATCGGGAACAGGAGTTTCCTATCCAGATCACTGTATTGTCAGTAAAGGGGTCCGATACAACGGTCGTGTTACGGTAATAGTTAGTCCTTATAGTTTCTGTTACTCAAGACAGGAGTATAAAACTTAATTTCTAGGGTCTTTCTGGGAATACATTTCTAAAAGTCGTTCATCAAATTTACACCCTGACCAGGAATCATTCTCACTGGTTCTGATCTTTATTTTTAAGTCCTCAGTATTCCTGAAGGGACCACCGAGTATACCATTTCGAAGACAGATGTTACACCCTCTGGGCCCAAGCTCGGGACCCAACCCTTCTAGGGGACCTCTTCCTTTACCGTTAGGTGAGATCGTGGTAACGGACCTTTTAGGGTACCTGTCTCCTCGGACCATCCGATGTCAGATACCCCAGCGTTTCTCAGCCTGTGCTGACTCGTTGAAGTAAGTAAGTAAGTACTGATGTCAACTCTCGACTTCGGTATTCAGATTTACCTTAAAGGTTTTTACTCTGGTATTTCTTTGTTTTAATCTCCATCTGGTACTTGGTCAAAACATTAGTCTTCTCTTTTCTTTGTTCCTTCTTGTAAAACACAGTAGCGTGACACGTCCCCGAATGTCCTAGAGTCTAGTCCCTAGTTTGAGTACGGGGGAGGTCTCTATCTTGACTAAATGAGTAGAAAAAGTTCTAGCATCTATTTTACCCCCCTTTACTTCTTACCATCTCTTAGGCGAAAACCTTTGATATACCACTCGTGTAAAGGTAGAATAAACTAGGACCGGGGTGAGGACCATAAGTGGGACACCACCTCTGAAATTTTTGCCTAGGGTTCTCTACTAGTTCTCCGTGTTGATGTACCCTTCCGAACCTAAAAACGTCTGGGTCTCGTTCGATGACTTCAACCAACCTTCGTAGTCGGTTGGACGGTCGAAGGTGGGGTTTCCTGACGGATCCACATTTCTCTGGGGTTTGTCGTATTCAGAATTCTCCCACCCCTATTTAGACTCCAACCTCTCCCCTTTCATTGTCGGTACTACGAAGATTTCGGAGTTGCCGTACGAATCTACGACAGTATACAGGAATTTAGGGTCGTTCAAGTGGTTACGGTTCTTAGTCGTCGTCGACGTGTCTCTGTTCTTTTCCTGTTCTTTGTATGATAAACCTCTAGTCACCTCCGCAAACGATGGAATGATCGGACTCCGACACTAACGTTGTTCGTAGGAATCACGGTCTCTGGTTTGCTCTGTTTCTGTAATCACTACTCTATGTCGTCCCCCTCTTGAACGCCCACTTTGTGTGGGATGGGTGGTCGGTAAGGTATGAAAAGTCTCTACAGGGGAAGGAAAAGACTGTGAAGTCTACTCGTGTTCAGACACTTAATCTTTTCCTATTCCACCCCGTTTAGAGGAGTCTTTCCTTTCTTTAAACCTCCTGTTCAAAACTTGTCATGGACTCTAATGTCAAGAACTTAAACTGACGGTTTTTCTCAGACTCAAAATTTAACCTTTTCTGTTCTTATTGAACTTCTGAGTAATATAAAGAACGACGATTCCGGTTTTTTTTTCTGTGAATCTTAGTTCCGCTCGAGTACGTCAATCCTTTACAAAAATAAAAAAACGTGTCTAGACTAAACACAGACAATAAAACACAGATAATGTTTATCAACTATTGTTCTTTTTACGATACATCGTATATCAATTTACTCTTTTGATCAAAATTTTCTCATAAATATCGTATCAGGGTAAAAAATTTACGTACCTATTTATCCGAACCTTTCTTTTCCGACCCGAGATGTGACAATTCTCACCGAGAGGGACTCTCCATTGTAATGTTTAGACAAAGGAAAAAGTAATAAAAAGTCAACATAAAAGGTCACAAAAATTATTCATCGTTCCAAACAAATAAAATTGTTTCTCCTCCTTAAAAACGAAATGTTTCTTTCTTGCCGGTTGGAACAGTTTTTGAAGTTTTTCCCACTAAGACGATTCCTATACTTATGAGTACCAACTCGGTATCTTCTTTCTAAAAATAATTCCGGTGAATATTTTAAGATAATTTCAGAACCATGGTGTATCGAGGTAGAGTATGTAGGTGTTATATCTCTCCTAACGACTGAGTAAGAAAATACGTGATACGGAAGGTGACTCCTTCCTCGTCTTAGGATCTACGAATAGGAGTAAGACTATCTTTGATAACTATCATTGGACTAACCTTTGTCGAAGAGCGTTCGGATATGAAACACACTGTTGTGTTTCTGTTTGCGTTCCTTTTACGGAGGGTCGCAGCGTACTACGACGGGACGGAGGTTCCTCAGGTAGGTCCACTCTACGTCTTAATCCCTAATTAAGTCCTGAAGATGGAGTGTTAAGTAAGTCAAACGAAAGTAAAAAATAAAGACACTCTGACAGTGACATATACTGTCCAATTACTACTATATAAATGAAGACTTATAAAAATCTATATAAGGTCTAACATCTTATTTCAAAATATCTATACACGTGTCGTGTCGTCCACCAACTATAGGTTTAATCAATGTCGACGGTGTAAAATTTAATGTCTTCTTCTTTAACTTATATATTATTCTATTAATATGTATTCATCTACTTATGTCACAAAATCTACTACTATTTTCATATGTTTAGAACGTCACTGGATAACACAGTAAATTACAATGTTAATCGAGTCAAAGACAAGATAAAGATTGGAATTTTCCCACTAAAGTCTCAGGAACTCCTTTTTTCTGGAATTATACGTCACGGGGATTACGTATTATGTTACGACTTCTTTGTCACTTACAAGTTACTTACAATCAACTAACACTGTCATCTTAGTTTAATTCTGTTACTTCAAAAATTTAGACTTATGTACACACAAAGAATTATTTATGATTCGTACTCCGGTCAGGTTCTTCTTTTCTACCTGTCAAAAGTTCTCAAAGTGTAATTTATAAATCTCAGAAGAATGAGTCCCCGTGGACGATTCGGTACTATTCTTATTACGTGAGACCCGACAAGTCTTAACAAACTGGGATACTTTGTAATTTCGGTAAAATAAGAGTTTCCCAAGAGAATATTTTCTCATTTTCGTTGTAGTAACAAGAACATCTCATTGGTTTTTCCTTGAGAATGTATTCGAAAGATTTGAATTGTCAGATCGATTAGACTTTCATGTTTTACGTTCCGGAAATGTAGGTACTAGAATGATCTCATATTCCATTTGGTGTGCATTATTATCCGGTGACCCTCGCGATTATCACGGATTTCCGAGAAGACGGGTCTCTAACTAGATGGGTCGGATGATATCATGGTTGAGTGTCTTGGGGTCTGAACCTTCCCTGGAACTTCTCGTAGGATGGATTTTTTAAGTAAGATATTTACTTCTCTTTGTTTTACTGAGTAGAATTTAGTGAAATTGTTTTCACTTAACTGTCGAATCCCTGATTTTGAGTCTGGAAAATTAACGGTTTTTTAAACGAGAAGTGTAATAAAACCGACAAAGGGAAAGGAAGACCACCACTGTCGGAATGTAAATTCTAGGGATGACCTATTCTTTTGTTTGAGTTGTTACATCGTAGAGGGATTTTAGTGAAGTCCTCGTGTAGTCGTATTCGTATAAACAGTAATCGATAGTGATCACACCTAGATTCTCCTTCTCTAAGCACGGAATCGGGACGAGTCCGTCCGAAGGGCGGAGACGTTTAGTGAAGGAGTGAAGACTGTCTGTGGGACAGGTTGTGAGAGGGTGGAGACCTAAAGATATTGTTGTAAGTGTGTGTCAGAAGGAGAAGAATGAGCTGTGGTATCTTGAAGTAAAACAATAAACTGACAACGTACAAAGACATATAAGAGACGATTAATCAAACACGTAAAGAACTACCGACCGAACACATGGAATAGAGTAATCACAGGAGGTATCTTAGGGTACACATGAAAATTTTGTTTACCTAATACAAATTATACGACAGAGAAAGGTTTGTCTTAAATCTCGTTATTATTTATACACCACTCAAATTGGTTTACACTTAAGTCCTCTTGCGTAAAGACTCTCCCTTTCTCTACTAGTTCTCGTCGTCTCTTCACGGTGTACTGTTCCACCTGGTACTTCCGGGGGACCGGAACTGGACGACGTGTCGGTTCGATCCGGACGACAGTATAGGTGTTTCTCTGTTCGAAGGGGACTTCAGGGAAGTACAAAATAAAGTGTAATTCACTGTGGCATTTTAGAGGTTAGCACTGTAAAGTTTTTGGTCAACAAGGTTCTATAATTTCTGTCTGGGTAGTGTTGAGTAAACCTGACAAACCTATGTGTTCCACTATTTCTAAAGTTCCCGTACGAGAGAAATAAACGTAGAATCTTTTTTGTTTAGTGGGACCTGACATTAAACCATCAATTTTGAGATTAGTACGGAACGTAAGTAAATGTAGTGTAACAACACCTATATATATATTACAGTGACCCCGTGTCATTTGTCCTATATCAGTTCTTTAAGATTTTTAGAGTTAAAAAATAATCGTTAAACGATACTTCGGTGATAGGTTATACGTAACTAAATTATTTGAACGTAAAGATGAATTTTCCTTCAGAATAAGGTACTTCCGTCAATTTATTCGTAAATCGTTCTATTAATAAGAGAATTTTTATTAATGTTAATTAACGTTAGTAGTGATTTTAATATTTCACAAACCGAGTATTTGATAAATAGATGACACTAAAAAAAAGAATATGGGTAATTAAAAAAAAGAGTTCGAACGTCTTCAGATGGACCAGTTCATCCAGTATTAAGACTTACAACACGATAATCGACTGAAAAGTGATCTTCGATAATTATTTTAGTTACAATAAAAAGAACCGTAATTATTTATGTATATAAGAAGTTTTACATGTTTTAATAGTTAAATTTTTTATCATTCCGAACACTACTTTATATTTGACTTTTATGTCTTTTATAAGAAAATATTTGTGCAATTGTTTAGTGAAAATTATCAACCATTTAAAACCGTTAACATTTGTATTGATGTAAAGGGATCTAGTGTAGTTGGACTTCTAAATTAATTCAGGGTTTCTGTTATTGTCTTGTCGGTGACGAACTTAAGGACGGGAATGGGTTACGTGGGTTTCAGTGGTGTTATTTATAAGGACTAGTATCATCATACGGTGTAATGAGGTCCGGTTGAATGAGAAACGGACCTTCGTTCAGTATTCCGTTCCTTAGAATAGGTTTATTCTTAGATTGTTGACTTTTTGTAATTTCGTTAAATCTCGTAATATTGTTGGATTAGTACCTTTTTTCAGGTTACGACATTTCTCGTTAACGTATCCTTGGACCTTACAATCCAGGTACTCAGTTCCGTTTAACCTTCACCAGTTTGTCCTCTAACGTTCTCACTTGAAGCTGTAAAATCCTTAGTTGTTTGATTCTGACCTTACCCGTGTAAATTGAACCTACGGGTAATATAGATGATGACGCCCGTCCTTAGGGAATCTTCTTTATCTCATCGGTATTATCAGTTGTTTTCTCATACTTTACGTCATGAACCTACGTTAGAGTTTTTGTTGTCTTACTAGAGACAAGCAAAGGTTCGTTCGGTAAGTCATAGTGCCATTAGGTTCAGATATGGAGCTGGTCATTACGACTTCTTCGACTTACCAAGATACTTCTAGCTGTTCTAGAAGATCTTGATTGTGGGGTTTTTCTATAGAAAAAGTAATGTCCCCTGACCTTACGTTTTTATCCCTCAGTTCTCGATGGACCTCATTGTCCGTTTAAACTGGAGCCTCATGTTTTGCTTCGTCCAGTTTCCGATTGTCTCAAAACGGTTCTCTTACGTGAACAGTATCGTTTGTGGGAGAAAGTTGTTGTGTTCTCTTCTGAGATGTGTACCTGTAGTGGTCTACCAGTTATGACTTTAACCTAATATAAACTAAAAAAGTTTATATAACTAATATAAGAAACGTCGGTTTCTACCTCTTCGAGATATGTCAGTCGTTTTTGTTATGGTCCTTGACTGACACCGAGTCTAGTACTTGAGAAATAACGGTTTAAGTCTGAATTTCTTTCATCCGTTTTGGTGATCTGGTAAGTCCATACTGGATTTAGTTTAGAGAATACTAATATGTCACCTTCACTGTTTATCTAAGTTCCCTAATTTAGACTATCTGTCTCACGGATTTCTTGATACCTACCTCCAAGTACTGTGACATATCCTCTGTTCCTAGTTCTGGTGGGGGTTCTTTTTCTTTACGTTTTTCCGTTTTACCAACAGACTCCTCCGGAATATTTGTCGACACTTTTCTTCTCCTCCCTTTCCGTTTCCTCTTTTCTTTTCTATATTCGTAGACTTATGTCTCAAGGTTTCTTCTCTTTCCTCTTTTTCTTTCGGAGGAGTCACTATTTACGTTTCTTTATCTCCTTTTGTTATCTTACCCTTTTTGATTTCTAGAGATGTCCTTTAAATCTCTATGGTTCCCTTGTAAAGTACGTTTCTACCCGTGTTATTTCCTGTCTTTACCCTACCTGGATTGTCTTCGTTCTTATGTGTCTTGTTGAGATGTTTTTTCTAGAAGTACTGGGTCTATTAGTACTACCACACGAGTGCGTGGCTTTCGGTCTGTAGGACCTCACGTTTCAGTTCACCCGGAATCTTTCGTAGTGATACTTGTTTCGATCACCTCCACTACCTTAAGGTTAACTCGACAGAGTTTAGGATTTTCTACTACGACACTTTCACGACGTGAGTTATCCGGTCGTTTAAACCTTCTGAGTCGTCACCGGTGTCCTGACCTTTTCCAGTCAAAAGTAAGGTTAGGGTTTCTTTCCGTCACGGTTTCTTACAAGTTTGATGACGTGTTAACGTAAATAGAGTGTGCGATCGTTTCAATACGAGTTTTAAGAGGTTCGGTCCGAAGTTGTTATATACTTGGTACTTGAAGGTCTACAAGTACGACCTAACTCTTTTCCGTCTCCTTGGTCTCTAGTTTAACGGTTGTAAGCGACCTAGTATCTTTTTCGTTCTCTCAAAGTCATTTAGTAGATGAAGACAAAATAACTGATGCGGTTTCGGAAACTGACACACCTAGTGTTGTTTGCCACCTTTTAAGGATTACTCTACCCTTAAAGTCTGGTGGAGTGGACGGAGGACTCTTTAGACATACGTCCAGTTCTTCGTTGTCAATCTTGACCTGTATTTTGTTGTCTGACCAAGGTTTAACTCTTTCCTTATATAGTTCCGATATATAACAGTGGGACGAATAAATTGAATATACGTCTCACATAGTACTCTTTATGACCTGACCTACTTCGTGTTCGACCTTAGTTCTAACGGCCCTCTTTATAGTTATTGGAGTCTATGTGTCTACTGTGGTGCGAATACCGTCTTTCTCTTCTTGATTTCTCGGAGAAGAACTTTCACTTACTCCTATCACCTTTTCAACCGAATTTTGAATCGTAAGTCTTTTGATTCTAGTACCGTAAACCAGGGTAGTGAAGTACCGTTTTTATACCCCTTTGTCACTGTCTGAAATAAAAACATCCGAAGTTTTAGTACCGTCTACCACTGACGGTGGTACTTTAATTTTCTGAGAACGAGGAAACTTCTTTTCAATACTGGTTGGATCTGTCGTATAACTTTTCGTCTCTGTAATGAAACGGTTGTTTTCGGGAAGATCAGTTCCGATATCAAAAAGGTCATCAGTACATACCTACACTCTTAACCTGTTGTTTCTTTCGACTCACGGCTTCTTAAATACGAAAACTTGACACCACAACCACTTCTGAGAACTCTCAGGGAACCTGTCAGATAGGATTTACTTTAGTCGGGACTTATAAGTGACTTTCCTGACTAAAACTTCGACTTTGAGGTTATGAAACCGGTGGAGTACGCTTCTTGACTGAGTAAACTTTTCTGGGACTACGACCCTTTCTAACTTCCGTCCTCCTCTTCCCCTACTGTCTCCTACTATAACAACCTACCGTAGTGGCTGAGTTACCTGTACTCAGACTCATTTGAGGACCTCAACCACTACCTGTCCCTCCAGACCACACGACGTCAGGTACCCCGGTGCTTCTCAGTCTGTTCTGACTCGTTGACTTGACTTGACTTAACTTGTTGGAGGATCTTTTTAAGTACTATGTACCCTTTTACATAGTAGTAGAAAGAGGTAGAGAGGAAAGTGAAAGGGTTTGTATCGTCGAAGGGGTAACAGAGAGAGGACAGGGAAAGGTTAGATCGAAAGGAGAGACGAGAGGGGAGGTGATGGGTCTTTCCGAGGATAACGTTTCTAGTTAAATCGGAGTGATCGTGGGTTGAGCAGTTAAACCAAGAGTACAAGAGGAGTTGTTCCACTGTACACCTAGGGACTTTGGGTTCACGATTAGGAGTCGATCCGCCCACCATGAGGGTGATATGTACGTCGCGAATGGGGGTAGGACGAAGAACTAAGGTGCGAAGTTGTCACTGAAGTGTAGTGGTTACATTACTCCGATGGTCCGTCTTGGAGAAAATGAGGGACCTAGGATATTTTATAAAATTTATGACGAACAGTGTATATTAGAAGAGAGGTTTCTCGTGACCATGTTTTCATCTCTCTTAAGTCCCTTTGACATTCTTTTTAGATCCAGTCTCCTTCTATAGTTAAAAAAAAGAAAAAAAAATGAAATATTATAACATAACCAAAACAGTATGTAGTTGTACTTGGACGGCGCCCACATATGGACAAGGGTTAGGACTTGGTGGGGAGGGTGGAGGGAGCGTATGGTAGGGAGACAAGTAGGTTCACGTGGTCGGGGCTCGTAGGACATAGTACGTAGCTTGGACCTGACCGTTAAGCAAAGTGTATAATATAATATGTACAAAGTTACGGTAAGAGGGTTTAGTTGGGTGGGAGCGGGAGAGGGTGTCTCAGGTTTTCTGACAAGATATGTAGACACAAAGAAAACGACAGAGCGTATGTCCCAATAGTAGTAATGGTAGAACTATTTAAGGTATATATACGCAATCATATGACATAACTACAAGAAGAAAGACCGAATGAAGTGAGACATATCATCCGAGGTCAAAGATAAGAGTACGGTTGGGAAGCTGGGACCTGGTTAGGAAAAGATTTTCTAAAGATTTGTTTCAGGGTCTTTATGCATAACTTCCCGAAGTTCTATATATGTCAGAAAAGGGGGAAATACGTGTCTCCGTAAGTATGGTAGAAATAAGAAAACATTATTGTAAATCCTTGTTATACTCTCCCACATCAATACTATGTACTAACTTTATAATGTTACTTTATAATCTATCGACAAAAGTTCCTCTGACTAGTTTACTAATCTATTCCCTTACGAGAAAAGGGGTAGTTCAATTTTTATATTGATATTTGATCTTTAGGGGAAGTAGTTTAATTAGGTATAAACTATCGATTTTTTAACAATCCTCGTCTAATTATTTCTTAATACCATATATATGACTTGTATTAATATTCAATTTTATATTTACGTGAGAAAGTGGTTTGAAACCTATATCTGGTCTTAGAATCCGGGTAACTGATCTCAAGATATAGTAAACGAATTTAGTATGGGTATCACGACCTCCTATAATTCGTTCCCGTACTGTACTAGGACAATTGTAAAATTTTCCTAGGGAGACTAACGAGATTTCTCTTACCTACCGTCGGTCCGTTCTAATTTTCGTCTCTTTATTCTACCCTCTCAGGTTTTTGAGTTTTATCTTTACTGTCACTGAACTTGTTCCTACCATCGTCACGTCTATCTTTCTTCATCGACCCGACTCTGTCTAAAAATTTCACTCGTTCACGGTTGTACCGAAAAATTCACTAATCTATATTCCCTCCTCATCAATGATCCGGACTCGTTAACCTCTGTATATCTTTGTAATTAGTTTTACTGTTGTTAACCCTTGTTCGTTCCTCCGATCGTTTTTTAGTTCTCAAGTGGAGAATTGTACAAGGTAAACCCTATAGAGAATCTGTAGTTTAACCTCAGTTTACTTGTCAACTTATATGTTCGGACTTTGAATCCCCTCTTTAATCTCCATCTAAATATTTAAACATTCAGTAGTCGGACATTAACATAATTTACTGTTCTGTGACCTACTTCAGTAGATCTCCCTTATCCATCAGTTTTTTCCTTCCGGTTTTTTTAACCCTTTACCTTTTCAGTCTTTCTTTTCGAGTCTTTATTCGTCACTTTATCTTCCTTTTGAACCTATAGATCCCAGGGAATTTGGTCCATGTCACAACGGTACGACGACTCTCCAACTTACTTACTCTACTTGTGTTTACTGGACTATAACCGAAATCGTTCGATCTCGAGTCCCTGTCGGTATTGTTCTTCTCAAAGTCACCTCCCCACCCCTCTTTTATCACTAAGTTCATCTAAATAATCTTTCTTACTCTCCTCCTTTTACCTGTGTCGTTCAGATCGTTAAAAAAGTTACTTAGAATGGTAGTTCCTTTTATCTCGCCATCTCACCATCGTCTTTCCCTTGTATTTCCTTTCCAAAAAGGAAAATTTCTACCTTTGATAATGTGGTACAAATATTCGATCACTCCTTACTAGGTGATCCCTTTTTGTTTTTTCCTACTTCGACTACTCTCTGTTCTATAACGTCACCGTTTCGTATGATCCTTTATTCTTCCGTACCCTCTGAGTCCCACTCTACCTCCTCTACCGACGACCCTCTTCCTCCCTGTCGAACAGATATCTTTGGTCTCCCTTTCATCCTTCGTCCCCGTCTGAGCCACTACCCTTCATCTTCACCGAGAGTAGAATCGTAAGGACGTTGATCGACTCTGATTCCTATTTCGTCCTTCACAATCTTCGAATTTTTCTTTCTTATTGTATATTTGAATTCAGTGGGGTCTCTTTTCCTGTTACTTAAATGACCTCTTTACGTCATCCTACTTCGACGTCTGACTATTAAGTGAACTTTAAACACCAGTATTTAAATTCTCTGGTTATTCGTATCATTTAACTAGTATACCTAGTGTCGGACAGATTGAGTTCATTTGATACTCGGTACGACACATCCCGGTGAGTTCAACGTACCCAGTACCACCTCTCAAGACTGTTTATACCAGGTGAAGTCTTGCTTTACCGTTTGGTGAAGTCATAAGAACCAGAACTCTTGGGGTACTTGTCTTACTTTACCGTTTTTCTATACGGTGACTTTCTACTTGAGGGGTACAGTCATCTACAGGTTATACTATAACCTCTTGTCACCTCTTTATTGAGGTCTTTCTTACTTTTCTGTCTCGGTTTCTTTTTTGTTGTGGGTCAACACCTACACTGACCACCACCTTCATTTCAGGTCACGATATTTCTTGTAATAACGTATCTTGGGACCTTACAATCCAGGTACTTAGTTCCATTTAACCTTCACCAGTTTGTCCTCCACCGTCCTCATTTGTAGCTGTAAACTACTTAGTTACTTGATTTTACCTGACCTTCCCCGTGTAAATAAGTCTACTGGTAATATAGATGATGACACCCTTTATTAGGAAGTCTTCTTTACCTCAACGGGAGTATCAGTTGTCTTCTCAGACTTTACGTCTTCAACCCATGTTAGAGTTTTTTACTATCTTACTAGAGACAATTAAAGGTTCCGTTTGGAAAGTTATAATGTCATTAGATTCACATACGGAGTTGGTGATTACGGTTTCTTCGGTTTCAGTTTACCAAGATATTTTTGGATGCTCTGAAAGATTTTGATTGTGATTTTTTTGCTACAAGAAAAGTAGTATCCCCTGACCTTACGTTTTTTATCTTTCAGTTTTCTATGGACCTCATTGTCCGTTCAAACCGGAACCTTATATTTTACTTCGTCCCGTTTCAGATTGTCACAAAACGGTTCTCTTGTGTGAGCAGTATCGTTTGTGGGAGAAGGTTGTTGTGTACTCTTCTGACATGTGTACCTGGAGTGGTCTACCAGTTATGGTTTTAGTCTAACTAATATTAAAAACGTCGGTTTCTACCTCTTCGAGATATGTCAGTCGTTTTTGTTCTGGTCCTCGACTGACGTCGAGTCTGGTACTTGAGAAATAACGGTTTAAGTCTGAATTTAACTTCTTTCATCCGTTTTGGTGATCTAGTAAGTCCATACTGGATTTAGTTTAGGGAATGGTAATATGTCACTTCACTGTTTATCTAAGTTCCCTAATCTAAACTATCTCACAAACTTCTTGATACCTGTGTCCAAGTATTATAAAAAAAATGAAAATAAAAATAAATAATAAAAAAATTAAAATTTTAGAAATTAAGAATGTACGTAAGGGTTTGTACTTGT